>CM049315.1:65745915-66223415 GCA_026874595.1 Sipunculus nudus | reverse complement strand
CGATCGAGATTCTGTGTGTGTGTGTGCGTAAAATTAGTGATATTTCGTTAAAGGTTTATCATCAGAAGCTCGCTAAAGAGCTCCTTCTAAGGTCAAATATCTTGAATTTTTATTATCAGTTCTTAAGATTCCAATTAACCTTAAAGCAAACCCTTTCTGTAGGAACTGTTGGAAATTTGGTAACGATAACTAAAGCTGAATTATATATTGTCTGTAATGTAAAAGTGAGACTCAGAATTGAATTGTATGGAATATAAAATAAATATAAAGAGTGAAAGGTTAAAATAAGGGAGATATATTACATTGTGTGGGTGTGTGTCTATTCATATTAAATGTGCTCAACCTTCGTTTTAATGGCTATTGCACTTGTTTAACGACTAAACAATATTCATTGAGAATGTTCATTGTTTAAATTTCAGTTTGCGCACACGTTCTGAATGTCTCATTTCAATAAAACGTTAATTCATGCCAATGGCCGTAATTGTTACGTAGTATAAACGATCTATTAGCAGCGTGTACCGCCACCATGTTCAAGCAATGAACTCCTTTTCACGCCATCGTCCTGGTGACCTGAACTTAATACAGAAAAAAGTGTGTTAAAGATATAAATGTAATCTGAGTGCAGGAGACGTTCGTGAAACCCTGCGACTGCCCTGTGTGATACCGAATGTAGCGACTTGGCAGAATGCTCTGTGTGAATTGATTATTTGTTATGGTTTAAATCCTCAGCAGCCTCAAAACGAGTACAATAAAGGCCCTGACGCGGTTACGATCGCATTATATTCTGTCCTGTATTAATCACTATTATATTTTTGTCCATAGAGGCTTTTACGTTTCTCTCTTATTCCGTTTCTCTTTTTCCTTTTGTTAGATTTAAATACTTTTTTAGAGATTTTCTACAGTTATTCTTATCACCATTGGTAGTTTAAACTATTAACAAATAGTTCTGAGGTGCCTGTATGAGTATGCCTGTGTATATTTTAAGGGCGAAGTCTTGCCGGGATTCCACAAATAATTACGACAATATAACCGAAATATGTAATACTGTGGACGTTTGATACATAATTCCTGACATAACTGTAGATATCATTCCTGATGCTTGTTTAACAAAATTACATTCAGAAGTATTTAACGTACAGTTGTGTTTTTTATTTATTTATAATATTGTTTTCTTCTTTTCTATAGAAGCTTTGCAGGATTCCTGAGGAGAACAGTTAATTCATAAAATAATGGAAAAGAAACCGCTTTTTTATCCAGTGTTACAGCTCTCTCTCTCTCTGCATGTTATAAAAGTAATGTTTTGTACGTAAATAGTCTTGCATTTGTATGCCAGTGTTCAAAGTGATAAAATAACTTATATGTGAATGCACGGACGTCGACACACTGCGCCCACACTTCTTAAAAGTTATAAAACAACGGAGAAGTGTTTAGAATAAAAGATTTTACTTTCCACTGGCATTGTTGAATGATTATTACGATAACCCCAGGCGTAAAAATGGGCTTTAACATAACAGAGACAATATTCCCTTCTTCTTTTTAGGATTTTGTGGAATTCGACTAGGGGAAATAAAGCCTTGAAGTCTTGGGTCATGAATAACGTTAATAGGCGAGGTACCAAATAAACATTAATTTGCACTGGAAGGCCCTGAACGTTAAGTACTGAATACATAGTTCTCTATCTGTAGTCACGGGCTTTGTTTGTTTTCGATGAGATAAAGATACCACACTACCTGGGATCACGTTTCGGGTAACGCTTGCGTGGGTGCGACCTGAATTCCACATTGGTTTAAGTGCTAACGCCAACCACAAAGAGAGAAAAATAACAGCAACAGCATGAAGATAAAATATCTGTTTAAGATTGTTGTTTATAATTCTGCACAACTGGCTTATCACTTCCTCACGTTTGTCACGTACACCATACATACTCAAAGTCATTGTCAAGGTCATTATAATCTGACTTTGTTGACCATTCGCCTAAGGTCTCATTTAATTAGTACTCCTGTGTCATTGTCTGCATCTAATGAGGTAAACGTAAAAACGTGAAAAATACAAGTGCTCATACGCAAAGCCTTTAATAATGGTTTATCAAGTCAATATTTCAGATTTGTCAAGAGAAATTAATAATCCTTTCAGCAAAATATTCTTACAAGTTCAACAAGAATCATTTCATGCAAAAATGTCCGAAATACAAGCAATTGCAATTTGTTTGTTTTAAATTGAAATTCCAGTAGGGCCCTTTCGAAGGGTCATAAAAATGTTTTCAATACAGCAATACAACTTTGTTACTAACTTTAACTGGAGTTTGAATGAGTGTCTTCTTTTTCATAGGAAAGTGCTGATATCTCAAGGAGACACTGGACTATTGGACTGTGAAGCCTTATTCGGTTTGAAAGTTTCAGTGAAAAGTCCTACGATTTGCGAAAGCATGCAGTTTTTGACTGAGTTCTAGTTTCCCGTAATTGTAGGGACTAATAAAAATTCATTATCAAGTGCTGTTTATTAATAATAGTAATAAATAATAAATAAATAAATAATAATAATAATAATTTCAGTGGCAAATGCACTCTGTAAATGCAGGCTAACTTTTCTCACTTTAGTGGCACTTGCAATGTCTAGTTTTTCATGTCTGAGTACAGACAAAATGCCCATCTTAATGCTGTATATATACTAGTTCACTTTTGTTCAGTAACATGTTAAATATGCATGCAAGTAAAATGCTGTCAAGTTTTCATACATGTTAAAGGGATAAATAAAATGCTTCCTCAGTAACAATTTAGCATCTATATTTTTAGTAACAAATAAAATATACTCTCTCCAGTGATGTCCCGCTTTCCATGTGTTAAGTTGTAAATATAACCAAGAACGGTAATGAGCAGGCCTGGGGATTACCATACCTTGCTGATCACCATCATGTTTATCGAGGTCGAGGCTCGTGTCATCTGTTAGCGTAGATTTATGGTGGTTGGTTTGCTACAGAGGCTGGGAAATTGGGCATCTGGAAAGCAAGCAAACAACAAGAAAGAACATGTCTTTTTAGGTGAAGTATATTTCGGGATAACCTGCTAGCTAGAACATCCATGAACACTTTGAACACTTTAAAATAGGTTTTCGCTAGAGATGTAGTCGAGTCCTAACTCTCCGAGTCCCAGTGTAAGTCCGAGTCTAAGTCACTCGAGACCAAGTCCAGTCCTTGAGGTTCGAGTCCAAGTCCGCCTCCTTCGAGTCAAAGTGTTTTGGAACACGAGTTCTAGTCCGAGTCTCTGAAAAGAAAAACTAGAGTGCGGACTCGAGGCCTACATCACTGGTTTACGCTGGATGAAGCTCTTGAATCGTGTTGTTTTTCCTGCATGAAGTTTGTAAACACCTAATGACAATGGATCTTATGTAATATGGTTTTCTTTGGGTTTAGAAGTTTGTAAACACCTTATGACAATGGATTCTATGTTAATATGAATTGTTCTAGGTTTAAAAGTTTGTTAACACCTTATGACATTGGATCTTATGTAATATGGTTTTCTCTGGGTTTAGAAGTTTGTAAACACCTTATGACAATGGATTCTATGTTAATATGAATTGTTCTAGGTTTAAAAGTTTGTTAACACCTTATGACATTGGATCTTATGTAATATGGTTTTCTCTGGGTTTAAAAGTTTGTTAACACCTTATGACATTGGATCTTATGTTAATATGAATTCCTCTTGGTTAAGAAGTTGGTAAATACCTTATGACAATGGATCCTATGTTAATATGAAATGCTCTAAATTTAGAAGTTTGTAAACACCTATTGACAATGGATCTTATGTTAATATGAATATCTCTGGGTTTAAAAGTCTGTAAACACCTTATGACAATAGATCCTATGTTAGTATGAATTCCCCTGTTTTAAGAAGTTTGTAATCACCTTACGACAATGGATCCTATATGTTTATATGAATTTCTCTGGGTATGGAAGTTTGTTAACTTCTTATGACAATTGGTCTTATGTTAATACGAATTCCTCTGGATTAAGAAGTTTGCAAACACCTTAAGAAAATTGGTCTTATGTTAATAAGAAGTTAAGAAGTGTGTAAAAACCTATGACAATGGATCCTTTGTTAAAATTAATTGCTTCGATTTAGAAGTTTGTATACCCTTATGACAATGGGTCTTATGTGAATATGAATTCCTCTGGGTTTAGAAGTTTGTAAATACCTATGACAGTTGATCCTATGTTAATATTAATTGTTTCGATTTAGAAGTTTGTAAACACCTTATGACAATGGGTCTCATGTGAATATCAATTCCTCTGGGTTTAGAAGTTTGTAAACACCTTATGAAAATGGGTCCTATGTTGATATGAATTCTTCTGGGTTTGAACGTTGTGATTCAAATCATGTATACTTAATACGAGTTGCCAGGGTTGAGGCACGTTTGACAAATTGACACTTATGATAAGTGTGTTTTAAATATAGATTTATGCTTCTTAGACATCCCCTTCCGAAATGCAACCTTACACCTTCGTGTGTCAGTGTGATAGAAATCAATTAGTAAGAAACGCCGTTGGAAAACTTTATTTAATTACTCATACATATGAATATATATAGACGCGCTCTGGTTTCATCCTTTGAAGTTTGCGATCATTTTTTGCTAAAAAGTTAAGTGCATACTTTTAATAAATTACATTTTGCATATATTTTCTAATTTAATGTATATATATATATATATTTATATATATATATATATATACATATATATAAATTTATTAATGAAGGTCCCATGGGAGGACAGATACAAAATCTGAATGGCCTCCTTTTTCCTCATTCAATACATATAAAGTTTAACCGTCTGTCACAATTAAGTACAATTGCGGCGCCAAATAGCCGTCCATGTATACTGACACACAGACCCAGTGACACAAATGTCATCGGCAGTAACCATAAATGTTCATTAAGTCGGCTTTAATTTTTCCCATCAACTTTACAGCATATTTACTTAAAAAGGTTACAATGGGACCAGGCGTGCTGCTAAATGTCCTGCGCGGACGATGCATCAGGACAAAAAGCTTAACCACTTAAACTCGCAGGCAGTGTGATTTCAATATTTACACCAGCGAATGGACCACAAATCATATTTATAAAGGCGCGAGTGATTCAGCAGATATACGCTAGACATAATAAGAGTTTAGGGATGTGATAAATTGGTTTGACTATGAGCAAAAATGTCCACTTCGCATGATGACTAGATGGAATAGGGCCGTATTATACTCCAATGGAAACAAGGTCAGCATGGAGCGTTAAGCCACAGTGAAGCCAGGTTATCTTTTCCATGAACCATGGAAGTAAGGTCAGCATCGAGCGTTGACCCACAGTAAAGCCAGGTCATCTTTCCCCCTAACCCATGAAAGTAAGGTCAGCATCGAGCGTTAACCCACAGTAAAGCCAGGTCATCTTTTCCCCTAAACCATGGAAGTAAGGTCAGCATCGAGCGTTAACCCACAGTGAAGCCAGGTTATCTTTCCCCTTAATCATGGAAGTAAGGTCAGCATTGAGCGTTAACCCACAGTGAAGCCAGGTTATCTTTCCCCTTAATCATGGAAGTAAGGTCAGCATTGAGCGGTAACCCACAGTGAAGCCAGGTTATCTTTCCCCTTAAGCATGGAAGTAAGGTCAGCATTGAGCGTTAACCCACAGTGAAGCCAGGTTATCTTTCCCCTTAATCATTGAAGTAGGGTCAGCTTTGAGCGTTAACCCACAGTGAAGCCAGGTTATCTTTCCCCTTAATCATGGAAGTAGGGTCAGCATTGAGCGTTAACCCACAGTGAAGCCAGGTTATCTTTTCCATTAATCATTGAAGTAAGGTCAGCATCGAACGTTACCCACAGTAAAGCCAGGTTATCTTTTCCATTAATCATGGAAGTAAGGTCAGCATCGAGCGTTAAGCCACAGTGAAGCCAGGTTATCTTTCCCCTTAATCATGGAAGCAGGCAGATTTTATGCTTCACCCCTGCTTGTAGTGTTGTCAATATAAAATCTTAATAAAATTTTTCAATCGATCTCAAGAACCATCTATGGGACATACGCAAACGGACCATTTGCTAAATGTTGGGTCGGATTTGAATGCGATTCCAGGCGTTAGAGGATGCATTCTGTAATTGCCTTTTAACTCTATGCTGTTGCTTATTTTGATTCTGATAAAAGTACTCAAATGGTTTAACGAAGAAATTAGGGAAACTAGTGCAAAGCCCAATGGTATATGGAAAAAAATATGTTATGATACTAATGAACATCACCCGTTTTGCATTAGGCTCCCGCTGAAAGACTTGATATGAGATCGTTAACTTTTTAATGTAGAATGGAAAAAAGCATATACGTCACCTTGGACTGTGAAGGTCTGCGTGTGAACCTGTTCTTGTTAAACATGCATTACCTCCGACCATGTGCATATTAACGGCACAATTTGTACCAGCAGCGTGTAATGAATGGTAGCTTTATAAACACCTTGTGATAGATCTGATTTTATGATCAAGAATGGGTAATACAACTTTGAAATAATATTCCTATATGAATACATACAATTCCAATAATAACACATACAATTCCTTCTATCAAAAGAATAGTTGTTAATAATTGGGAACACTGTGTAGTTTATAGAAAAATAATACGTTGGTTCCATTGATGCCTGTGGGCGGAGGAAGGGAGGACAGTGACGATCAACGATCTGTTTGGGACATATCATATTTTCTTATCTAAAATAAAGTGAAGGATTCATCCTGTAGTTAGATGGAAGAAGGTTGCTATATCGATCATTGAACTCAGCCTCTGGATCGACCATCTCCCTTTCTCTCATTGTAAACAACAGTGGCTGGAAGAAAACAATTAACTGTCGCCTGGGGGTTACCGCAAACTGTTGGCATGGAAGGATGCCTGTCACACCGGGCACGTCATTGTCCTTGCGGTGACGTATTTGCGTGGGTGCAGTCTGTTTTTCCTCCAGCTTGCTGTTTCTGAAGGGACCACTTACAACCAGATGTGCCCAGTTTGTTTACGAAGTAGAATGCAGTCGTCTCCAGTGGCGTGGCAACCTTGAAAATAGTGTGCAATGACATTTCTCGAAGAAAGACAGTGGGTTCCTCGTCCGATATCTTGCAAATTTGTCAGTCTAACTCTACTTTGACAACTTCCGGATGGCCCTTAGGCTGGAGCATAAAAAAGGTGTTTATCAAGGGTGGATTTAAAAGGGGGCGCGTCCTGAAGCTCTTTCCGAAATAAAAATGAAGGGCCGTCATTCACCATTTTATATTACCCAAGATTATAGTTTATTTTTTTTTTCAAACATATTCTACACCACACCCTTCCATACTCTCCCCACCCAGTCTCGATATATGATCCCCCAACCAGCTATTCTGAAGTCCTCAATCCGCGGATTCCCCCCCCCCCCCCTTCCCCTCCCCCCCCCCCCACACACACACTTCTTTTGCCTGACCAGTACCGCCCGAGAGTAAAGTTCACGCCAGACGGTGCCCTCGGGGCATGCATCTTCACAGAAGCGCATGAATATGTTGGTTTGGGGGACTTCGGCCGACTCTATGAAGTGTTGCTAGCTCATAAAAAAATATTTATCCTTTATTGAAGGCAATGAAGCATATATATGGGGAAAAAGCTAAAATAAAAAAAAAATCACGCGAAATCATTTGAGAAACTTAATGGGAGAATGACAAATACACACAGGGCATATTCAGTCACCCGGGGTAAAGGCCATTACGAAGTGTTATGCTTAAGTGAAACTATCCCAAGTGAAATTATCACCCACCCATAGCTAAAGGTGAAGAAACATGAACGATCAACGGAACACAATTAATTAAGGATTACAGTTTTATACAGAAGGTCCCGGATCAAAATATCAGTTTTTCTCACAATAACTGTAACATAAATAAAGAGCACGGGGTGGTTTGGTACAAATGCTATTCTTGACCCGTCGTTAAACACAATCGGACGAACCTCAACTAAAGTCCGTTCCGTTTGGAATATGAACATTTATGCATTTATGTTAATATATATTACGTCCAAAAGTTTAATCTGCCTGGGAAAGGAATGTGGTTACGATATTGTTTGCCGGGCAGGTATATTGAAGCCAGGGTTATTGCTATCACTCGACTGTGTGTGTGTGATAGTGACTGTGGGTGTGTGTGCTTTCGTGTGAGTGTCCGCAGCATAGCTGAAGAAAGGTTGCATTTGTTTGCACTTTGAGATATAGCTCGGTGTGATGAAAATCTACAGGTGATTAAATTTTGGTATTAAATCCAATTTAAAAAACGGCACCACTAAGCGGATTATGCCCTCGCTTGGGGCGTAACTAGAATGGGTGTAATACACAGTGTGAAAATGAGGAGGCAGTTCTCTGGCCTTGACCTTTGGTCCTGTGACCTCAAACTAAATAGGGTTCTTCATCGATGATTGGGTGAGCCATTTGAGCAAGATGACACTTGCAGGTATTTGTCAAACGGTTTGGCCAAAAATGTGTCTACAAACTTTTTCAAGAAGCGGGCGTTGTGGCCATGACACTTGACCCGGTGGCTTTGACCTTTGCTCCTGTGACCTCAAACTAAATAGGGTTCTTCATCCATGGTTGGACGAGCCTTTTGTAAGATTAAAGGGTTTGGTCAAACGGGTGGCTGAGCCATAGGTGCAAGATGAAAGGTTTTGGTCAAAAAGTTTGGCTTGAAATCGATCCACAAGCCAACTCCGGACGGACAGACGGACAGATGGACTGCTAGACATAAGGACAGAGGGCCCGGCGGCCGCACGAACGGAGGCGTTACTATATCCCTTTTGCAACATCGTTGCGAGGGGATAAAAACTTTGAGGGGAACGTTTTTAAGATGTTAGGAGCAGTTTTAACCAATAGGACTTAAGATATGCCCTCGGTGATCTGTGGAGCGTGAATCGTGACGTCGTGGCGTCACCACCTCTTACCAGCTGACTTAACGTTAAGAATGGTCATGAGGGTTTATCGTTGTGTAGGCTATATAATCTGGGACAGCAATCCCCAGGGGCGTTTTAAAGATATATTTCCACCGAGTAATAAAAAAACCATGTGAAATGGTGGTCAACTCCCAGCATTCCAACTTCCAAGACATCATCTTGAGATAATTTTTAAACACTATCTTTGGTCTCATATCGCTTTTTTTCATTGTATATATTAAAATATTACTTTTAGGTATGTTAATTAAAGGTATATATATGTGTGTGTTTATATGTTTTACAAAAGCAGTTTCTATATTTCTTAAAAGTAAAAATAATTTTAGTTTGTTACAGGGTGACATAAAAGCGGACCGAACTCTCTCGCTAGGGAAGCATGATTTTCTAGCGAAGCGGTTGGAACATCGGACACGTGCGCCACCGACATTGATTCAAAATCCCGGACGGGCCCCCATTTGTAATGAAGACAAATTGCTCAGGGAAAAAACTTTTCTAGCGAAGTGGTAGGAACGCCGGACATGTGCGCCACCGACATGGGTTCGATTACCGAATCGGCCCAATATTTTCCCCTGAACAGTTTGTTTTGGTAACAAATTGGGGCTCGTCCAACTTGACGGCAAATTTTGTGGCCCGGGGAATGGTGTTTTGAACTAATAAGGAAAATACCGCCACCTAGTTCACCGAAGGTGTGACTCCTGGGATAGTCTTGTTCTGATAGCAGAAAGCTCTTAAGAGGGGGGGGGGGGGGTGTTGGGGGGGGGGGGGGGTGTTACGGGGTGATATAAAAGTGGACCGAACTGTCTCGCTAGGGAACCATGCTTTTCTAGCGAAGCGGTTGGAATGCCGGACATGAGCGCCACCTACATGGGTTCGATCCCGAATCGGCCCAGTATTTCCCCCTGAGCAATTTGTCTTCATAACAAGTTATATCTATTCTTATGGATAAAGAAATAAAGTTTATCTCTATGTGATTCATAAGGCATAAAGCCACTATGGCTGCAATGTGATGAAATAATATTATATCTTTCTATGAGAGGATCTTAAATGACAGGAAATTTATTATTTTTTATTTAGGTAGAAGCAACATTTGTCAAACACAAGCGGCCAGGAAGGGCTGTCACATGTTCTCTTGTGTTGACCGCCAGCATTCCTGCTCAGGCACAAAAGGATACAGCCGTTCCTCTGGCAATCATCTATGTCACCATGCAAACGGAGTCACAAAGATCTCAGAAAAGGCAAGTGATCAGATAACAGTAAAGTTCGTTTTGCTTTCACGGATATAAAAAAGTTTTAATATTTCATGACAGTGAAAGTATGACGCAAAGCAGATTTGTTTTGGATCTTTGTTTATTTTAAGCATTACCAAGCTGTCCCGGTGCGTATTAGAACATTTTAATTTCCCAGAGAGCTGCTAAAAACCAAACCACGTGACTTTTATATGAACAACAGATCAACAACTATGCAGATACAATGGATTTCTTTTCGAAAGGATGTTTTCTCTAATAATCTTCTAGCAAATACTAATTTAGGAAGTCGTTCAATTTACCAAGCGAAAATTTTTTTCATATGGACCGTTCAATTTTTTAATATTCAGTCAAGAAAATTTTGCCTCCATAAAAATTAAGAGTATTTTCTTGAAAGTAATGTATACTATCATTTTTCAAAAGATAAAATGTGTAATGTTATTCTGCCATGAATATATATTTAAAACATTTTTAAAAAAATAACATAGTATCATAAAAAATGAAAAAGCCCTTTTGAAGTGACATGTAGCCTATTTCAACAAATGCTCCTTGTATTGACTTCGTTGATATTCGAGGCACACGAAATCCATGAAACAGAAAACCAAGTGAATATGACAAGGTAATCAGATATTAACATATGTTCATAGATATTGAGAAAGGAAAAGCAATATTCACTTGCAGATCCTTTGTTTTTAGCTCAACTGACTGTAAGTCATCTGAGTTGCAGCGATCACGCTTTGTCCGTCGTCCGTTCGTCCGTCTGGTAACAGGGCAAAAATCGTAAGGGTTGGACCTAGAAACTTCTGTCTTAACATCCATGGACGTCGTTTAAAAACTCTCCTTGGAAACCTTAAATTAGGTCACTGCGACATATATCCTCCGAGTTTAGGGGCCAGTTTTTGCACCCCAGAATAATTAAAATTGGATACAAAAGTTCCAGTATCTCAATAATTTATGCATGGATTGCTATGATTCTTGCTCTGCTTGCCCTGTGATTTGTTTATATCTCAACGCGTTTTCTCTCTGTTTTCTAGAATGCCGACTACATCTATCACATCTGTTTTTTCAACTACGGCTTCATCTTGTGTACTGACACCTGGTGTCTTCATCATGTCTCCCTCTCTCCAATCACCTCGGGGGAGACATTGTTTTCCGTACCGTCGCCTGTCGTCGTCGCCAGTCGTCGTTTGTAGGATATCTTGAGCACGCGTTAACTATTGAAGCTTTGCATATTTTCCCTCAATTTGAAACCAATTATTTTTTACCAAAAAAAGTTTGCAATTCGTGACCCTTACCCCTTGTCAAGGTCAAACATTGTGAACCCCATAACTTGAATAATTTCATATGTTGTCCTTAAATTTAACACACGTTGTTTCAATCAATTTTTGGAGGAGATCGAAAATATGGACCTTGGCCAGGATCTTCAAGGTCAAATCAGCCAAGTTATAGTTCATCTTTGGGTTTTCTTGTCAGCGTGATAATGTTAGAAGTACTGCATAAACCCCCCCCCCCCCCTCCAATTTGATACTCAAGGTGTTTCCATCCGGATCTCGGATGAGTTCGAAAACTGGTGATCTCCAAGTTCAAATTTAATAGAGTTTGGGTGAAAATGACCCCAGTTACTTTTGAAGCACTGCATATTGCTTCTTCAAAGCTGTTTCTGCTATGTTGTCATGTTCCCGGAAGAGGTGAAAAAACTGGTCACCTTGACCTTAATTTTCAAGGTATAATCCTTATTTCCTTTTGTTCTCGTCGCACCAGTCATGCTATTTGTGGGCCGCAGGTCCCAGTGAAAGACAGTGTCTCGGAAACGTTCCAGTTTGTCTCAGAATGAATGTCTGCAGTTCTGCAGCAAAAGTTTCAGCCATGCTTAGGTCCTTCAGTTTGACCACATTGATTTTCTTCATGACCTTACTCCCTCGGTGGGTCCAGCAGTCTGCACCACACATTGCACATGGGGGGGGGGGGGGGGGTCCCCTATCCTTAGAAGGGCATTAGCCAGTTGTCCAGCGGTCAAGCCCCAGGATCAGATGCCAAACCATCTGGGATATACACAGCAGGTGGTTTCAAACCCCTAGAAATTCGCTTTGCTGCTCCAATCATTCTGAAATCGGGGAAATTCAGACATCAATCTTTGGTACATCTATACAAAAGGAAGGGCATCAGTCAGGCTTGCCACAATCACAGGGGAATTGAACTGCTCCCTGTCAGAGAAAATTCCTTGCAAGTGTCCTCCTGCTGGACCGTCTGATTACTCACCTGGAGCAGGGCATGCGGCCAGAGACACAATTTGGCTTCCGGAGAGATATACGAACTGCTTACATGATATTCGCTGCACGCCAGTCCCAGGAGAAGTGAGCAAAATTCGTGAACTCTTCACCACTTTATGGACCTAACAAAGGCTCTTGACACGGTCAGTCGTCCGGGCCTCGGGAAAATCATGTCCAAGTCTGGCTGTCCCGACGGATTCAGCATGATGGTAAGCCAGTTTCAAGACTGCCTGATGGCGAGTGTATGATGATGTCGAAGCCTTTCATATCTGCAACCATGACAAGCAGGGTTTTGTATGGCACCCACCTTGTTCAGCATGATGGTTACCGCCATGCTCAACAACGTCTTTCGGAACAGTTACTAAATGATAGGCCTGAAATACAGAGTGGATGGAAAACTCTTCAATCTGGGAAGACTCAAGGTTGTCACTAAGGTCAAGGAGACTGTGCCACGAGACTTCTTGTTTGCAGATGACTGTGCGTTGAATGCTGCTTCTGTACTAGACAAATTCTCTAATTCATGCGACAACTTCGTTCTTACAATCAGCACAAAGGAGATTAAGGTAATGTATCAACCATCCCCATACACCTCATACACGATACTCACTTTCTGAGTGAAAGGACAGCCTGCAGAAAGTGGACCAGTTTACTTATCTTTGCAGGACCCTCTCTCGGACCGTGATTATTGGTGCAGAGGAAAAGTGCAGAGAAGCAAACGTCAGCTCTGTTTTTGGGAGACTGAACAGCAGTGCCTGGGAGCGTCGGGGGATCAGCCTTACAACAAAGCTGAAGGTCTTCTCTACTGCCGTACTCCTTACCCTACTTTATACCTGTGAAATATGGACTGTGTACAGGAGGCATGCAAGGCAGCTTAACCACTCCAACCTGACTTGTCTGTGCAAGATTTTAAAGATCAAGTGCCAAGATAAAGTGCTAAGCACTGAAGATCTGTCGTGAGCCAATCTGCTCACAGTCCATACACGTATGACGAAAGCCCAGACCAGGTTGGTTGGTCCTGTCGACAGGATTTCCGATGAGCGCATTCCAAAGGAGCTCATGTATATTGATCTCTCATTGGGCAAATGCTCAATGATTCGCTTTAAGACACCTTGAAAGTCCCATGACATTGACCTGGCCACCTGGGTAACGATCGCAAAGGACCGCCAGAGCTGCCACCCCACCATCGGCTGATTCCATATTTTGTCCTATCTATACAAAGACCTTCCGTGCCAGGATCGGACATGTCAGCCACATCAGGACACACCGCTTCCCAGTTAGGAAGACATCTTAGGATGTCGAGGTCCTCATCACCCGCGATGGACGAACAAAATTTTGACAAATCAGCCAAAAGTTTTTTTTTATAGGCAAAATGTTTCAACCAAGTTTTCAGAGAAGTTTAGGCAAACTTGCGACCTTTGCCTATATTGAGAAGGTCACATTAGCCAAATTGTACTTAGTCTTTGGTATTTTTTGTGATGCAATAACTTTGAAAGTATTGCGTATGTGTCCCTCAGATGTAACACATAAGTTGTTTTCACTAAATTCTCGGAGGAGTAAGGTAACCTTTATCTTTTCTTGTTCTTCTCTTGTACAACCTGTATAGACGGTCATAATGGGATTCAGTCCACATATATGTGTGACATATCACTTAAGGAAGAAACCTGTCAACTTTGGCGTCAGAAGATCCAGTTCTTCATACCGTTTCTACAGAAATCTTATTCTTCTCTTGTACAAGCTGTATAGACCAGTCATGATTGGATTCAGTCTTACATATATCTGACCCAACACTTAAGGAAGAACCCTGTAGAATTTCGGTGTCAGACTTTTAAAGGTCAAGATCACGTATGTAGTTTAATCTCGATTTGGTTTATAGATGATAAAATTCCTGTTGTAAATGTTAAACTATGATGTCATATGCCAATCAGTTGAGCGTCATGACCGATAGGCCACTTGTTAAGACCGCAGTCAGCTGGGTTGTAGCAATAACCTTTGTCCGTCATCCTTTCGGTCACCTACTAACAGCACACCAATCATAGCCGTTTAATTTAGAACTGTTGTGGTGAGGCACCAGCCCCCTCCCCCATCACTACATCCATTGCGAAAACCCCCCTCCCCACATTTATGACAAAAATAACAATAGCTCCCTCCAGGTTACTAAGATTTTCTTCACTCTGCCGCACAAATGTCTATAAATATATACTTAGTATGCGAAAATAATTGTAGCGCAAATCAAGACGATTTTTAATTACAATTTACATTGGATTTGAACACTGAAGATAAACCTATAGAGTGCTATCTATGATGCCTGAAAACGGCCATTAATTGAAGCATGCCATGTCATAATCTTATCATTATAAACGATTTTTCAGGTAGATATGAAGAAACTATAAGGAGGAGGATGTAATTATTTCCAAATCAAATATGTTAAAAATCTTATTTCCCATAAAGTGAGGGTGAAAAACTTTGTTTACCCATCCCCTGGAAAAGTCAAGTCATCGCTGTCTCTCCATTTTGAGTAAAATAGGTTACAAAGCTCCAATATCTCAATCATTAAATCATTCATTTGTTATGAAAATTACTAATTATCTTCCTATTAGGAATCTAGTGGAGCCACCTGCAATTGTGACATATTCATACAATGTTAATACATGACAAATTGCAATCATACTGTAGTTGTGCGTCATATATTTTCATCACATGATTTATAATAAAGCCCATCATGAACACCTTTAAAAGTGTTAACCTGCAAAGTTTTAAAAGGAATGCAGCCTTGAAGTTGGTTATGCATCTTGTTCTTGGTCTCTTTATCGTTGATATAAGCCTGGATTTCCACCTGGTATTCAGTTTGACAAATATTTAATGCATTTTACTTTGTCCCATGGATTGACCTAAAACTTTGGTTTTAAGTGGGGTCACAGATTATTGTTAAACCACGTTTATTTATTGATAAGAAACGTATAAAAGACTGATTAAGATATGCGGTTACCACGTATATTTTATTCAATTTCTTACTTATATTTTCTTGTATGATTACAAAAATACAAAAAAACCCTTTGCTGTCGAATTACAGCTATTCTGTCAGTTTCTGAGCAGTGATTCCATGGATAATCCTAAAACTGTATCTTGTACTTTCAAATCACAATTGTGTCATTTTCTAAATTTCTAAATGGGTTATACATAGTTAAAGAATAAATTTGAGTATGCAATAGCATACATTGATCTAAATCTTTAAGAATATGTTTTGTTCAAAGATTGATATAAAATTTATGTCAACAGGACAAGTCAATAAGTTTCTTGACTCTTTGAACACATGTCTGTTATATCATATAATAAATATATCATATATTAAATTTATATTATATTACGTATCATATTATTTAATATACCATTATACGGTATTTATTATTTAATGTTATAATATATTATATTTTGATTCAGGGGAAGCAGTGGATGAAAGACACGGTCGAGTGCCTCAAGAAAAAAGCACTGGCTTCCGTGACATCATCAAAGTTTAGCTGCAGCACATATACCTATGACGTAGACAACGCTTTCCTAGAGTGTGCTCGTCATGAAAACATCTGCTATATATTGCAGAAGGACAGAAAAGCACTGTCTACAGTCATGGGACGAAGGTAAAAATCATGTAAAAATATCCAAATGTCCCATGTTGTAATTGACATTCGCTTAGCCATGCATTGAGGTATAAATTATACATTAAACTAGGCATAATATCAACTTGTTTTTCTATTACATTTGATTGAATTCATGAAAAGTCACGCCCCCAGAGGCTTGCATTTGTCACGACTGGCTGAATTTTACAAGGTGTCACCATGACCTTGACCCTTGAGTGCAATAGCTATCATTGCTTCAGGTCATATACCTGCATGGTTCAACAATGATATAACACGTCACGTTTAGCAGTGGCGTATCCAGGATTTGGAAACAGAGGCGCCGTTGGGGGGGGGGGGGGGGGGGGGGCCTCTTCCAAATGTAACACACCCCCGTTACATTTACCTGTTTTATCGCGTCCGCCCGTGCGTCCGTGTTCATTGAAACACCGCTTTGTGTAGTTGGATTCATAAAGAATGAACTCATTGAACGAGATTCCAAAATATGCTGATCCATAATAATATACACCGTTATGGGCGTAGACAAAGCATGAAGCTGGACAGACATTATTTTAAATTATCTCCGGGAACATGATACAGGTTTTCATGTGATAGTACTGCTATTGAGAAATCTCTAGTAGAAACCTCTGGTGGGGAAAGAAGAAATTAACACTAAGTCTATGAAAAGGTGTCTCTGTTCTGAGGCATTGGAAACAAATATATACATATAAAATATTAAAGAACGGATAAGATATAAAAATAATAGTACTTTGGACAATAAAAAAGGGACTTTGAACAATAATATATAATTGGCGCACAACATTTGATATACCAAACATTTTTCTGAAACATGTCTGAATGTAAGCCTAATGGATTACTTGAAAAAAATCCTACAGTTTGTAAAATATTATATATATATATATGACAAAGTGTAGAAGAGAGGTGTTTTCATTTACTAGTACAAGAAATTTGTAAATATTTGATAATATATTACTATCGAAAAAAGGGTTGCACTATCCAAAGGAAACTTAAATATTATGAAATACTCTGGAAACCTATTACCAACTTTAATACTCTCTGATATTGATTGGTGGAGGTGAAACAAATAAAAAAGTTCGTTAATTAAATAAATTGAATAAATATGTTACATTAAATCTTCTATAGTTATAACAAGAGGGACAGCCTTAACATAAAAGTTTAATTCATAACAATATATATATATATTACCAACTTTAATACTTTCTGATATTGATTGGTGGAGGTGAAACAAATAAAAAAGTTCATTAATTAAATAAATTGAATAAATATGTTACATTAAATCTTCTATAGTTATAACAAGAGGGACAGCCTTAAAAAATAAAAGTTAAATTCATAACAATATATATATATAACAATATGTATATATATGTATATATATATATATATATATATATATATATATATATGAATGAATGTGTGTATGTATATAGAAAGAAACCTTGATTACCATGACTAAATAGGGATTTGAAAAAGACCTACCTTGTTTAGTTTTAGTGTATGTAGGTACTTTGTTCCTTATGGCTGTCGATTGTATGTATTTTAGGTCAGGTGACTATAAGTCATCTGAGCTGTAGTCATGGTCATTTGTCCGTCGTCCGTCCGGCCGTCCGTCGGTCCGTCCGTCCGTTAACAGTGCACGTTTTGAAACCGTTAGGCCTACGAATCCAAAAATTGCATACAGTTAGATGTCCCCAAAATCTCCTTCCATTCTGAAAAAAACGGTCACTAGTACTTCATTTCTTCGAGATATTAAAGAAAACCCTCAATTTTCCCTTAAAACCCACTGTTACACTTCAAGGGTGCCTAATATAGAAGCCACTGATCTGTTTTTGATCATATTTCATATACATATTCCTCTATAAATTTCCTATATACATACAAGAAATTATGTCAGTAATGTGTAATGATTAGCTCAGCTGACTGTAAGTCATCTGAAGTATAGGTATGGCGCCTTGTCCGTCCGGCCATCCGTTAGCAGGGCACAAATTGTAAAACCAATGATGGTCCATAAAAAAACTCCTTGGATACCTGAAATTAGGTCACTGCGACCTATTTCCTCCGAGCTATGGTGCTTGTTAGTACCCCCGAGAATAATTAAAAAAATTGATACAAAACCTCCAATAACTTGATAATTTATGCATGGATTGTCATGAAACTTGCCTTGAAAATTGACCATGACTAGTTGTGTCAGTTCCCGAAAAGGTGTGGCGCAACCAGTATTTTTTTCTTCTTTTTACGAATATTTTTTCTATTTTTTTTTACAATAAAATGACAACAATCATGGGTCCCAAAACCTGGTGTGTTTATTGATCACAAGTGGATGCCCTATAGTAATCACCCTGTCCGTCTGTCTGTTCGTCTGTCTGTTTGTCTGTCCATCCGTTTATCCACAAAAATTTGTTTCCAGATGATAACTCCAGGTTGGATTGACATATGGATTTCAAACACGACTTACAAATGGTCCGCCACTAAAGAAAGTACCTGTATGATTTTTGGGTCATGAGGTCAAAGGTCAGGGTTACAAGACTCACTAATTTAAAAAGATTATGGCTTCATTTTCAGCCAAGCTGTTCATCTCAAACTTTCCATCTTGCACATTTAGCTGACTTGCCAGTTTGGGGAGAGCATAAATGAATTTGGGGTCAAAGGTCAAGGTCATAGGGGCCATCTGTTCACAAGTTAGTTTCCAAAAGTTAACTCCAGTTTAGTTTGACATATTGGTTTCAAACTTAACTTAAATATGGCATACAACTAAAGTAGGATCCCTGTCGATTTTTGTGTCCAAAGGTCAAAGGTCAAGGTCACAGGAACCATTTCTTTAAAAGGAATGTGTATACATTCCATGCCAAAATTTTCATCAAAAACCTTACTTCTTCAAGACACTACTCACCTGCTGATAGGGGAAGATTCTTTTCGATTTGGGTCATAGGGTCAAAGGTCAAGGTCACAGGGCCCATCCATTCACAAATTATTTTATGGATGATAATTCTGCATTGGCAAGACAGATTGGCTTCAAACTTGATCTATTAATGACCCACCACTTAAGTAAGAAACATTTTGATTTTCAGGGTCCAGAGATCAAAGGTGAAGGTCACAGGACCGTCATTCTGAAGAATTTCTTCAAAATATCCTTATAGACAAATACAGCTGAGCGTATAGACCTCTGGGTCCCTAGTTTCAAGTTATGGGCCGGAACATTATGCACTTTGTAAAAAATTAGGAAATATATTTACTCACTTAACATGAGAATTGTTGAAGCTAGAGACTTTTTTTCAGGGATATAACTTCTTTAATCAAGATTCAATTGTATAATGAAAATTAGATATGAATTTTGAAATATTTTAAAGTTATTTGTATAAATAAAAAAATCAGTACCTTAAATTTTGCCCAAATTTTACCATGACACTTTTTTTTTCTTGTAAATGCTGTTGATTTGATTTTCACAGCATGTTTTCATAAACAGCATTTCATCTGTTAACATAAAGAATTTAAAGCCAGTTAATAAAAAACTGTAGATTTTGTTCACGTTTTGAAGTACCATGTCAAGTATTGTTTATATCAAGCTAGTGTTGTGCAGTTTGCTAGAGCTCAGCTCCCCACCTTACCAGGCCAGCTCACAGCTCCAAAAATTTGGCAAACAGTTAGATCTCCCCAAATTCCCTACCATGCCAAGAATTTGGTCACTAGGACTTTATTACTTCGAGATATTAAGGAAAAACTTCAATTTTCCATTAAAAACCCATAGTTACACTTCAAGACTGCATAATATCAAAACCACTGAACTGACTTTGATCATATATAATATACATATTTTTCTAAACATTCACTATGCATATGCCAGAAATGATGTCAGTATTGCGTAATTGTTTTAAGTTAAGGGCCTTAACATGAGAATTGCTGAAGCTAGAGATTTTTTGTCAGGGATATAAAATTATTTAATCAAGATTCAATTGTATACCTAAAATTAGTTCTGAATTTTTCAAATTTTAGAAGTTATCAAAATAAATATAAAATCAGTACCTTAAATTTTGCCAAACTTTGACCTGGCACGTTTGTTTCCTGTAAGCGCTGTTGATATAGTTTTCACATCATGCACACATAAGGATTTCAGCATGTTAGTTTTAAAAGCTGAAAGAAATTGGCAAAAAATGTAGCTTTTAATAGACCATGACCATGCCAGACCAGGCTCTACGCAGCATCTCTTCAGTCACCTGTATGTTGACCTTGTTGGCCTTTCAGGCAAATTATGCACGCTTGAGGCGGGGCATATACTTGGCAGGCAGGCAGCATGTGGCTGGCCACAGTTGATCCAGGTGATCATCTACTAGTTGTTTTGACCAACAACATAACAATAAACAATAAATAAATAATTTTTTTATGGTTTTTAATAACAAATTTAAGAGTAATTAATAGAAAAGGAATTTGAATGTTGATGAGCAAGAACCTTGCAATAACTGATGTTGTAAGAATCTTGAATGGATGGATGAAAATATATTCCAAATAACACCATACCTATGGTATACTAAAAAAATAATTAAATTATATTACTAATAACTAATCATTAGGGATCATATGAAGGAAATTAATGATAGACAAAGATACAGTTGAGAATATTAATCTACATTCTTACTGTGTCTGGTGTGTAGATTGATGTGAAAGTAATCCAAAGTGAATATATTATTTTTTTTTTATTCTAAACATCTTTGTTTGGCTGAAACTAAGTAAATACCAGACATAGTGCAAATTCTTTGCAAATATATTTGAATACGAATATGAATGTACTCTATAATTTAATGCATAAGAATAGGAATACAGGTAAAAAAGAAAATATTTCAATACGAATGCAAATACTTTTAAATGTATTCATGAATACAGTCATGAATATATTCTATAATGTTATTTTAATAATCATTTATTTCAGTTATATTATAAAAAATAACTCTGTTATTATTTTTAATTAAAATTATATTTGACACAATATTTGTTATTAAATTTTAGTAAATAGTTAAATTGTTAAATTATATGTGCTAGTGCTACTCTTGGGTAGGGATAACCTGTAATTATTAAATAACAGTTACCTCCTTTGTAAAAAGCATAATTAACATGACTGATAATGGACAGCTTTCAAATACTACTGCAATGTAGATAAAGTTATATGGCCAAGTCCAAACCTGTTTGGCACTCCATTTGTAAATAATATAAATGACATCAATTCTCTTTCTTGTCTCAAAAATACTATCATAATCTTACATAAGCTATGCACCAACAAATCGTAATACAGCTTATATTACAACACAAAACTAGCATGTGCCTCATTTCCAAATCATATTTTGTGATCATATATAACAGCTGAGCGCCGTGACCCGTGGGTCCCTTGTTTGTTGTCTGTCTATGTATCTTATATTGTTATTTATGTTGTAAGTTTGTACTGATATTCGTTGTTCTTGTAAGTGCACTGTACTTTATTCGATTAATAAACTGTTTAAAAATTTAAAACATAATAGTAAAAAAACTAACATTATAAAATTACGACCGCTTTGATCTCCTCACTTTCCTTGTCGGCTCTCAACAACTCGATCGCTAGACTATTTCTTTTGACTCCTTTATAACACCAATTATTTCTTTATTGTTTTGCCCACACAGAGAGGATTTTTTTATCTGTTAAGGACACATTGACTTTGATTTTAAGTGCAGTTTAAGCTAATGTCATAATTATAATGGCACTTGTACTTTTACTTTCTTAGGTATTGGTTTGACGTGATTGCTGTTGGCGCCTCCTGTCCCAGGAATGTTGTACGTAAATACATCAGTTGGAACATGCGTCGGATATATTCCAGGAATTAGGTGATGACGTCAAGGATCAGCACGCCTACGTCACTTCCTTGTCGGCGTTCCTCATGTGTGCCAGTGCTCGTGACAGAAAGAGGGCGTGACAATCAAGATAGTTTCTTATTAAGGCCACCTGTTCCAAGCAGAACAACTTATCTACGTTCCACTTTGTGTTTAACGCTTTTGCATGGAATGTTTCCAGGCCTAAGATGTCCCTGTTGTAAACCCTACATCCCATAATGCACTCCTGGAGTCCATGAGGCGATCATACATTAGGAAATACACATACCAATACGGGTTACGTCGTCATGACAACCAGATATGTCCGTACAAGACTGCTATTGCGTGGACCGCAACATCTATGTTGTAATTTTATCACTGATAAGCACCCCCGCCCCGCCCCCATACAAAAAAAAATAGAAAAAAAAAAAAAAAAAAAAAACCAAAAAAAAAAAAAAAAACCAGGAAACATTAATGATGATGAAACCGACACAAAATAAAACACGTGACATAGTCCAAGTTGTAATCTAGTGAAGTATGTCGAAACTTTTGTTAAAAGCGCTCGCATTCATTTCAATGACGATCGGGGAGAAAGTCATTCAACGCCATTTGATGTCCAGAATACGAGGTGAAGGATAAGTGACCGAAAAAATATAAAAACTGATTGTGGATATAAAAAAGCACTATATATGTCTGATCGCTTATTTTCTTATAACAAGCACTAGCTGCGATTCTGCGACTCATTGGTAACAACCAAACCATACGTTTTAATATTTTGTTGTCTGCTGAAATAGACGCTCTCGGGTGAATTCATGGTAACGTCAGACCACAAATGTTCGATCCCCTGAAATGAACACGTCACTCGCTCGATTTCTATGGTAACTTGGAGCACACGTGGGCGCTAATACTGGGACTGACACATCGTTTGAAAAGTTTGCGCAACCCTCGGCCACACCTGGAATGACAGCTGAAACGGACACTCTTTGCATAAAACCACCTATTAGGACATGAACCACAGTTAAATGCTCCATTGTTTTACTTGTTTAAGATTATTTACAAAAGTATGACATTTTTATTGTGACTGTCGCATGGTCTGTATTGGAAGGTGAAAAATCTCACTTATCCAAGAGTGATTTTGTTGATCTCCACCAGGTGGCACTCTTGATTAGAGACGCTCTTCATCGAAAATGTATTCAATCCGTTTGTGTAAGCTTGGAGTGTTATGAGATATGTAACAGTTATAATACTGCAAGCACACGACTTAAGGTTGATGTGGATTTGTTGATTTCTCAAAATCTTTTGTATCCATATAATCCCACAAATCATCAGGAGTTTACACCTGTGCATAACCTACACTCCAAAATAACACTAAATGACTAAAATGCCTTTGATGTTTTGTTGACCATTGATATTTTCTCGACAAGAGAATTGAATGTCATTGATTTCCTGAAACCAAATTTCTGTGCGTCTGTGTGTGTGTCTGTGTTTATTTATTTGTATCATCATTTATTATATATTTTCTGCGTTGCTAAATAACGTGAACATGTTTGCTCCCTACACCTCAAGATATAATTAAAATACAAAGGTGTTAAACTTCCTACAAAACAATACATACCGGCTTATGTGGTTTAGGGTTCTAGCACAGGGCTCAAAGCCGGAAGATCGTGAGTTCGAATCTATGTTGAGGAGAGATGAGATTTTTTTCACTGTCGCCCAACACCCAGGGTGAGCTTTCTGCAGGCTTTATAGTAAAACTGTGTCTAACAGTCGTATATTTCGCCCATAAACGAGTGCTTCTTTCGGGTGATATGACCCGGAAATGGGGCGATTACGCAGGTTCGGAAGGCCGAGCCTGGTTGACGCCCGGATAATCTTGTGTAATCCCGAAGTTGTAGTCGGAAACCGGAACGGAATTCTGTAGATGTACTTAATACCTTGTTAAGCAAGCATTAAAAATGGAGACCATTTCCGCGAAAGGGAATACATGTATTAAATAAATATTGTTTTTTCTCTCCTTATTTTCCTGTGAAATGCTGCGAAAAAATATACACCGGAATTCCTCCCTGTCACTTATATGGAAAATACACGAGAGTCAGGATTTATTTATAATACCGTTTGGGTGTTGTTCAGGAAACCGTATATGCTTACAATTGCCGAGTTATTATTATAGGCAATACTCGTTCTTACCAGCAGATGGCGTACTGATCGGTGTAGTGTCATGAATGGATTTGTCATACATTTGACGAGCTGGCGATACCACGATGTCTGACTAATAAACTTCATGTGTATTGGTAGCGTGCATACCTCACTAGTGTCACGCTGGACCATCAAGGGTCAGATCTAGAGTATGAGCTCTGTGAGAACTACTCCTAATACCGTTAAAATCTCTGGCCGTCACTGGGACTAAGGAATCATCATGCGTCACAATCTTATATAATCATTTGATTTAAAACTGATTTCATAAAGAGCAAAATTATCATCCTAACCATCCACAAAATGTAACAAGAATATGTTCAGAACTTTTTGCGAAAATTTGCTTACATACAAACCAAGCACGAAAAAAATATGATACCGCGCAAACTGGTAGCGATATAAAAATAATTGATACATTTTTTTGGGTTCCTGGTAGCCGTTGCGTTTCATGATTTTATTTGACACTGAAATCTTTATAGTGAGAACGACTCGGCAATCTTTTTTTGACAAGAATTAAGGTGACATTATATAAATAACCTGGCGTGGCAGCAATGTTAATTATCAGAAAAGTTGGCAGACACAATAAATGTCATGAACAAGCAAACGAAAAGGAAAGACATTTCAAACCCACGAATATTTGCCACGAAAAGATTCCCACAGTCCTTGCATTGTTTTCTATGCGACTCAGATATCAACAAGAAATATAGTCAGAAACCGCATACCTCCGCCAGGACCATCCTCATCAAACTTTAGGCTTACACAGCTGTCATGGTTCAACGATCTATCCCAGGTTTTCCAGGACAAACCCGCCCCATAAAACCGATAAATAATTCTGTTATAAGGAAATGAACGCATTAAACAGTAGGATAATATCCTTTAAAACATATCATGGTGATTCAAAATACCTCCTAAATTTAAAGGACTGTTCCTTGAGTTTCATACTTACAGTTCAAGGAATTTCATCACAGTAAGTGAGGTATAACAATGCCCTTGTAGTCAAATTTGCTGATGAAAAAATACTAGAGGATACTTGACTATATCAAACAGTGACATAGGTCTGCTTGCGTTGATGCTCAAATTAACAGCCACTTTTCATAACCCACCACACCTTGTAAACTCTTACTGACTATCATAAGGGAAAGTGGACAGCCATTGTACAGGGGGGGGGGGGGGTCAGCCGGTATACCGGTGGTTATGGGGGGGGGGGGGGGGGGTCCCAGACTTTTAGGAATTTCCTGTAGAGCAGAATAATATGTTTGAAAATGCAGAAGTCTCATTTAGTGAGTATTTTATGTAAATTTTGTATTATAGTTCGGGTCCGGGTCGTCCAGGTGAGTTCTTTGTGGCTCAAGAAATGCGAAAGTCCCGTCCGTCATTTGAGGAGCTTTATATGGAGTATTTAATCGGGATTGACCGAGGGACCTAAAAGGACCATTTCCTATAGGTCCCAATGAAATGATTGAAAATGAAACTAGATGTGTCGGAACGACACGAATGCCCCCGCCTGGGGCAAATAAGAAACATTTGTTAAATTTTGTAAAATATTTTGAGTTCAGGAGGTGTTGTATATGGTCTAAAGTAGGTTAACAAAGGCAAAATGCAAACTCGATCTGTAAGTGGTCATTATGCGCCCACATACAAAACATCAGGCCAGTATCTGTAAGCATTGCATTGCAAAACTAGAATATTAGAAAAAGTTGATAATCATTTATAAATTTAAATTGGAGAGGTATATACCATGTTTCATAACAATCCACCAAATGCTTCCTGAGAAATAAGCTCCTAAGTTTTTTTCTATAATAAGCTCTGTAACCTTGAAAAGAAGGTCAAGATCACCTATCTTTGAACTTGACCAAGATTTTGTAAATATAATGCAATAGCACTGAAGAAATGAAGTTCCTGTGTTGAATACCTTTGGCGATATCCTGCACAAAAGGCCAAAATTGAAAAAAATCCGATAAAATTTCATTAAAAAAATCAGAAATTGCAGGTGCGCCACCAAAATTGTGCAGCACATACAGACCATCAGTCCCAATGATCATAGTAAGTTTTGTGAAAATCCACACAATGGTTCCTGAGATATAAACTTCTGAGTGTTTTTCTATAATCAGCTCTAAAATGTAGAAAAATGGGTCAAGGTCACCCATCTTCGAACTTGACCGAGATTTTATCGATATACATCTTCACTGATGAAATAAAATTCCAACGGTGAATCCTTTTAGAGATATCCCGCTCACAAGGTAAAAGTTAACAGATGCGGAACGGACGGACGGACAGACAACGGACAGACAGATGGACGGACGGACAGACGGACAGCTTGGGTGACGACAATAGCCCATCAGCCTATGAGCTGAGGGCTAAAAACGGCTGTACATGTGTATTTGTCATGAAAATTTCTATTTTTAATGAATTTTTCTAAGTTTAGGAGCCGTAAAACGGTCAAAAGTAGGTCAACCGGGACGAAACGCGAACTCGATCTGTAATTGGTCATTATCTGCCCACACACCAAAAATCAGGCCAATATCTGCAGGCATTGCGAAAAAAAGTCCGTACATGTGTATTTGTCATGAAAATTTCTATTTTTCTTGAAATTTTCTAAGTTTAGGAGCCGTAAAACCGTCAAAAGTAGGTCAACCGGGACGAAACGCGAACTCGATCTGTAACTGGTCATTATCTGCCCACACACCAAAAATCAGGCCAATATCTGCAGGCATTGCGAAAAAAAGTCCGTACAACTGTTTGATTTCGGAATGACGGAATGACGGAATGACGGACATGGGTAAAACTATATGCCCCGGCCACTTTGTGGCGGGGGCATAAAAATCTCTTTTGGGTTTTATGCTAACTTGCATATATATAAGCTCTCATTTTCTTTATAAATCCCTTGCTCACTATATATTCATGCTATACATAATTTCGACTATCAACTTTTCACGAACGCATATAGCTTCATATTATTGTGACAAAGCAGGATGCGTTTAAGATGCCATATATCAAATGGTCTAATTCATACAAAGCAAATAAGGCCTGGTCCTATATATAATTAAAGGTTTTAATCATACATGGCGAATGTCTTTGGAAAGTAAACAAAACGTTGGCGGTTGCTTCGATACCTTTGGTGCCAACTGATATTGTTATATCCCCTTAAACGACCACTTATTGGCCCCGGATAAATTTTGTGTAAATAATCATAAACCACCTCCCGCTAACACGACCACCCCGCAATGACGACCAACGACCACTTTCTTTTGTCCGCGACCATTAAATGAATCCCTGGATCACGACCACTGGCCTGTGACCACCACTGACCGTGGTTGTAGTCCTGGTTGACTGGATAAGCAAACACACTCTTTACATTATTTGGCATGGCCTGAAAAAGCTTTGCAGTATCTGTGATGTGTTAAGGTACATTCACACTACAACCTTTTGACCGACGTTTAACGATGTATGGGCAAACGTCTAGTTCCGCTGTCAGAGTTCATGTTCGTTGGCGAACGGTGGCGAACGTCGTGGTCATTGTTTGGATATGCTGAAATTTTGGCCGTAACCGATTGTGTATATCTTGGCACAGCGCAGTAGATCTTGGCAGAAACGTAATAGATCTTGGTCAGATCGTAGAATAACGTGAACTCATATTTGCCAAAATATCGCAAACTGTTTATTTAGTATTCAGTTTATTTCACACAGGAACAATAACAAAATATTTAAATAAATGGCCTTACCATGTGCAAATTTCTTGGCAATATTGAATTTTAGACTATGGTTCCGCACCGACAGGGATAGATGGCGTGGCGTGCCACATCTCCAGTCTGTCGCTCTTGGTCAATGATACTGTTCAATTGAAACTTGATATTGATGTATGGAGAAAATATTAATAAATACTAAATTATTATTATGATCATGGTCATAAGTCATTATTTTTATGTGTGGGAATATTTTTGTAAAAAAAAAGTCATCGAACAGGCATTCGCTCATATGGTCAATCAAGTCAACTTAACGTTCCCTACTAAAAGACTGCACTCTAAGGAAAAAAGGTTCCAGCTAGAACCCAAAAGGGTGCTTCAGAGTGGACTGAGTGGGAACCTTTTAAAGTTCCACTTGGAATCTTAAAATGAGGTTCTTTTTGGAACCTCCCGAGGGTTCTTTTATGGAACCTGTAAGGTTCCGTTTAGAACCTCCCCAGAGGTTCTAAGAGGAACCCTCAAAGGTTCTTTAAGATGGACTGAGTAGGGAACCGTGAAAGATTTTTGGTGGATACCATGTGTAGGGTTTTTTATAGTATCTTCAATGCAGGTTTATTTTATAAAACAGTCTAGGATGTCATATCACACGTTTAGGATAAATTAATCAGGTCATACGTCCTCACTAAAGGGAAACAGTTTTTGATAAATAATATGAAAATTATAAAAGCATTCCTCTTTAAAAGTGGGCAATTGCAAGGATCACGGTAGCGTCATATCGACCCTCTGGCATTACGACCAGATTACTAGCGCCAGAGTGTCATGACATCTACGTCTGAGGATCGCATTATTAGGCCTTATGAAGATGCAAATATTTTCGTCATTTCTGACAACGCTTCATGGGCTACAGGTACACTGTCAATCAACATAAACCAGACGATTCGTTAGCATTTTTGTGTACTTTCTTATAATACCAAATATGAGCGAGCAAAGTTCCTGTTTAACCGAGCACATTGGTAAACCCCTCGGCATGTTTGTTGAATTTATGACCGCATGAACAAAAGCATGGCTCGCAGAGGTTACTAGTGTAGACGGGGATGTATTTCCGTAGGAATTTGATGCCCCAATTGCGAAAATGACTGATGTAGCATAAACAGGATATGAACTTATGAAAAATGTTAGGTAACAAATTTTCAGATCCCTTTAACACCGAAAATCCAAGATGCCGGCCTTCACCAATTGGTATTACTGAGTGTTGGGGATAAAATGTACCTGCACGTGTAACAGAACGACGTTTTCTTAGAAATTGAATAAGATAGTGATTGCTTTCATTTTATTTGCACTTAAGCTGATGAATGAATGCAGGTTATTATTTTTTATAAACCCTGTGACCCCAAGGAATCCAAGATGGCCACCACTGCAGTCTTAACATAGAGAAAATGCTATAATACTGTAATTGTCGATTAAAACTTAATATTGGATAGATACATACGTTTTTAAATGTGTTCTGTTGATTGCAACTAAAAAGGAGCTTTTATAAGCTCTGCCAACCCAGGGAATCCAAAAGGGCGACCATGTCAATCTTAACATAAAGATAATGATACAATAGTGTAACTGTCGCATAAAACTTAATGATATTAGATAATTGGATCGATTTATACTTTTTGAATGTATTCTGTTAATTGCAACTAACCAGGAATTGTCGGAAGCTCAAAGAGGGTATGCAAGATCAAAGTCAAATGTATGTACTAATATTTTAAAGCACAAAAATATCTTGGGCACTTCATTGTCATATGTTATGTGATATGGTGATCAAAAGGAAATAGACCTTATGAAATTGACGCTCGTGATCTCTTTTTTATATTGCTGATTCTCTCATAGAAGTAATACATGGTCAAGGTGCCTACCATATTAAAAAAAAAATTATAATCAATTTGTGTTGTTATCTGGAAGATTTCAAGATTCCAAAAACCTTAATGGTGATACAGAAATATTGATGTCATATTAAACTATTCCAAGTACCTTGTAGAACAGGGAGATCGGTAAAATCGTTGTCTGGATATTTTATATTTCTATATAGTTTATCTGAATATAAGCTGAAACAGGTCTAATTGTTACAATTTATAGACAAGGCACTTCTTAAAGCTAAACAGAGACAAATAATGCACACAAAAAACTAATCAGCCATATTTGATCAGCAGAAAGAAGGCACATCTGCATAAGTAAAATGGCATATCAGTACGCATTACTCCTAAAGGAAAGTTTGCACATTACGGGAATACAAATATCTCTATTGTACACTTGTTGGACAAAACGGACCATGTAGATCCGGGCATTAAGGCCAACATCAAGGATGGATTTTTTTTATAATTTTGTTTTAATGGAGGTAGCCGCTTCTTTTTTTTTAAATGCAAACTTAACTACATATATGTACATCTGTAGATTTCCATTCCGGTTTCGGACTACGTGACAGGGCAGTATCACACGCTTTCTCTCATTTTATATCCTGGCATTAACCAAGCCCCTATGACTTCTGCACCTACGGGTTCTGGATGCGTGATCATCCTCATTGCTGGGTCAAATCATCGAGGATCCTCCGAAAGTTGCACTTGTTTGTGAGTGAACCAAGGCCGTTGGGCACGACCTTCCCATTACTCCTGGATGGAATCACTGTCGAGTGTGCATCAACCAGGGGATGCAAATGCCATAATTATGTAAAACATCATCTGTTTCCAGTGGTGAAAAACTGCCCCCCCCCCCCCCGGGCCGTTGAGCGCTCTCATTTTATTTGATTCTTTTCCACAATTGTGATTATTTTTGTTTTCAGATTATATTTTTATTCCCCAGCAATTAATTTATTAATTGACATATGTATGATTTGCTGCGTTTAGACAATATCTAAATAATTGTATACTTAGGAAGGGGGTCTTTCCTTAATTGCATTCTGGGTGGTCATAACATCAGGGTATAGATCCCCAATTGCACTCGAGTCCAAGTGAAGCACAGCCTTCCCGTTAGTCTGTCAATTATTTTACCACGAAAATTAAATTAAGGTGTTGATATTCACCGATGAATCAACATGTAACATACAACTGAATGTATGGACCAGGCAGTTTATATCCTTAGTTTTAGCTTGTAAAAATATGAATATTAAAGCTAAGCCCCACTTAGGTTTAACCACATTATCTAAATACATTTAAAGGAATAAAAATTGAGGAGAAGAAAATCCAAATATTTCTTATGTGAATAATGCCTCAAAATATTCTTCTTTAAATTGCATATTTCAAACTTTCTCCCTATACAGGAGGTATTATTTATATCAAGGTTTCATATCGTGTGCGCAGAGAAACCTTGGAGAGAAAACTTTTGAGGCTTTTATCATGCGATTATACTATGGTGTTATTACAGATGTTTTGATTCATGAATTGACAACTGATTTCAACATATTTTTGAATTTCAATGTCTTTAATTCCACGATATAACCAACGACATTACCAACATTCATAACAGGTATGTAATAATAAGTATGATCATGCAGTAGAGTGTTTCCAAATTAAGTAGGGAACCTTCACCAGAGATCTTCCATTGTTTCTTGAATTCAAAAAGAGCCGCACAGAAAGCCAAATTTAACACTGAAACTCTTACACAGTATAATCGGCCTCCGTAGTTGCATGGTCAGCGGTTTCACCAAATAATTTATATAATAGGACTGTTGCAGAGAAACAAGTATTTCCGATGTTCCCACTGAATCTTTCAGGCATTGCTGTGCATAAGGATTCACATATATTACATACTTTCAAACATGTTCAAGATAAATCCATGTTGATTTTACCTACATACATTTATATGGTCATTTGAAACAGTTATCCTTATATCATATATTCCACTGCCCATCTCAATATTACATGAATACGTCCTAAGCGTATCTTAAAACTGGCTGCTGTAGCATTCTGGTTTTCTTATGCACGCGCATTTTCTGGCCGATGCAGACCTGATAGTATTTCCTGATATGATCATCCATGGTAGAGGTATCTTAATCTTGAGGTGCTTGTCCCGATAGTCCGACATTAACCTACGGTGTTCCTAAAGGTACATGTATTTTAATTCGCCAGATGGCATTTACATGTACACACTTATCATTTTTTTACGGACAGCACCAGTATGACACTGTGCACGTGCAGATGTGTTGTGTTCTTTCGTTGGCCGCCCCTTTTTTTGTCAGGGCAGCATATTTTTTTCTGTTTCACTCTTTCAATCTTTTGTGACATTTACAATAACAGCTGACCTATTTCCGCCCATATTCAAGTAAACTCGAAAGATATTCAGATAAAGGTTTCTACTGAAGCTCCTTGAAGTGTACCAGGCGTCTGGAATAGTTTACATGCTATAGATTGTTCCTTTTTTTTACTAACCACACAAATTGATTTCAAAATAGTTGTTTCGCATTAATAGATTAATACTAAGCAATAAATCAGAAGAGAATCGGCAATATGTGAAATATGTAAAACGTACATCAATTTCATGTTTTAAAGGGGCCAATTAAATCACCTTTCTGACCTTTATAAACTAAAGGTAATCCCTTTGAGATTTTATACAAAATAGGCCAGAAAACGTTGATATCACGCACACAGGCTGCTTGTTTGTTTATATCAAAGTGTGTATGATATATGTGGGGGGGGGGGATGGGGGCGCCAAAATAAAAAGAATTCAACAGTGTCATCAAACAGCAAGTCAGGTAGGCGAGAGTTTTGCAAATGGCGTTTTGCGACAAATAACCTCTCTGCCTTCGCATATATGCCACATACCATGTTAGGTAACATTTTTCCCCCTTTGTCAACAATACTGTGTTTACAAACATGTTGTTGATGAACAAGTTCATACATCCTTCACGGAGGTATTATAAGAACATTCCAAAACCAGAATTATCTTTAGATCATTAATATATATACACAGAGAAGCAAGAAATCACAAATTTTCTTTAAAAAAGATAGGTGAATGGGCACCTTTAAGGTCCGTTTGAAAAACATATGACAGTATTTTAGTGTATTGTATTTTAATATCGTCCCTATGGTATATTATTCTGCCATAACAATTATTAAGACAATTATTTCAAATGTTGACTATTTGAAAACCATATTACATAATATATGACAGCGTAGTACCCAAGATGTCTAATGTTATTCTTAAGATAGAAGGTTGGTAAATAAGTTTGACCTTGACCTTGAATACCCTCCCTAACATTTTAACAGCTTTTGGAGTAGTTTGTATTACCAGTGCACATTCAAAATCTTATAAATCGATCCAATATTATTCATTTTGATGCGATAGTTACAATATCAAAGCATTATCTAGGCTTTTCTATATGATGGCGGCCATCTTGGATTTTTAGGGGGTCAGAGGGTTGATAAAATGTGTTACCTTACATTTTCCATCAGGTTACACCTGAATGAAGTGAAAGCAAGTGCTATCTCAATTTGGGCATTCAATTCCTACGGGATTGTGATTTTGCTACATGGGCGACTACACTATACAGGACGCAGGCAACTTGCAGGCGACACAGGAAATGAGCCGTGTTCATGGAGACGGTGTTACAGTTTGGTTGCGAGCTCACATATAAACTATTGTTTTTATGCACCATTCTAAGCATAATATTGAGATTATGGGCCGTTTACCACAACATGATACAACCAGATGCAAGACCACTGCGATACATTCCTCCATATTACTAGTATCACGACCCGAGTACGTTTACCAGCCCAATTATCCGATTGCCTACTGAGTCGGGTTGTCACGGCTAGGATCATAGCTGAAAATCATATTTATACTTGTATTCTGTCAATATGATGAACCCTTCCAGCTGAAATGAAAATACTTTTTTAGGGAAACACATGTTTTGTTTATTTTTAAAGATCCACCTGTGAAAAAAGTGCAACATCATAAAAAGCAATTAGCTTATGTATCAACCTAACTAATACGACTAGTCATACAGAATTGGTGAACACCTCGCACAGTTCCGAGTCGTTTTCTCAGAATTAATACTTATAAATTCAACTCTCTTGGAATCGTTCAGCCTAAAGTATTTAATACTTCAGGCAAATATCATTTTTTCCTGCAAGAATATAAGTTTTCTTGATATATACTAACAATGAAATGGCTTACTCTGCACTGTCTCAGACATCAGCACACACAAATCTGTCTACAAAAATAAACATCCAAGATGCGCAGAATGTGCTGTTCTTTGTGGATTGGATAGCTGGTGTACGTCAAGAATATATTTTTTATGAATTGTCTGTGTGTTCTTAAGTCCATGTTTATCTCTTGTTATCCCAGGCCCTCTTGTGCAGTAAATTTGTATTATAAAATTAATAGTTGTCTGTTTTATAAACTAAAATATATGAAGTCGCAGCAACATATAATCGACAAACAACAGGTGATGCAACAGGTGACATACGATGTTTGTACATCTGATACGCCTTAGTGAATGATTCAAACGCACACAAGTCCCACGGGAAATTTATTGTTTCAATGTATACGAGTCTACCATCGAAAATGATATATCTGCGTAGAATCGATGCGCTGTGTGATCGGCGATAAATTCCAAAACATCGCGACGGTCGAAATAATCACTGATTCCGTGTTAACATATCCCTTAATTGCCTGATGCGTGCTGGATAAAGAACGGTACTGAGAATCGCTCCTGGAAATAAGAGGTGAGATACAAAAAAAATAAATAAATAAACATACGTATACCGGTATCTTGTTATCCCAGGCCCTCTTGTGCAGTAAATTTGTATTATAAAATTAATAGTTGTCTGTTTTATAAACTAAAATATATGAAGTCGCAGCAACATATAATCGACAAACAACAGGTGATGCAACAGGTGACATACGATGTTTGTACATCTGATACGCCTTAGTGAATGATTCAAACGCACACAAGTCCCACGGGAAATTTATTGTTTCAATGTATACGAGTCTACCATCGAAAATGATATATCTGCGTAGAATCGATGCGCTGTGTGATCGGCGATAAATTCCAAAACATCGCGACGGTCGAAATAATCACTGATTCCGTGTTAACATATCCCTTAATTGCCTGATGCGTGCTGGATAAAGAACGGTACTGAGAATCGCTCCTGGAAATAAGAGGTGAGATACAAAAAAAATAAATAAATAAACATACGTATACCGGTAATTTTTGTCAAACAGTCGCCCTCCCCTAAACAGGCACACGAACTGATAGAAATTACACAAGCTTAATGGTCTGCAAACAGTTTGGAGGTCTTAACACCAGATTTTGAAAATTAATTAACATACGTACCTGACCTGTGACGTCGCTAATTGGAACTCTCTTTCTCTCTCTCTCTCTCTCTCTCTGAGACGGATTTTATTTTGAATGTAAATATCGTTAACCTTACAATGGTTCATACTAATTTCTTTGTAAATTAAATTGTGACTGGTGCCCCTAATTGCACCAGTCACTCTTCTCGTTGCACCCGGTTGAACTGATTCAATATGACGCACCTATCCCACAGTTAACATGCATATTCTAAGACTAATAAAAAGAGATACAAAACTTCCAAAGCATTCCTATCTAGTCTATACATAAGTGATCTAATGACATTTATTCTCCTACTGGCTTTTTCGCATATATAATTTATGTGATTTTCCATGTCCTAGCATGGATACAGGCGGTATTGATACAGTTCTCCTGCTGAAAGTAAACATTTCTGTTTTTCGTGATGAACCATTTCTAAGCCCATATCTCAAAAGATAACACATCATTTGTAAGACTTTAAGACATACTCTCCATATTTCTCCCTACAATAAATATTGAAGCGTCATCCGCATTCAGTCGGATGTTGGTGTTTACACATTCTACCATATCATTGAAATATACTGAGAACAGCAGCGGGCCCAGTATTGAGCCCTGTGGGACGCCAGCTGGAACATGCATGCAGGATGAGGAATGACCATTTATCACTACTCTTTGCATTCTGTCATACAAATAAACAGAAAACTATTTAAGTAAATTACCTTGAAAACCCATTTCACTTAGTTTATATATAAGACCCTCATGCCATACACTGTCGAATGCATTTGATGCGTCCAAAGATATAAATATGGTTTCATTTTCCGTATCAACGGCTTTGGTTATTATGTCATAGATCTTACATAGTTGATAAGTACAAGAATCACCCGGCCTGTATGCTGACTGGACTGATGTTAATCTGTTATTCCTGTGCATAAAGTTGAACAATTACTTAAACACACATCGCTCAAATACTTTGCTTACACAATTAATTAATGAAACTGGTCACTAATATCCTGTTTACAACCCTTTTTATAAAGTGGAATAACATTAGAAAGTTTTCATTTTCTTGGAAAGTTTTCGCTTTGAAGACTCCAATTGATTATTTGTGTTAAATTCTTAGTTATAGAACTTGCAGTCATCTTGAGCATGCGCTGTGTGATGCCGTCTGGTCCACAGGCCCTATTTACATCAAGACACATGAAAATATCAGAAACATCTTGTACTGTAATATATATAATACATAACATTTCATCTGTGTCATGGCTTTGTGATGGAAAAAGACTTGTCGTGTCAAGAGTTGATTTCTCAATAAAATACTGATTGAGGCATTCAGCTTTTTCAATGTCGTCAGCGACCACAGCGTTACCAACAACAAGTGGCGGTATTGTATTTAGATGTGACGCTTGCTTTAAATGAAATTTTATCAGTTTGTATAAACAGGGCCTAAATGTTCAGATATATTTGTCCTTTTTGCCCTTACGTGTAATCTATTTCTCTTTCTGATGTAGCGTCTGAGATTACTTGTGAACCATGGTTTGTCAGACGGTATAATTATTACATTTTTATTTGGAATGTTCCTACTTACAGCGTTTTTTGTCCAGCTGTCTACTGCATTATTTATATCTTGCGTTCCGTCCACATTATAATCAGCTAGTTCTGTGTTAAGGCCGTGTATATCAGCATTGTTATACTTATAAATTTTCCTTACATAACTTCTGTCTTTTTTTATCTTTACATTGAGTTTAATACGTACAGGATGATGGTCGCTGCAAAAAAGGAGGAGACGTGCCTGCTTCAATCACCAGATCGGGGCACGTATTTGCTATCATGTCTATACATGTAGCAGTATTTTCTGTTATCCTAGTGGGTTCTGTTATGACATTAGTAAAACCGAATGCTGACAATATGCGTTTAAGAGGAACACAAGAACTGGTATTTAACAAATCAATATTAAAATATCCTGAAAGGATGAGGCCCCCAATATTAGTCTCTTTAGCTAATTCAAGAGGCGACTCTAGCCGATTCCAATTGTCAACCCATTAATTCAACGGCTTATAAAATACTCCTATTAATAGGTGTGCAGGGCAGTACAGTTCAACCCACACACATTCAACCCCGTCAACTTCCAGGTCTTGTCTTCGTATATTGGCACCTTACAAGCCGCATAAATTGCCACATCACCTCCCCTGCTAGTTTCGCGATCACATCGTAGCGGTTCTTGGATCCATTCATTATCATTTAGGTGTTTGTTATGTTGCTGGTACCAGGTTTCCTTCAGCGCAATTATATCATAGTCACTTATTCACCGACACACGGTCAACTTTGGATAAAAGGCTTCACACATTAGGGTGAACCACTGACAGCGAGCTCAATGCACTAGCTCCAGTCGGCCCCGGTTTGGGATGAATATCCCCTGCATTACACAATCCTACCCTAGAATTATCATTTAGACAATAAAAATGTACCTTGTGAACCTGTAAACTGGATAGAGTGGTTATATACGAGTTTTCGTAAGCGCAAAGATTTTAGTTACTATGATCACTCTTTCTCTTGTGGGTTCGTTTATTACCTTTTACGTTAATCTTCCATTACGTGGAAAGTTGTTTCCGCGCGTACAAGATTACGCTCTTTAAACAGCGCTTTACCAATTACCTATATCGTAACTGCTGTTTGTTTTGTCCTCTTATCCTGAATCACTACACAGGGGAGCACTGTATTTTGGTCCAATCGGATGAGACCCTATGCTGGAAGACAAAACGGTTTACCAGCCAAGCGAGGAGTACTTGGAGCCAATGTTGTTCATTTCGTTTCGAGTGACAGCTCATCGCCCCGGCAACCGTTTGAACAGGCCACAGGCTCAGAGAGAATGGCTCTACACGCCCCTAGGTCCTTGTGTACATAGGCCGTTGAACTGTAATCCAAACGAAATGAAACAACATAGGTTCCGTGCACACCTCGCTGGCTGGTTTCCGTTACTGGCAAATGGATACTTGGATACGCTAAATTAGTCGTTATGTCATAATCGAATCGGTCGATGATGCGAGATCGTAGTGGAAGCAGTTAAAATTCGACTATTTTTTACTAAGAGTAACCACTTGAGTGCACTTAAAGCGCAGCTATGGGCGGAGCCATGATGCCTGTTGAGTGTTTTATAACTGGCATTTGGTTGACTGCCAGACTACGAACCACCACCTAGTGTCTTAATGTATCATAAACAGTCAAACCAGGCAGCGGGAAAATCAGTAGCTTCTTTAGAAGCGCAAGATTTCCGCTGCCTCGGGAGCGTAGTAAAAGATACGTGAACCTACATAACATTATTATGACAATCGATAAACCACGTGACTACCTGAAAGTTATATTGTATTTGACAATGAGTATCTTGTTCTCCATAAGAAATATATACCAGAAACGACATAATCAAAAAATTCTTGAAATGAACAATAACGTATGAACAATAAAGTATGTACAATAAAAATACTGAAATATGAAAGATATACAGTGCGAAGAATATATGTAGCTCATTGAGTATTGTTTTCAACACGATAAGATTCAGGTTTCAATCACTGACAAAACAAGTCGAAGCTGCGTGGGTCATATTTGTGCTTTCTCCAACTGACTTGATAAATAATGCTTTATATTTAAACAACAGTGTTTCCTGTCAATTGTAAACAATTAGTGAAACTCAGCCATATAATATATGTCTATAATATACTTGAGGAATCAAAGTGTTCTTTAGCTCTGAGTCTGTGTTTCCCAGCGTCCATATCTGTTTTTCATTATGAACTCTGATCACCTTCTGTGTCGTGCCCCTCGTTATCCTCACAAATACGTTTCCGTCAAATGTCCAGGTGTCTGTAACTTGTTTACTACGCTTTAGTTTACGGCATTGGTAGGCCAGAGCCGCTAGATACTTCGTTAAATCTCCTGCCAGATATATATTTGTCCCCTTCGATTAGGCCTTTGCATGGAAAAACCGGGACCTGATACGATAGGTCAAAAGACGACCGATGATAGGTCGAGGCTTTCCATTTTACCTGACCGATAAGATGTGAAAAAGTGTGATATCATCTTTACCAAGCTTATCCTTTCAAATGTCCAACACAATAATGTCTGTATCTTCCTTCTCACGTTCTGGCACTCCAAAAAGCCTTGCGTTTATTCGTCTCGTGTATTGGTCTAATGCATATACCTCCCAATGTAATCCCTTTTTTGTTATTTTAATGTCACAATTTCTTGTGTTTGAGTGTTGATTGTTTCTTTTTTTTTATTTATTCGCCTTGATCAGAAACCTTAGCGGCTAAGGTGTTCATGGCTGAAGATATATGTTTTGCTATTTTTGTTTCAACGATAGGCCAAAGCATGTCTGAAAGGGCCGTTATGACCCGTGTATCAGTCAGTGCGGTGAGGAGTGCTTGAGCAAGGGGATCGGCCAAATCTGAGTGTGGTATCTCGTGGGGGGGGGGGGGGGGGGGGGGCTTAAGCACTTTGCTTACCTGTCATTTTTTTTTACTTGCACTGTCACTGATGTTTGCAGTTTGTGATGTGAACTGACTTTCTATGATCGAGTGTGAATCCTCATACACAGTCTGTAACGATTACCGAATAGTTTTCCCGAGTGTCCCCTCCAAATGTTACAGTTTCTATAGTTTATTAGTTTCTCAATAATTCCTGTCAAGACACAGATATATTTCGTCCACTGCTTTTAGTGTAATACTGAATGATCCGTTAAGGTGTTGTGTGAGATATCTTTCACTTTACTCGCTCACTGGACCCAAAAAACAGCGCTGCCAGTTAATGGCCGCCTGGTACGTCCGCCATCTTGGTTAAGACTGGTTGCATACTTTCGTTGTAGAGAACCAGATTTTATTGTTGCATTTCTGTATGTGATATGTGGTTCAAACTATTGAAAATTGAGCAAAACGGAAGAAAATTAGTGAGGCTGATTAGCCTGCAGCTTTTGAACCTTTCCTATCTGGTAATGCACAATCAGCCTACTTTTCAATGCCAGAAAAGGAGCGTGGTGTCTTTTGTAAGGTGAAAGACTCCATATTTTCATGGTATAAACTTACATCATCGGCACTCTGAACAATTTTCCGCAGGGAAACCAAGACGTCGGAGAAACATTTTAAGGTTTCGCATCAAGATAAGAGGAAGATTCAAACTGCGGTTAAACTCATCCCAAGAAATATAGGAAAACCAAAAGGTAAATCAAATTATTGCAAAGTTTATATAAGACCAATTTCTGTGTACCATTAAGGATGAAACTTTAAGATTGAAACTTGTAGAAAAGATGGAATTTTCCATCTCGGTCTACGAATTAGCTAGATTTGCTGACACGTACGCTTTAGAACATCGAATCATCAAAGTTTACATGATAATGAGATCAAGGAGAATTCGGATACAGAGAAATCAACATCTGAGAAAAAGGGCCCCAGGAAGTTTTCTCCGGCTGGTTCATCGCCCAAGCAGTGAGGTTAACGGTATAGTGATGCATGTTACGCCTGCGGTGAACTTAATGGCCCATGGGATTTCGGAAGGACATCCTACCGTGCAGCATAGCATTTCACATGTATCAGAGTTGAACCCGGATGCCCAAGAGTGGTGTCCGTCTTTTAAGAACGCTACTTCTGAGGCTGTTTCGTGTGATTATATTGCTATCATGGAGGGTCCAAAGGTTTCGATATTGGTGAATGGAGGAATTACTACTGCTTTGATAGACTCCGGCCCTTCGATTTCTCTGATATCAGAGAACTTGTGTGATCAGTTAAATATGATAAACATCGTTTGTTAAAGTGGTTTGGAGGTACCAAGGTTTAATCTGTCGGTAGTGTTTATAGATCTGGAAATTGCGGGACAGTTATATTCAGTTGAAACAGCGGTTGTGAAATCACTTGATACCGGTACTGTAATTCTTCTTAAAGTCTCGGTACGAACGTCGCTTTTATTATCAACATTAAGAGAATCAGGAACATGATGGTGGTTTAACAAAGGTCACCTAATAACTGATTTTATGTCAGCTAACCAGTAGGACCCAAATGCAGAGTCCAAAATAAGACCAGCACGATATATATGAAATCTCTACCATATAGACTATACATAATATAAGAAAATACGCATATTTAATGTTCCGGAGGCAAATCATGTTAATGCATGGCATACAGTTTCAGGGGCATTGAAAAGTGCTGAATCCAAATCTGCTGGTCCAAATAGATCAAAATGCTTCAAAATTGTTGGTTTATATAAATGGCTTTAACTATGTTGATTTTAAACATTAAATATTGATTTAAACACTAAAATGAAGCAAATTAAAATATTTTTCCTGCAAATACCCCCTTCTTTCAATATAAAACTTCCTTCAGCTTATAATTTATCCTTTTCAAAGTATACATTACTCGAGAAACAAGCTTCAGATTTTCTGCTAATATTTGCTTACTAATGAATATTCATAACAGCATACCACCTACATCTGCAAGTTACAGGAAGGACATATCCACAAGGGAACAACTCCCTATGAATATTCCTAACATTGTCTAATGATCCTATATATTTTGTATGTTGATCCAAAGCCACAACTCTCCGTTTATATAATGCGTTTGTATTTAAACGTCTAATGACCTGTAGGTATAATCGCACTTATAATCACACAATATTCATGGACCAATTTTTGGAATTAGATAAAATTATATATAGAGGGTACACAACTAGTCAAACAGATCTGGTACGTCACTGTAGGTCACCGTAACCTAGATCCTCGGAGTTACGGAGCAAAAACCAAAGAATCTAGGACTCAGCGGAGGCTTGTCTGATACTCCAAAACTGTGCGTGTATGTACATCTAAGACAAATAGTTCAGTAAAAGGGAGCGAATTTGGTGTAGCAATCTATCTACAAGTTTGAGATGTTACAATGTTGTTTGTCCATTTTTAACTCGGGCGACTGAAAGTCATCTGAGTTATAGCGATCACTCTTTATTCGTCGTTTGTCTGTTCGTCTGTCTGTCCGTCAGTCTGTTAACAGGGCACAAATCGTGACTTGGCCTGAAATCTTCTAACTTAACATCCAGGAAAGTCCAAAATTCTCCCTCGACACCTGTATTTAGGTCACTGCGACCAAATGAAGCAGTCAAGCAGTAAATTAACAGGGCACAAATCGTATTAAATAAACGGCCAAAAACATGATATATCCAGGGATGTCCTTGGCGTGCCACCTTCGAATCCTGAAATTGGGTTATGTGGCCCATATTCTTTGAGCTATAGGATAAAACTTGATGTAAGCAAAGTCAGATATATGCTAACTGTGAGTCAACTGAGCCATAATGATCGGTCAGCCTCCGTCCTGATCCGTCCGTCCGTCCGTTATACTGTCACATTTTGACACCGTAACTGAGAATCCTGTAACTGACTGAGAGGAAAGTCAGTAAAAAATCTCTTTGGAAACCTGAAATTAGATCACTGCGACCTTTTTCCTCTGAGCTATGGGGCCTGTAAGTGACCCAACAATTATTAAATGAGAAACAAATTCTCCAGCATCTGAATAAATATTGCTAGTACTGCCATGAATTTTGCCTCAAATAATGACCATGACTACGGTTGTCAGGACCCGAAAACTGGTGGCGCCACCTGCATTTTTTTTCTATTTATTTTTAATTATCTTTGTTTTTGAGACCGTCAAATGACAGCAATTTTGTCAGTATATTAACTGTGGTTTCATCTAGAATCCTGAAACCTTGTGTGTTATTAGGGCCCGGCTTGAATAAGTAGATGCCCTAAAGTAATCACCCTGTCCATCCGTCTGTCGGTCATTATGTATCTCCATCATATTTGTTTCCTGATGATAATTCCAGTGAATGACAGGTCGATTTCAAACATGAATTATAGATGGGCCGCCTCTTAAGCAAGAACTCTACTGTTTTGAGTCATGAGGTCAAAGGTCAAGATCACAGGATCTACTTTATTAGATGCATTTTAAGCCAAATTTTTCATTCCAGACCTCCCATTAAGAACACATAGGTGACCTGCTAATTGGAGATGGACCTGATTGGTTTTGGGGTCATAAGGTCACATGTATAGCATTATACTCTTGCACAAGATCACAGGTGAAGATCAAACGTTAATAGTTTAGTTTTCAGATGCTGAATTCATTTTTGGACTGATTTATTGAATTCTGACCTCAAATATATGGTACCAATCATTAACAGAATTTCAATCTAAGGGTCCAATTTTTGAGGTCCCAGGTGTTTGATCCTCTCTAAGGGTTGATTTCAAATGATGAACTCCCGTTATGTTTGATTTTAAATTCAACCCATTTTAATTTGTGATCAGGAGATCAAAGGCTGCAGGTCAAAGATATTCACACCTTGGTTTCCGGAAGAATACTCCAGTTTGAAGTGAATGGTTGAGTTCAAATTTTAAAAAAGTCCAAAGTTCTCCTCAGGACATGATTAGATAATGCACAGACACAGGGTGAGTAGACTGAAGAAGCTCAGAGGTCAGACTCAAAGCATAAATTCTTAGCATTTGACCTGGAGTATTTAAATAGCTGTTTTTTTATCTAATTCAATTACCTAAATATTTACATCTACAAGATCCATTACGGTCTGGGACTATACGTGACAGGGCGGTAGCGGTCGCATTCTGTACCTCCATTTCAAATTAATATAATTATTATTTATTATTTCAATTTATTATATAGGGTAACTTGTTCAGAAGTAATTTTGTTCTTCCACTATAGGCCATGTGAAAGTTGTATATATAGAGTACATTAACGTTAAAATACATAAAATCATATACATAAATGTATACACATTAAATCTAACAAACGTATGATAATAATAAAATCTTGCATATTATGAACAAATTAAAATGATGAAATTATCGCATGAAAAGATCGCATTCTGTAAACTTATGTAAATGAAGGAGCATATGTTTTTAGTTACTTTGCAAGTAATTAGGTTACTTTAAAACATGAAAAGATCAAAGATCAAATCTAAAATGCTTTAGAGTATATAATTAAGAGCATAAAAAGGATTTGGCGTTATGCTTTAAAGTGGCTAGGGAGTTTACTGATCTTAGCTCATATGGTAACGTATTCCATCACATCGGACCAGCATAAATAAAACTTGATCTATAATATTCCGTTCTCGGCTTTGGAAGGGCAATTAAATTATTAGTTGCATATCTTGTTGAGTAATCGTGAGAGTTTTTGACAAATGACAATGATTCTCGCCTACCTGTATGCGTTGTTTGATGTGATAATTTATGCATAAAAAGGGCTGTGAAGTATTCATATCGTTTTGATACAGACATCCAGTTCATTTTTTTAATAATGTTGCACTACGAACATCGAAATTAAAACATCCAGTAATGATACGGGGTCCTCTGTTTTCCTTTTTTTGTATTCTCCCCTTATCCAGCTTTGTTAGTCTCTTTCCCTATAAACTTATGGCATAGTCTATATGAGGCTGTATAATCGTGTTATACACAACTGATAATGTATCACCAGATTAGTATTTATAGAGGCGGTTTAATAATGCAAGCTTAGGTGATAATTTATTTGAAAGTACTTGTTCATGCGGTAACCGGGATAGGCTTGCATCAATAGTTATTCCTGGTAGTTTAGTTTCATAAAGATGTTGTAGAAGTACACTGTTTACACACAATTTACGCGAGTTTAACTTCCTAATAACATTACATTAGTTTTAACTACATCAATCGTCAATCGATTAGCAGCAAATCATTCGCAGATAAAGTTTACAGCCTGTTGTAATTTACTCTGAACCTCTGAAGGCTGAAAACTTGAAGTACATCATCAGTGTAAAGTGGTATCATCCGCATTAGAAACACAATAAGATGATTTTAGTTTTAAAAAATGTCATTAAAATAAATTATAAACATTACTGGTCCTAGTATAGAGCCTTAAGGGACACCAATTTTCATTATTCTGCGTCAGATAAATTCCCATTGCATCATACGATTTGGAGACGGCTCTTAAGTAAGAGGAAAATCAGTCTATAGTTATTCTAGAACAACCAATCCGGTCAAGTTTACCTAGTAATAGTGAATGAATAATTGTATCGAAACCTTTTGCTAGATCGAGAGAGCTTGTACAGGTAAGGTGCCCTTTATCCATAAGTAGGTAGGCATAATCAATGAAAGTATGCAGAGTGGTGATGGTAGATTCGTTTGGCATAAAGGCATGTTGACATACAGATATAAAATTGGCATGAATAAGAAATTCTATTACCCGATCCTTTACAATTTTCTCAAACACCTTTGCAAGGTGTGGATCGATCGCTATTGGTCTTAATTAGTCATGTCATTATATTGACCTTTACCTTTGTACACAGGTGTGATCCGAGCCATTTTCCAATCACATGGCAAGAACCCAGTGTTAATTGAGGTGATGGATCCTGGCATTGTGATTACTCCCCATTGCTGGGTCATAACATGGTCCTAAAACGCATTCGTTTGTTGGACAGAAGCCGGTTAGACTTGGGAAGTCCAAACTTTACACGCAGGCTGATTAAGGTTGTGATAACATTACCTTGGAAACCCCAGATGAAGTCACTGCAAGATATATTTCAGTTTAGTGTCAGCTGATGGATCATGGACCGGTTGTAGGCTTAGTGTATTCACATTAACAGCATCTACTCACATATTAAAGGCATGCAAGGCCAAATCACCACTAACACCATATTGTACTTTGATATTGCACTACTAAACAACACTTTTTAAAGAGTGAATAATGGAATAAATCTGTTCTGGAATGTCACCTCTTAAATTCTTTTGAATGTTAGGTTTAACTGTTTTATAATCTGGCCATAGAAATAAGTCTTCTTATAAATTCAAAATGATGGGCTACAAGGTGAACATAGGAAAATACAAAAGGCAAGTGTTGGTTTTGGAATATACAGCAAGAAACTGCTAGTTCCTGGGTAGCTTACAAAAAAAATAATCGCTCACTGGTGTATCTTGGTCTTAAATGAAACTATAACATGAAGGTCTAGAAAAATAGGATAGGGTGTCATCAATATCTGTTAGCATGCAAGTATTCAATATGCAAGCTAGAAAATAAGTAAAATATATTATTCTTTTAACGGGGATGTTCAAGTTTTATTATTATTTTTTTAGCGGGGGTGGGGGTATTTTATTATCCAGGTAAATTGCATATATATGCATATACCTTGATAAGTAAATCATGCAAAGTTGCAGAGCTGAAACTGTTAAAGGAGCATTTTTGGATGGCTTATTTTCTTAGTTCCATTACAATGTTTCACGTTAAAAATCAATAGAGTTATAGCCATTTCTTTGAACGTCAACATACTTGCAAAAAATGCCTTGGATGCCATGAAAACCATAACATTTTGAGTGATTTTTTGGACCATTTTCAAGGTGGGCATACTAAATATTAAGCTCCAGCAGCCTTCAAACCGAAAATGAAATAATAGGGTTACCATTGGTATCCTGATCATGGCAAATGTGATGGCCAGATCGACGGAAAGATAACGGACTGAAACTCTTCGCTCTCTCTCAGAAAGAATGAAAGTCAGAAGGGCTGAAAATAATTTCTAGAATAAAAATTAATTCTAAGAATTTTCCTGTACTTATTCTTTTAAAAGTACATACCATCTTATTCAACATAAAGTTAAACTTACCTTAGAAGAATACGAACAATGACCCCTTACATAAAGTATCTATGGTTTAAAAATGATCAACAGAATGATTATCAAGGATTATAGTTATTTGCCGTACAATTTCTTAAGAATTATGCAAACTGATACAGATATGTAAATTATTATGATAGAAATGAAAAGAAAATTCGAGATATTTGTTTAATTTATATCTAAAGGCATAACAAGCTTTACAATCTAAGGAAAAATGGTAAAGAAATTGTACACTTTTCGATAAATACCGTTTTTTTTAATGGAATCGGTAACATACAGATAAAGAAGTACGACATTACGGTATGGTGTCATGGATATCCAAATGTATGAAAATCTCAGATGAAATTTAAGAAAAAATAGTAACTTTGTTTCTTGAGTAATGTGCTTTTTTTACCAGAAAAAAATGTAAGATGAAGGACGTCATGTTTCAAAGGACCGAGAAATTTAAAGATATTTTTAATTATTACTTTTTACAAGAAAATGCATATCCTTGCATACAGCATTTTATTGAAATTGTGCAATTTCATAATACTACCCTTGATGGCACAAGGCACAATATATCATATTCCTGCATTTTATTCAATGTTCTATGTTTAAATTAATAGTTTTTGTCGTTTCTTTAAATATGAACTCTTTTCAAAATTAACCAAGGGTGTTGTGGACTCCATCAAATTTAAGGCATTTTTTAGCTGGGCATAAAATGCCAAAATTTCCATACGATATCTAATTTTACTTGCTGTACTTTTTTAAGATAGCATAAATTTGAGTGTAAATAGTGATTTTAAACAAAGCTCCCACCAGTCGGTCATTTATGAATATATGTCTGTCTTGACATGACTTATAACAAGCATATATGGCTAACTGGTACTTGTAGAAACGGATCCGGAGGGTGGTCTAGGGAGTCCAGTAAGAGGGTATAAACCACCGCCATCTTAATTTTTTTCCGGATTTTAGAACCTTTATAATGGATATTCTCATGAAAAATATTTTCTGGATATGCACCTGATTAATCTTAACATTCATGAATATTCATTTGTATGAAAACTTTAGATATGAAAGTAATAAACAATAATTAATTTGCTATACTTTTTATATACCCCTTTGCCAAAATAAATTGAATGCTGAAGAAGTGATATAGCAAAGGAAGAAGTAATGTACGTTTTTAACACAAAATATTTTATTCTCTGTTGAAAATGTGCAAAAAATTGCATATAGAATATGATGTGTATTCTAAGACTGTACTTTGGTAAAGTTTATTTCCAAATCCTGCATACTGGCGTTTATTCAAAATTTTAATATAAATTGCAAAGTTCACCTGCATGGGTTGCCATGGAAACCCATCAGTCCGAGGTACTCTTGGCCAATTTTTTGAGGACATTTTTTAAAGGACAAAAAAAAGCTACAGAAAATAAGTTCAGACTGATCATAATTTACCTGCTTTATTCTATTAAATTATGCAAATTTATGCAAAATATGTACATAATCATAATAAAAATTTTAAAATAATTTCGAAAGATAATTGTTGGATTTGGATCAACATATAAAACAATCTAGGAGCATTATACATTGTGAGGAATGTGTATCAGGAATTGTTCACTTGTGGATAAGTCCCGGCCTGTAACTTGCAGACGTAGGTGGGTTGCCGTCATAAATTTTCATAAGTATCTAAATATTAGAAGAAAGTGAGCAAAATCTTAAATTTGTTTCTCTAGTAAAGCGTACTTTTACCAGGATATATCATAAGCTGAAAGAAGTTATATTTTGAAGGAAGGTGGTATTAAAAGCTAAGTTTTTTTAAAGTGAAAAATTTTACCATATAATTTGCATATATTTGGCATATAGCATAATATGTTGTTGCGGAACCTAATAACAACAGATCAGTAATCGTGATCAGCACAATTTTTGTTACAACAAAACAGACACCTGTAACAATGTAAACAATGCAATGCCAAAACTGCACTTGCAGGAAAAATATATTAATTTGCTAAAATCTCAGTGTTTATTTCAATGGTTTATGTTTTAAATCAAAGTTATAGCCATTTATTTAAACATCAGAGTTACTGGATAATAAACACAGGTTGCCATGGAAACCAACAATTGTGGAATATTTTGGCCCATTTGCCAGCTGGGCATACAGTAGATTTGGATTCAACACCCTTAATTGCCCCTGAATAAAATGTATGCCATTCATTAACATGATTTGCATCTAAAACTTTAAATATGCGTATTTTCTGATATTCTGTCTGGAAGAGATTTCATATATCGTGCTTGCCTCATTAAGGACTTTGCATCTGGCTCCTACTGGTTAGCTGACATAAAAATAAAGTTATTAGGTGACCTTTGTTAAACCTCCATCCTGTTCCTGATCCTACTATAATGCTGATAATAAAAGCGATCTTCATAAGCGGACTGCAGATGAAGTAAAACGTGACACGGAAATAAAAAATCTGAAAACTGCATTTCCTGACGTTTTGACAGAAAAGCCTGGTTTATACTGACATTTTAGAACATGAATTACAACTTTTAGACGGCACAGAACCGATTAAGTTAATACCATATCGATTGTCACCAGCTTAGGAGAAAGCTGCTAATAAACAAATCCAACAGGTGCTTGCAGATGGGATAACTGAGGAATCGAATCGTCCTTGGTGCAGTCCCGTCACCATGGTTCAAAAACGGAATAGGACGTATCGTATGTGTATCGATTTTCGGCAGTTGAATTTAGATGCTATGTCGGATTCGTATCCACTGAACTCTATAGACAAAGTCATGTCGAAGCTTCATGGTTCCAAAGGTTTTTCGACACTAGACATGCGTTCGGGGTATTGGCAGGTCCAAGTACGAAAACAGGATTGCGAACTCACAAGTTTCACTATAGGTCAGAATTTATGCCACCTCAAAGTTCTTCCGTAAAATGTCTTAGGTGGACCGGCAACTTTCAAGAGATTGGTTGAAAAGGGTTTGTGAAAACGCAATGGTCTCGCTCAGTACTCTGAAGTCCATATTGATGACATCATTGTTAGCCCTGCCTGGGCTTTAGTGAATTGATGTTTACTGCTAAATTGCTTCAAATGAAACGTGATTCCATGTACCGATAGACGCGACGTAACTCAGTTCTTGCTCTTATCATGAAATAAGAGGGTCAGAGAATGGTAATTAGTTGTGTAAGTTGCCGCGTGGTATCAGAGCCATTTCATTGACTGGGCCAGTCTACATCATTGTGTTATCGCTGACATGGGAACAACGTGTTGCAGAAAGATGATTAAGATCTTAAACCCATCTTTGAATATTAAGAGTCTGATTCAGAGAAACAATCTGAATCACCAAATCACCACATAGCGAAGGACTGTACTATAAACTCTGTACTCTGAGAAACGCTCATCCTGGTCCTAAAATTTTAGTTCCGACATATTCTGATACCTACTATTTTGCATGAACTACACTGTTCTCCAACAGCTGGTCATCTGCGACGCGTCAAAACTCCACACCGTGTATCAGAGTCTTTCTTTTGGTAAGGTCTGGGCTAAGATGTTAAGAACTTTGTGAAATCTTGAACTGTTTGTCAGATGATCAAATTTATTTATAGAAAACCAGCGGGTCTTATGGAGGTGATCAGGTCTAGTGAAACCTGGGAAATTGTAGCAGTTGACCTAAAAGGAGTGCTACCGACCACATATTCAAAACATCTGTTTATTCTTGTTCAGAAAGACCATTTTTTCAAAATAGATGGAACTCCTTCCTTTAAAAAAAGTTACCGTTAAGGCAATTGCCTTTTTTGGTTCGTGAAGCATGTACTAGATTTGGCCCTCCTAAGAAGCTGCTCACGGATAATGGTTCCCAATTTGTGTGTAAAATCATGAAAGCTCTCTGTGTCAAATGGTGAGTTAAACTCTTGCACTGTATCCGTATTACCCTCAGAGTGATTGGGTCGAACGGGCAAATCGTGATGAGAAATAAATGCTCGCCAATCAAGTATTTGTCAGTGGTGGTGATCATCGCACTTGGGGCACACACTTAGCTGAATTTCGTTTTGCACTCAATTCTGTAGTGAATAAGACCACAGGGTTAAGTCCAGCTATTTTATTTTTGTCAAGGGAAATCAAATCAGCTGTTGTCAATACTCTGGAAGTCAACACTGGGAGTAAGGGAAATGAAGATATAGAATAACATCATTTGTTACTGATAAGACAGTCAGTGATAAAGGGAGGGTTAATCAGACTGTTACTACATGGCCCTTCAGGCTGAGGCTAGAAAAGTAAATTATGATAGGGTAGAAGAGAAATCATTTTCGATGTTGGTGACAAAGTTCTTTTAAAAACTCATTATTTGTCAGATGCATTTTGTGCTACACTTGCCTCCAAGTGGAAAGGACCATAAGTTGTTGAGTGTCCACTCTCAAATTCTGTATATTATTCTGTCAGGACACAGAAAGTTTTGGAAACTGTTCATGTAGAAAATATGAAACCATATACCTCAAAGATTGGCTACTGAACCTCTGAATATTGAGAGGGAGATGTTTTCTTTATCTTGCCTGAGCTTAGATCTACCAAAATACCACTGGTAATCTGGAGTTACAACTGATATATATTGATCCTGGTCGGTTATTTCCTATTCTTTCTTTTCGTCGTAAACATATTTTTTGGGAGTGGGGGGGGGGGGGGCAGCATTCCTTCATACATACATTGATCACGTGATTTGGTCTCACGTGTTTATGGTTTCGGTCTGCGCATGTCCGGCGGCCATTTGTAAAAATTGTTATGTTGGAAAACTCAGGAGAGAATGAACTGTCGATATTTTCTACTGAATTCGTGTCAATTCGAACTAACTTGTTGTGACTTGACACAAACAAAAAACTACAAGTGTCAGTCACGTCTGACAAAATATAAAAAATATATTGATTTATGAAAACCATATCGCGATACGCAACAGGCGTATCGGGATATACCGATATATAGATAATATCGAGCACCTCTGGAGAACAGTTAAAAACTTTTGGCACGATCATAAAGATGTCTCACGATCATGGAGATCCCTAGCTATTGCCACAATCTGATCTACTAGCTGTCACTCTCTATAAGATGAGATGCAATCTAAACACGATTGATTAAAAATACCAAATCGTTAAACGCTGCAATAATTACAATGACCAGTGTCCCACTGACCCCGCTGTTTAGAAATATATTTCACAAACCCAACTGATACCGCGTAAATCCAGCGGCGTACGTACTATTGAAATGATCTTGCATCACAAAACAGCTTCCAGGATAGTTGAGAAGACCGTCTGCGTGACGAGCCATGATCCTCACAAGCTGTAGAGATCAGCTGGGTCTCAAGACCACCCGTTGCAGTTGACGTTGAACCGTCAGAGCGCCATGCCACCGTCAAAGACGTCCATCTGGGCTACTAAACTGAAGTATTTAACTCAAGATTCCTTTCCCGCTTTATATATTAACTATGGCAGTCCATGTGTCAGCTTAAAGATAGTCTATAGACCGAAACACTGAAGAATGTTTCTCAAGAGAAAATAGAGAATCAACTGCATCGGTATTTTTCCTTATTTATACATTATTTATTGGGTAAAGATGCACTGCATAGGACTTAAAAGGTCATAAAGATATCAAAAAATTTTGTTTCGAAATTAATGAAAATGGTTGAAATATTACACTTGGCGTTATATGCAAGCATAGATATTACTGTGGAGTGAAAGGAAATATTAATTTTTACAGATTAAATATATCTTTATGAATTTTGAAAATTACATTTGCTGAATGTACTGACCCGGACGTAATTGTATACATAGTGTTTATATATATATATATATATATATATATATATATATATCTATATATATATATATATGCTTGAAATGGCTTAAATATTCGCATTTATATATTGAATATCTTTGTTTTACTTGACGGGAATTTAATATCGGTTTTTAGACCAGATTCTACCATGTCATAATGGGAGCATTCCTTCATACATACATTGATCACGTGATTTGGTCTCACGTGTTTATGGTTTCGGTCTGCGCATGTCCGGCGGCCATTTGTAAAAATTGTTATGTTGGAAAACTCAGGAGAGAATAAACTGTCGATATTTTCTACTGAATTCGTGTCAATTCGAACTAACTTGTTGTGACTTGACATAAACAAAAAACTACAAGTGTCAGTCACGTCTGACAAAATATAAAAAATATATTGATTTATGAAAACCATATCGCGATACGCAACAGGCGTATCGGGATATACCGATATATAGATAATATCGAGCACCTCTGGAGAACAGTTAAAAACTTTTGGCACGATCATAAAGATGTCTCACGATCATGGAGATCCCTAGCTATTGCCACAATCTGATCTACTAGCTGTCACTCTCTATAAGATGAGATGCAATCTAAACACGATTGATTAAAAATACCAAATCGTTAAACGCTGCAATAATTACAATGACCAGTGTCCCACTGACCCCGCTGTTTAGAAATATATTTTACAAACCCAACTGATACCGCGTAAATCCAGCGGCGTACGTACTATTGAAATGATCTTGCATCACGTCCATCTGGGCTACTAAACTGAAGTATTTAACTCAAGATTCCTTTCCCGCTTTATATATTAACTATGGCAGTCCATGTGTCAGCTTAAAGATAGTCTATAGACCGAAACACTGAAGAATGTTTCTCAAGAGAAAATAGAGAATCAACTGCATCGGTATTTTTCCTTATTTATACATTATTTATTGGGTAAAGATGCACTGCATAGGACTTAAAAGGTCATAAAGATATCAAAAAATTTTGTTTCGAAATTAATGAAAATGGTTGAAATATTACACTTGGCGTTATATGCAAGCATAGATATTACTGTGGAGTGAAAGGAAATATTAATTTTTACAGATTAAATATATCTTTATGAATTTTGAAAATTACATTTGCTGAATGTACTGACCCGGACGTAATTGTATACATAGTGTTTATATATATATATATATATATATATATATATATATATCTATATATATATATATATGCTTGAAATGGCTTAAATATTCGCATTTATATATTGAATATCTTTGTTTTACTTGACGGGAATTTAATATCGGTTTTTAGACCAGATTCTACCATGTCATAATGGGAGGTGGGACATGAAAGGCGGAGGAAAGCTACATGACTTTTTCAGAATTGAAGATCAGCCGTGTTACGGTATTGCAATACCAGGGTCGGTTCATCTTTATGAATTCGTTGAGCTTCTAACTGTATATATGTATATGTATATATATATATATATATATATATATATATATACATGTATATATATTTTAACTTTATATGTATATATCTATCTGTCGTCTATATATATATATATTAGTTACATACAATGTATATATTAAATAAATACTAAAGTTGCTTCAGCTATATTAGGCAATTGACTGAAAATATACGTGCGATTTTAGGCATTTACTCCCACATGTAAAGATATATCATATGAGTTTTATTAGTTTGAGTTTGAGTTTGTTCTGTGTTTAAGTTTGAATCCAATCTGTCTACCAAATATGTGACCTTGACCTTTGACCTTGTGACCCTGTCACTACCCCGAAGGAATGGACACTCCACGTTCTTTCAACTCACCCATACACACAAAAGGATGAAAAAAAAGAGTAAACAAAATAATAAAGTATATAAAATATAAACTTACACATCTCTGGAGAGGCGTTCAACATATATGAATTGATATTCTCTAAAGTCCATATAATCTCACACAAAATCACCGAGTCCTGTTTTCTCCCAAATGTACACTTTACATAAAAGTTCCTCTAAATATCACGGCTGCTGATCACATGACCGATGCACAGGTGACATTCGAATGCCAGCTTCTAATCCAGGACTCTTGTCACTGTGTATACATCCCTAGCGCTTCATGCCACTAATCAAATCTGTAAATACGATTCCAATATCAAGTCCGTTAAAGAGGTCTACATAGCAACCCGCAGACACTGACGTATTACCCTCAGTAACATCGTCTCTCAGCTGATCAGACAATACCGGACACTCCTCTAGACCCGTGACAAGCGGTCAGACTACACTCTCTGGCGCGCTGACCTTGGAGTTTGTGAAGTCCTTCTAGCGTCAACAGTTTATATACGCTTGCTGATGTCACACATCCTGGCCGCCTTTTGGCCAATCGTCTCATACAATTATGCGGCCTGTAATTAATTGCATGAATACTAAAATGGACACGGCTCCGGAGAGAAAAACATGGGTAAAATCAAGTATGCAGTGCGTAACCTTTAGGGTCAGTAAACAATATTGTAACAGGAACCGTCCAGACAACAACCAATTTCCACGGGATTATAACTGTATTGAAACTAACATCAAATAAGACACCTGGTTTCTCTTAACAAAGTTCTCGTGCTAACATCGATATATGATACCGAATATTAATGTTCAACAAATTATAGAAACAATCATCGTGTAATACTCCTTAATTGATTATACAATAAAAAACTAAGTCGCAGTTCTCTGGTGACATCACCCCCCCCCCCATTAAAAAAATTGTATGACAGACATTGTATACACATTGTCTGTCTTAAAAAATATCCACAATATCAAATTTATGCCAACACTCTTGTAACCTACATAAAAAATCTGCCTCAGATCAGTCTTTATCTAAAATCTTAACTCTTGTAACACTAACGCCCATCTAATTACTCTTGTTTCCGCACTTGGCTTTGCTTATACATTTGAGAGGCTTGTGGTGTGTCTGTATAGTGTAAGATCTACATGACAAGTACATTTCAAAATTCTGAACAGCCCAAAACTTTGCCAAATACTCTCTCTCAACGGTAGAGAAATTTTTACTTTTGACCTCATGACCCTTAAATCAAAAGGTTTCTTACTTCATGGGTGGATCATATATAGGTTAAGTCTGAAACCAATATGTCAATCCAAACTGGAGAGTTATCATCCAAAAACCAAATCATGGACGGACGGCCGCTATGAAATTGACTTTTAGTTTTGTGTGATTTTCACCAAAAACAGACCCCGCCATAGGTGGCTTGAAGATAGGTGGCCCCGCCAGTCTTTTATACTAGATATTTAATTCCAAGATCTATGCTCATTTTCGGGCTCATACATCTAACATCTTATGAGATAAATGCGTGGATGTATTGTATGAATACCGGTACGTGAATGTAGGTAGCGCCACCAGTCTTGTGAACGAGATATCTACCCAAGGTACGAGAAATCCACATGCTAAATTTCAGGCCCATGAACCAAATGTCCCGTGAAAAAAAGGCATCAATTGATTCCACGAAAACGTTATGTTCTGTAGCGCCACCAGTCTGGAGTACAAAATGAAGATATCCATGATCTATGAACATGCAAATTTTCAGACGGAGATGAGTGCTGTTATGACCATAAAAAGACACAGAAAAGGACACTACGCGGACACTACAAAAAGGTTATAGGTGGCGCCACAAATCTTTGTAAGCACCAGTTGTTGTTCACACGTGACCCAGTATAAGTACCAGTATACTGGTTTCAGAAAGATCGATTCAAGGGTCTCAGAGGAGCTCTTAGTAGACGAAAGGGAGGCTGCGTTGGAGGCGGGACCGGCCTGCAAACACAGTATCAGACCCGCAAAACTAAGCAACAATAATAATAATAATAATAATAATAAAAATAATAATAATAATAATAATAATTGGACTGTATAGGCCTGGGAACAAATGACAATACAAATAGAATTGGAGGGAACTGAAAGTCCCATGATGATAATGATAATAATAATAGGACGGGATGTGTGTGTGGGAGGGGGGGGGGGGCACTGAGGGATTGCTCAAGTAAATATCCCTCATCAAGATAATAAAATAATAACGTATTATTAACAAAAACTAAAATTGGTTATTGGGCCAAGCCCATCTGCAGATGGGCCAGAAATCGCATGGTATCAAATCCGTTATTGGGCTGCCCATCTGCAGATGGGCAGCCCAATAACGGATCCTCATATCGGCCAAGCCCATCGGCAGAAGGGCCAGATCCGCAAACGATTGTCAGCATCGTGTTGACCAATAAGTTTGGTACTGTTGTACGACGTTGTAAACGAATTAGTCAACATGATGCTTACAATCGTTTGATTCCTTACACATGATATATATATATATATATATATATATATATATATATATATATATATATATATATATATATTGTAACGTCCACTTTCACGCCGCTTATCTGACTTTAACTTGACGGACAGCAACACAAAAGTTTTGACACGCATCCTCACATTTAAAAAGAAGAAGTAATATATACGATAAAGATGCTCTATTAATCCGAATCAAGGCATTATATACAATATATACAATAACAAAAAAAATTAGGATTAAAACATATTAAGCTAAAAAAAAGTCTTTAGTATGCCCTGTTACACAAATAAGTACGTAACTGAAACCCAGTCCCATTCGGCGCTCACAAAATGTTCATAGTAGTTCACAGTTCAATGGAGCGAAAGTCCATGGTGGCTCACTTAGAACACAAAAGTTCATAAGTCCAGAAATTCATGGTATGCTGTTGGGAAGTAGCAATAGCCAGGGTATCCTGTATAAAAGTAATCAGTCCCCCGCGCGTTTTGAGTGTTATTTCCTTTTATAGGGCAGAACGAGTTACTTGACCAGTTATGTGCCGTTGTACGCGTTTTTATCTGTTGTCCTCGATAACACAGGACAAAGGGCTTGGCAAGACTTGGTTGCTCGACACAGAGAATAGCGACCGGAGTCACCCAGACGTCCAGACTACAGGGGGAGAGCCATGCTGGGGACACCAATCCAGCTCGAGACTGCTTCAGACGCAACAATATGTATATATAAACGTCTCTAAGCCGGACACTCAGGGGACTCAAGGATTCTGTTCGTATTAGTGAGTGGTCCTGTAAAGAGGAGTTTTGCATATTGTGTTAATTCTTAATTGAATGTTACTGGTGTCTTCTATTATTTATAAAGCAGGCGCGGATCTATGATTTTTTACAGGGGGGGGGGGGGGGGTTCGGGGTCAACCCTAGTGTAGATAAACATATGGTGATTATTCAGAGCAATTTACCTGTCATGGTTTGAAATTGGTCTACAAAATATTGGTGGTTGAGACCCCCCCCCCCCCTCACCCACCCCCTGGATCAGCGCCTGTACAAACATTATATTTAATGATATTCTGAATAGCTTAAATATGCATTTGTAATTAATAAAATGTAATTGACAAAAAAAGACTAACTCCTTCTTTCGCTCTCAAATTCATCAGCTGGGCCTGGCACACAGACACTGGTACCAGCTTCGTCTTCTCGCTAGCGGTGTTTCATGCCCGGCCGCACTAGGTATATTGCATTTTAACAGCTTACAAACTTGATGACTTGTAAAAGGATAATTATGAAGAATATATATATATATATATTTATATATAAATTTATATATATATATATATATAGCGAGAGAGAGTGAGAGAGATTTTAGAATAGTGAACCGACTTATTTGTATATTTATATTAAATTTCTCGTTCTCTCTCTCTCTCTCTCTCTCTCTGTCTCTCTCTCTCTCTCTCTCTCTCTCTCTCTCTCTCTCTCTATATATATATATATATATATATATATATATATCAGTTGGTCTCAGTCACAAAATATAATATTGTCACGGTTTGCCACCAGGAGTCAATACAATGAGTATTTTCATTGTTCAGTCGCTTACAGGTTGCGGTTTTCCAAACAGGTTATTTATCGCCCTTCTTTTGTTTAAGTAGTCTGCCTCGTTTTAAGTTCAGTCTCATGAAACGTTTTTCCTGTGTTTAGTTGTTCAGACAGTCACTACAAGAACTGGCAAAACTTGTAAATGATTATGATTAAAGTCACGTTCTGTCAACCAGTTTCTTTTTTCGTAAAATAAAGCTTTTTGTGCGTGCCGGAAACTATTTGGCTTACGAAAAATGGCGCAGGCTGCAGGATGTGAATAAAGCATTATATATGTAAATTGGAATAGTATTTGAACCGGTTTTAAAGACATCTGAATAAACATGTAACATATCAACACATTAAAACTGCTGTTTTCCAGTAAATACATTGGGACCGGTTCTAAACAGGTCGACTGAGTGAGGGGAAAAGTGTTTTGGGAAGGCAAAGCCCGAACACCGTGAGTTTCCGCAGGACTACGTCCAAGCCTGGTTTCCGATTTTCCGAGGAATTCGCTCAGCCGTGAACCAGGTGATGTAGAGCTGAGGCAAGGACCCAGTACACGTGGACCTCATTGGATGCGCGCGCTCCTGACCAGACTGTAAATATTGTACATAATTCCCGGGACTCTGTGCACTGGATATACACAAGAACACACGAATATAATATATTTGAACCTTTTGAATGGACTTTGTGTTGCCTTGCAGTATATGTAAGTATAGTTTATAACATACATGTATTATACCATTGCAAGTTATTGAATGTACCCCAGTATTGAATGTACCTGCTAGTTGACAATGTTAAACAGTGTTTCGCTGTATTGTTAGTACAGGAAACCGCATCAAAGTTCTCTCGTGGGTCACCTTTTGGTAGTTCACTGTTGGGTCTAGATTGCCTTGTCGTTCGTCCATTTCCTCTGCCTTTTAATTTCTCTTATTGATTATTCCGTTCTCTTCTTCCACCCATCATGTCAAGAACATCAGAGAAGCTAAAATCAGGCGTTGGCGATCCTGGCGCGTTATTGAAACGTGTACTAACTTAGACACCAGAGAACCAGGCTAAACTTACATCTGCCATGTTGCGCTAGAAGTAAGGAAAGTCACGTCACCCAATCAAATGAGTCTAACCCTGCTGGTGTGGTTAATTTTGGCCCCTCTCCAAAAATTGACTTGTTTTCAGGTACTGTCGGGAAAAAAGGGAAGTGAATTATTCACAATGGAGATATGAAATAAGATGTTTCTACACAGAAGGTCTCCCTCAAGGGTTATTCCTACAGGCAATACGGAGGTCTTTCAGGGGAACGGCCACCGATACCCTGCTACACTTAAGGGAGGGTGTTGATGTAAATACAATCTATATATTAATAGCGTAAGGCGACTATTGTAATTATTGTAATATTGTATCTCCTCTGATATATACCAACATACGGAGTGCCGTGATTTTCGACAAACATATGCTCCGGGTTTGTCCGAAGAGATTCCACCCACTTTAATTTGCATTATTTGCGTATTACGTGCAAAATTCATAATTTTAATATATGTTCCCCCGCGGGCGCCTCTTTTCTTTGTGTCTTCGGGCCAGGTAACACAATGGCCATAGAGTGTGAAGGCGGGACAGAGTTTACTCCGGGGGCACTATCTAGGGTTTCCTTACATTTCGCGATGACCGGCCCGAAATAATCCCCATTGGTGATCCCTTCTCAAAAGGCAACCTCCGCGCAGCGAAAAGGTCTATTGTGCGCAATGGGATCTCACGTGAGGAGAATGCACATATGGGGGATCTTTTAAAGAATGAAACTTTTCCGAACGGTAGTGAATGCAGGGCAGTTTGTAAAAACCGGATCCCACTGTCCTCGGACCCCAAAAACCAATTTCCTTATTTTCCATTATTTACACCGATAAAAACACCATTATTCTGATGTAAGAACAGAGCAAAGTCCCTAAATGTTGCTGCTTTGTAAATGACCGATTCACTGAAAGATTTAAGTCTACAGTGTGGCCCCTAAGTGGCCCTATCTGGGATTTTCATATATTTCGAGGTGAACCGCTCGAAATATCCCCATTCGTGATCCCTTCTCAAAAGGCAACATCCACGCAGCGAAAAGGTCGATTGTGCACAAGGGGATCTCGCTTTAGGATAATGCTCAAGGGGGGGGGGGGGGGGTCTTTTAAAGAATTTAAATTTTCCGAATGGTAATGATTGCAGGGCAGTGTGTAAAACCCGGACCCAACGGTCCCAGGACCCCGAAAACCAATTTCCTAATTTTCCATTATTTATACCGATAAAAACACCACTTTTGCTGATGTGGGAACAGAGCAAAATCCCTTAATGTTGCAGCTTTGAAAATGACCGATTCACTGAAAGATTTAAGTTTAAAAAAATATTTTGATGAAGACAGACCTCATTTACTTTACTTTGCTGACTGTTCCATTTTGACGGACCCCAGTCACCACCGCTCATAATTTTTATTTACAGCTAAAAGAGGAAAAAATAGTACTCATGTCACACACTAAATATAATTTTTGCGTTATTTTAAATGAAAACTTAATAGTGAGGGCACACTGAGGGAGATTTATTTGATGTGCACGATCCGTCGTTGCGGACCTGAGACTGACATATCAGAGCTCTTCCACATAACAACAGGTTTCGTATTCCATTCATAACAACCATGCAGTTTAAAGTTGGCAATACTATAAATACCGAAAGGAATTGTTGATTACCTGCATTTCAAGCAACTATAGGTTCAAAAATAATGATTTTGTAAATTCTTTTGATTATTATACTTTATAAAAACGCCACACAAAAGAAATAAATAGCAAATATAAAATTATGAATAAAAACTGAAACAAAAATGTAAAGATACAAATAATAACACAATAATAAATTACATGGGTGCAATGGTTAAACGTAATGTGAAAATATGTACTAAAGAAATTGTAATACAACGAGCAAACGGGGTCCGTGTAATCTTTGAGGTCCATGCGCCAGGGTCCGTAAGTGTTAATTTTTTTTTGCAAATCAAACTATTTTCTTATGTTTTAACCAAACATAATATTAAATATGTCTTTAGATACGTTTATGCTAAAATATCTGGACAAATTATTAAGAGAGTTTAAGAATTACTTTTATTTCTTGGGGTCCGGGATCCGGAGTCCGTGGGGTCCGTGTTTTCACACTGCCTGACTGCAGTGATTGTCTCACTTGAAAACATTGGCTCAGCTTACAAACAGGAAATTAAGTTCCTTGGGAGTGCGTCATTTTAAATATATATACAGCCATTTAATGTACCACATAATATAATGCTATCACGGACTTTTGCGCAGCGGGATTGCCCGACCATGTGAGTGCTCAGTTTTTGTGCATGATAACGGGAATGCAATTATCGAGAACACGTCTCAGCGCTATACTATACTACCATGCAAGATAACAGGTTCCTTTACTGGCGGATTGCCGGGATCGGAGGGCAGTTTTTTAAATGGCGATGTTCAGCATTATATATTTTCTTATAAAAATGATTTTATTTATCATATCAATTTCTTCGAAAATATCCGACCAATCCCTTTGCTTCAATTAGTTTTATGCATAACACCATGCATATCATAGATCTATATTTTAATAGCGTAACGCGATTTGTGTGATTTTCCGTATCTCCTCTGCCACCACGGGTTGCCGTGATTTTCGACATTGTTACAGATGTATCTTTTATTGTTGCGCTGTTGACGTTCTGATTCGTGTTTGGCTCAAGCCCTGGGCTTTGCTAAGCTACAGCGTTCCTTAGCTACAGTGTTCCTAGTTCTAGCTGGCCGGGTACGGCCCACGTGTAAACAGAGCGTTCATGCGAGTCTGGGGCTTTCTCGCCTGGCCGAGCCGGGCCGGCCCACATGTGAACCCACAGCGATGTTGTTCTAGATGTTTTCCTGTAACGTGTGTACTATTTGGTTCTTTGGATTGTTTGAGAAAGTTCTCGGCTTGGGATGAGAACTTATAAATAAGGGGCTGTGTTTTAGAGCGGGGGAGAGGAGAGAAATATTCCAGCGGACATGGAAGCGTGTAAGTCAGTTGTGAGCCTTTTCCGATAAGTGCGGCAGTTATAGATTTTCTCCTAAATTTGTGACGGATCTTATATAGTCTTCAGTTTGCTTTCGGGATTATAACAAGAACTTCACTTTTGGATTACAACGGATCGATTTTGTGAATGAACTGGACTGTTATTCTCTGAGAAGATTTATGTGAACTGTTCATCTGGGTTGTACGTTATAAAGGACTTGTTGTCGCAGTGACAGTGGTGGTATCCAGGTACTGTACACTTTATTTATATACTTGTATTGATTTAGTGTTGTTACGGAACCTAATATAAACAGATCACGTATGCGTGATGAACACAAATTCTGTAACGGATATAAAAAAATAAGATTCTGTAACACTAGGCGGCGTGAAATGTCTAGGGGAATGAATAAAGAAGTCAGTGTTTTTTTGTTAACAAATAACTATAATTTATTCTTAAAACAACTTTAACATTACAATACACTTTATCAATACAATTATACAGTAAAACAGCGGTACAACAACAAATCAATACAGTCACACAGAAAATAATGTGCACAGTACCTGTATACCAAAACCGTCACAACGATAAGTTCTTTAAATGAATACTCTCGGAGAATGACAGTCCAGTGCAAAGCTTTTGTAACAATCCAGAAAGTAAACTGAAGTCCAAATGCAAAAAAAATCCAGGAAAACTCTGAAGAAAAATCTATAATTGCCGCACACGTCGGATAAGGTCCCAGAAACTGACACACGCTTCTGCGTCCGCTGGAAAACTTCTCTGCTCTCTCCCCCCGGTTCTAAAACACAGCCCCTTTATATACTCTTCACCCCAAACCGAGAATCTTCCACTTCTAGAACATTCGAAGAATAATACATTATACACGGTAAGCACGTGTCACAGGAATTCTCTAGAAAAACATCGCTGTGTGCATCTCTACATACCAGGGTCATCGCGTGACCTCAACCAGGCGTGAAAATCCCCAGCCAGCATGACAACGAAGGTTCAACCAGTACTGATTAAACATAAAGTGCAACAACAACACGAGTTACGCCCGTGTCACACAATAAAAGGAGCATCTATAACACTCCCCCTCCTGTAAGAAAAAAGAAAGTTTTCACGGAAAACTTTCTTTTTGGGATCACAATCACTATATTTTTACAACATCTCAAAATCATCTTATTTACAACATTACATAAACATCTTGTTTACAACATTTCATAAACATCTCGATAAGCAATCAGCAAGTACATTGTCTTTCCCTTTAATGTGTACGATATCAAGATTGTAATCCGGTAAGAACAAACTCCATCTCAACAATCTTTAAATTTTACACTTCAACTTGTTCATAAACGTGAGGAGATTGTGATCAATGAAGACAATGATAGGCCTGACTGATGAAGTAACATAAACTTCAAAATGTTGCAACGCCAAAATCAAAGCCAAACATTCTTTTTCAAAAGTAAAGTAGTTTTTCTGGTTTGCATTAAACTATCTTGAGAAATAACAAATTGGATGATCTATGCCATCATTGCCTTCTTGTAACAACACAGCACAAGCAGCAGTATCACTGGCATCCACAGCTAACTTAAAAGTTACAGAAAAGTCTGGAGCTGCTAATTGGTGAACTTTGCAGAATTGCTTTCAAATTCTGAAATGCATTTTCACACTGAACATTCGATGCAAACTTTTGTTTCTTCTTTAACAAATTAGTCAAAGGTTCAGCTACAGCAGCAAAATTTGGACAAAACTTCCTGTAGTATCCAACCATACTAAGAAAATGTGGACACTTCTTTCGCTCGTTCTGTCAGCGGAACTTGCCAGAATCCTATTAGCAAGTCAAATTTGGAGACATATCTGGAGCTACAAGAATACATGGTGAACTCCAATTACTGATACTAGGTTCAATAAAATCATTGTCCAGCAAATTTTGAATCTCATCCTGTAGATACTTGCTTTTCTGGATCCAGTCTATATGGATGTTGCTTGACTGCGCTTGCCTCGCCAACATCGACGTCATGGCACAACATGTTATTTTGCATTGGAATGTCACTAAACAAATGTTCATAATTCCGAAGCAGGTTCTTGAGGTCTTGTTGCTGGTGTGCGGTAAGGTGTGACAGTTTGGCATCCAAGTTTTTAAGGACGTCTGAGTTTTTTAATGGTACTGTACCACACTAAATGTCTACATCACACTTACAATCAGTATCCAATTTAACTGGGTCAGGGTCAGTGTTTACACAATTTACAGCAGTAGCATTATGTACAACATCTGATGTGGTATTTCTGTCATAATATGGTTTCAACATGTTAACATGGCACAGTTGTTTCTTCTTACGTCTATCTTGTGTCAACAGTATGTAATTTAAATCACTGACTTTCTTGTCAACAATGTAAGGACCAAAATACCTAGCTTGCATAAGTCTGCCAGGGATAGAAAGTAAGGCAAGGACCTTTTCACGAGGCTCAAACGTCCTACTTACAGTGTGCTTGTGATACTTTGTTTTCATTTTACTTTGTGCAGATTATAGATTTGACTTTGCAATCTCACAAGCATTGTATAGTTTAGTGCGAAAGTCTGAGACATACTGCAGTAAACTAAGAGAATCAGGATTTTTCCACAAGAGTTTTTCTTTAAGCAGTTTCAATGGACCTCGAACAGAGTGTCCAAAAACTAGTTCAAAGGGACTGAAACCCAAGGAATCTCGAAAGGATTCTCTGGCAGCAAACAACAATAGGTGGATTCCTTCCTTCCAGTCTTTCTGTGTGTCATAGCAATAAGTTCTGATCATGTTTTTAATGTCTGGTGAAAACGCTCGAGAGCGCCCTGACTTTCAGGATGGTATAGCGAAGAGCTGTACTGTTTTATTCCTAGCTCAAGCATAACTTGTTGGAATAAGCCAGACATTAAATGAGACCCTTGGTCCGACTGGACAGATTTTGGTAATCCAAAAGTTGTAAAAAATTTGGTCAGAGCTTTGACAACACTTTTGGCATTAATTTTGCGCAATAGTATTGCCTCAGGGAACCTGGTAGATGCGCACATGATTGTCAGCAATTATTCATGTCCAGATTTTGTTTTGGGCAGTGGTCCAACATAATCAACAATAATCCTACTGAATGGTTCCTCGAAAGCAGGAATAGCCCTAAGTGGGGCCTTAGGAGGATTCTGATTGGGCTTGCCTACCATCTCACATGTATGGCATGATTTACAATATTGTACAACATCTTTCCCGAGGCCAGGCCAATAGAAGTGTGTACTAACCTTCTGATAAGTTTAATTTATACCTAAATGGCCAGACAAAGGAGCCTCATGTGCCATGCTTAGAACTTCACTGCGAAAGCTTTTGGGCATTACTCTTTGATGTTTGATGGCCCACCAATCATCAGCGCATACATCAGGTGGTCGCCACTTACGCATAAGCACTCCATTTTTAACATAGAAACAAACTGGGTTCTGCGACAGCTCATCTTTAGAAACTGCCCTGGGAAACAAACATGAAATATCAGGGTCCTTATGCTGTTCCGCGATAAGTTCTGACCTTGAGAATGCTGCATCCTGTACGGGTGAGTCATTAGACGAGTCACTAGTGACTCCCAGAGTGTTAACATCTGGACCATTATCCTAATGTGTGTTTTTCTTGGCCATGGATCTAGTTACAGCACATGAAGGATACAAGCCAGGAATTTCCTGACTTTCCGGATCAGTGTCCTGATCTAGTGACGGCTTTTCTGTCACTATTGGTACAGGCTGCACTCTATCACCTGCAACATCATTGCCTAGTAGCAACTGAATTTCCTTAAAGGGTAAAGTAGTTCTTATGCCCACAGTAATATTCCCAGAAATAAAATCTGACTTTAAATGGATACTGTGAAGCGGAACTGAAGTATGCCTGTCTGAAAACACACCACCAACAAGTGCATGTGCACCAGTAAAAGACCTATTAGAAAATGGCAAAGTGTTTGCTAACGTGAGATTCTGGCCTGAACCAGTGTCCCTCAAAATTCAAACAGGGGTAGAATCTGAAAAATCACTCGAATGTGATACAAAACCATCATGTCTGAATGGCTCAAATAACTCCATTTCAGAGTCAAGAGAGGAATCTACTGCCTCAGCTTCATCAAACAAAAAATTGACATTGACAGTATCAGTCATAAACTCTGTTTCAGAGTTATCTAAGCAATCTACACCCTGCGTTACTGCAGCGGTTATATTCTTCAAGCAAAATCAACTTGCGCAAATTGTCATAATCTTTCATTACATTTTTAGAACTACATCAGCGATCAAACAACTGCTCTTTTGTCCTAGCAAATTCAACGTAGGTCTTATTTTTCCGCTTTTCCCAATTTCTAAATTTCTGGCGGTAAGCCTCTGGAACTAACTCATAACCTTTTAGGATTAACCGTTTTTCCAGGTCATAGTCAGCAGCAGCTTCTACTGAAAGCTCTGTATAAATTTCTCTGGCCTTGCCAGTCAATACACTTTGTAACAGCAAAGCTTTTTTCACACTTAGCCCCAAGTGTTGTCTACGTTACAGAATTTGTGTTCATCACGCATACCTGATCTGTTTATATTAGGTTCCGTAACATAAAATTTGGGGCTCGTCTGGATGCTTAATAGTTTTGACAATTTATTAGGCCTTGACCTGGACACGTTTTATCATACATTGTTTACAAGATTACATATTGTTTACAGTACATTGTTTACAGGATATATCTCAGTGGTTTTTTGTTATTGTTTTGACATCTTAACATGGCAGATTTTAGACCTGATGATCCCGACCCTGATCAACTTGAACAGTTGTCGAAAGAACAGTTGTTGCGTTTGGGACAACACTTGGGGCTGTGTGAAAAAAAGCTTTGAGAAAGCCTGATATCATTGCTAAAATCATGAAAGATCTAGTTAGCAAAGGGTTAATTGAAGAGACTGAAGTTGAAACATAAAAAAATGACAGCCTTGCTATGCAGTTAGAATTAAAACAGTTGGAAATGCAACATGAGCTAGCATTAAAACAGTTAGAATTAGAAAAACAAAGAGAAGAGAGGGAAGAACATGAAAGGTTAGAAAGAGAAAGACTAGAAAAAGAAAAAGAAATTGAGTTAAAACGACTGGAGTTAGAAAGACTTAAAGTACAACATAGTCTAAGTGCTGCCCCAACTAACAGAAACTGACAATCTGATCAACTTAAACAGTTGACAAAGGAACAGTTGTTGTTTGGGGCAACACTTAAAGCTTAGTGTGAAAAAAAGCTTTGAGAAAGCTGATATCATTGCTAATATCATGCAAGGTCTAGTTAGCAAAGGTTTAATTGAAGAGAGTGAAGGGGAAACATAAAAAAATGACAGCCTTGATATGCAGTTGGAATTAAAAAAAGCTAGAAATGTTAGAAAGGTTAGAAAGAGGAAGTCTTGATAAAAGAAATAGAAAGAGAAAGACTAGAAAAAGAAAAAGAAACTGAGTTAAAACGACTGGACTTAGAAAGACTTACACTAGAACATAGTCTATGTGCTGCCCCAACTTATAGTTTTGATGTTACTAAACACATTTTTTTTGCATTATTTCTGGGTTGCTCAAACATACACCAAAACTCTGAGAATAAGGTCACTGTGACCCAATTTCAGGTTTCTGGGGAGAACTTTTGAGGAAATCTCAGGATGTCAAGTTAGAAGATTCTGAGCCCCATGGTTATGATTCGTGTCCTACTTTGGTATAAATTTTCAATTATTCAGAGGGGTGCTTATAAGCCCCATAGCTAAAAACATATGAGTTACAGAGACCTTACTTCATGTTCCCCAGGAGACTTTTCACAGATCTCCCTGGATGTCAAGTTTGAAGATTCTAGGACCAATGGTTACAATTTGAGCCCTGTTAAGGGACGACCGCATATTTGAAGGTCTCATAAATAGAGAAAAAAAAAATTTAAAAAATAATGATAAAAATGCGTAAAAATTCAAAGAAACCAAGGTGGCACCACCAGTCTGCAGGAACTGATGAATAACTCCATGATGCATAGGCATGCAAAGAATAATGCCGATCAATGCATTAGTTGTTCAGATACCAGAGCTTTTGTCTATTTTTAGTTATTCTAGGGTGGTACTTCTGACCCCCATAGCTGGGACAATATGGGGGACAGAGACCTAATTTCATGTTTTCAAGAGGACTTTTCATGGGCCTCTCCTGATGTAAAGTGAGAAGATTCCAGGTCCACCGGTTACGATTTGTGCCATGTTAACAGATGACGGCATCTTTTGGCATCTCAAAAATAGAGAAAAACAAATCGTAAAAAATCGAAAAAAATACAGGTGGCGCCACCAGTCTGCAGACACTGATGAAACACTCTATGACCAATATCCATGCAAAGATTCATGGTGATCAATCCATTAGTTGTTCAGATACTTGAGCTTTTGTATCAAATTTTCCATTATTCTGGGGGTACTTTGGAGCCCCATAGCTTAAAGAATATGGGTAACAGAAACCTAATTCCAGGTTCCCAAGGAGATTTTTCATGGACCTCTCGGTATGTAAAGTAAGTGGTTACAATTTGTGCCTTGTTAACGGACAGACGGCCGGACGGACGGCGGACAAAGAGTGATCGCTATAGCTCAGATTACTTACAGTCAGCTGGGCTAAAATTGTAAGTTTAGATTATGACAATTTGCGCAAGTTGATTTTCCTTAAAGAATATAACCGCTGCATTAACGCAGATGTTAAAACTTGTCTTGATGAGAAAACTCCTGAAACACTTGATATTGCTGCTCAATAAGCTGTTGATTATTCATTAACACATAAAATGTCCTTTACTGGCAAATACAACCAGTCATTCACAAACAAGAATGTAAATCAGTATGGTCAAAAGAAGTTTAAAGCGAAGTCACCCAGTACTATTAGTTCTGATAGTTCAGCAATGTCCATTGCTACACTTCAGTCCACTTCCACTGTGTCTGAATCCAACAAAGGCCAGTCATTTGCAAAGAAAATCTGTAATTACTGCAAAAAGGAGGGTCATCTATTATCTGACCGCTCGAAATTTGCAAATAAACGAAAGGGTAAACCTTCTGGTTTTGTTTAAAAATATGCATAGCATAGAACAAGAGCCAAACTCTTTTCATGTATATAAGGTATATAACTCCCTTATTGACTCTAAAAAAGAGTTTGATGCTAACGTGCGTCTGACTCCAAAGAAGAATCCGTAGCTTGCGCGGTAAAAACCTCATTTAATTCCTGCGAGGAATTTAATAAGGCTAGGTCCATTCAAGACTCCTGAGAGGAGTATCCTCTAAACAATTCCTTTAATGACTCTTGCGAGAGTATTTCAAATGAGACCTGGTCCTCTTATGACAAACAGAAGTTTGTTTCTGCTGAGGAAAAATCCTCTGTTGTCTCCCATGAGGAGTTTTGACTGTAATAAGGGTGTAGATTCCTTAAATGACCCTGAAAAACAGTTTATGACTGATACTATCGGTGTCAGTTTTTTTTAGCTCAGTTGACTGTAAGTCATCTGAGCTTTAGCAATCACTCTTCGTCCGTCGTCCGTCCGGCCGTCCGGTCGTCTGTCCGTTAACAGGGCACAAATCGTAACCGCTGGAACTTGAATCTCTGGAACTTTACATCAAGAGAGGTCCATGAAAAATCTCCTTGGACACCAGGAATTAAGTCTCTATTACTCATATTCTTCGAGCTATGGGGCTCCAAAGTACCCCCCCCCCCCCAAGAAAAATGAAAAATTTGATACAAAAGCTCAAGTATCTGAACAACTAATGCATAGATCACCATGATTCTTTGCATAGATATTGAACATGGAGTGTTCCATCAATTTCTGCAGGCTGGTGGCGCCACCTGTATTTTTTCGATTTTTTACGATTTTTTTCTCTATTTTTGAGACCTTAAAAGATGAGGTCATCTGTTAACAGGGCACAAATCGTAACGACTGGACCTAGAATCTTCTATCTTGATATGCGAGGAGGCCAATGAAAAATTTCCTTGGAAACCTGGAATTAGGTCTCTGTTATCCAGATTTTTCAAACTATTGGGCTCTGAAGTATCCCCCAGAATAATGGAAAATTTGATACAAAAACTCAAGTATCTGAACAACTAATGCAAAGATCACCATGATTCTTTGCATATATATTGAACAGGGAGTGTTCCATCAATTTCTGCAGGCTGGTGGCGCCACCTGTATTTTTTCGATTTTTTACGATTTTTTTCTGTATTTTTGAGACCTTAAAAGATGAGGTCATCTGTTAACAGGGCACAAATCGTAACGACTGGACCTAGAATCTTCTATCTTGATATGCGGGGAGGCCAATGAAAAATCTCCTTGGAAACCTGGAATTGGGTCTCTGTTACCCAGATTCTTCAAACTATTGGGCTCTGAAGTAACCCCCAGAATAATGGAAAATTTGATACAAAAACTCAAGTATCTGAACAACTACTGCATTGATCACCATGATTCTTTGTATGGATATTGATCATGGAGTGTTCCATCAATTTCTGCAGACTCGTGGCGCCACCTGTATTTTTTTGGATTTTTTTACGATTTTTTTTCTCTGTTTATGATACCTTAAAAGATGCGGTCATCTGATAACAAGGCACAAATCGTAACGACTGGACCTAGAATCTTCTATCTTGACATGCAGAGAGGCCAATGAAAAGTCTCCTTGGAAACCAAAAATTAGGTCTCTGTTACCCAAAACCTCAGAGCTATGGGGCTCTGAAGTATCCCTTAGAATAATGGAAAATTTGATACAAAAACTCAAGTATTTGAACAACTAATGCATTGATCACCATGGTTCTTTGCATGGATTTTGATCATAAAGTGTTTCATCAGTTTCTGCAGACTTGTAGCGCCACCTGTATTTTTTTCAATTTTTTTACGATTTTTTTTCTCTATTTTGATACCTTAATAGATGTGGTCAACTGATAACAGGACACAAATCATAATGACTGGACTTAGAATCTTCTTTCTTGAGAAGAAGGGAGGCCCATGAAAAGTCTACTTGGAGACCTAAAATTAGGTCTCTGTTACCCAAAACCTTAGAGCTTTGGGGCTCTGAAGTATCCCCAAGAATAATGGAAAATTTGATACAACTAATGCATTGGTCATCATGATTCTTTGCATGGATATTGTTCATGGAATGTTTCATCAGTTTCTGCAGACTGGTGGCGCCACTTTTTTTTTAATTTTTGGTGATTTTTTTCTCTGTTTTTGAGACCTTTAAAGATATGGTCATCCTTTAACAGTGCACAAATCGTAAACATCGGTCCTAGATACTTCATACTTGACATCCCGGGAGGTCCATGAAAAAGTCTTCTTGGAAACCTGAAATTAGGTCTCTGTTACCCATATTCTCCAAGCTATGGGGCTTATAAGCACCCCCAGAAAAATTGAAAATTTGATTCCAAAGCAGGGCACAAATCATAACCATTTGACCTTAATCTTCTTCATTTGACATCCTGAGAGTTCCATAAAAGTTCTCCTCAGAAACTTGAATTGAGGCCACTGTGACCTATATTATCTGAGTTACAGGCCATGTTTGAGTACCCTAGAAATAATGCAAAATACACACAAATTGCCAGATTCCTCAGGAGCGTCTGGATGGATTGTCATCAAATTTGATGTGCTTATGGGTGTTGATGAACTTCAGTTAATATGCATGAACTATGATGCCACCTACATTATCTTAATTTGTTGTTGTGCAAGGACATATTGTCAACATGCCAGTCGGCTGAGCGTCATGACCCATGGGTCACTTGTAATGAAACTGAGGTAGTACATTCCTCTGCTGGCTTTTAAATGGGTTTATTTGAGCCATTCATACATGGTGGTTTTGTATCACATTCAAGTAATTTTTCAGGTTTTACCCTTATTAGAACTTTGAGGGACACTGGTTCAGGCCAAACTCTCATGTTAGCAAACACTTTGTCATTTTCTAATGGGTCTTTTACTGTTGCACATCCACTTGTTATTGGTGTGTTTTCAGACAAGCACATTTCAGTTCCGCTTCACAGTATACATTTAAAATCAGATTTGATTTCTGGGAATATTACTGTGGGCATATGAACTACTTTTCTCTTGAAGGGATTTTAGTTGCTGCTAGGCAGTGATGTTGCAGGTGACAAAGTACAGCCTGTACCAATAGTGACAGAAAAGCCGTCACACATTAGGATAATGGTCCAGATAATAACACTCTGGGAGTCACTATAGTGACTCGTCTAAAGACTCACGCTTACAGGATGCAGCATTTTTAAGGTCTGATCTTATCGCGGAACAGCATAAGGACCCTGATATTTCATGATTGTTTCCCAGGGAAGTCTCTAAAGATGAACTGTCACAGAACCCAGTTTGTTTCAATGTTAAAAATGGAGTGATTATTCGAAAAAGGCGACCACCTGATGTATGCGCTGATGATGAGTGGGACATCAAACATCAAATAGTAATGCCAAAAAGATTTCGCAATGAAATTCTGAGCATGGCATATGAGGCTTTGTCTGGTAGTTATTTAAGTATAAATAAAACTTATCAGAAAGTTAGTACACACTTCTTTGGCCTAAAATCAGGATTGATGTTGTACAATATTGTAAATCATGCCATACATGCCAGATGGTTGGCAAGCCCAATAAGAATCCCCCTAAAGCCCCACTTAGGCCTATTCCTGCTTACGAGGAACTATTTAGTAGTAGGATTGTTGTTGATTGTGTTTGACCACTGCCCAAAACCAAAATCTGGACACGAGTACTTGCTGACAATTATGTTCGCATCTACCAGATTCCCTGAGGCAATACCATTGCGCAAAGGTAATGCCAAAAGTGTTGTCAAGGCTCTGACCAAATTTTTTTACAACGTTTGGACTACCAAAATACGTCCAGTCTGACCAAGGGTCTCATTTTATGTCTGGCTTATTCAAGCAAGTTATGCTATAGCTAGGTATAAAACAGTACAGCTCTTCGCCATACCATCCTGAAAGTCAGGGCGCCCTTGAGCGTTTTCACCAGACATTAAAAAAACATGATAAGGACCTATTGTTATGACACACAGAAAGACTTGAAGGAAGAAATCCACCTATTGCTGTTTGCTGTCAGAGAATCCTTCCAAGAGTCCTTGAGTTTAAGTCTCTTTAAACTAGTTTTCGGACATGGACCTCGAACTGTACTTCCATTGAAACTGCTTAAAGAAAACTCTTGTGTGAAAATCCTGATTCCATTAATTTACTGAATTATATCTCAGACTTTCGCACTAAACTACACAATGCTTGTGAGATTACAAAGTCAAGACTAAAATCTGCACAAAGTAAAATGATAACAAAGTATGACAAGCACATTGTAAGTAGGACGTTTGAGCCTGGTGAAAAGGACCTTGCCTTACTACCCATCCCTGACAGACCTTTGCCAGCTAGCTATTTTGTCCTTACATTGTTGACAAGAAAGTCAGTGATTTAATTTACATACTGTTGACACCAGATAGGCGTAAGAAGAACAACTGTGCCATGTTAACATGCTGAAATCATATCATGATAGAAATAACACATCAGATGTTGTACATAATGTTACTGCTGTTAGGTGGCAATTAAGGTAGTTAATTGTTTTAAGCCAAACACGGGGACCCGACCGTAGGAGGGGGGTCGCGTCACGCTTCACTGATCCTTTTCTAATGTGTCCACTTCGCAAAGTGGAAACACGCCAGTTGCTCGGTCGCCGTGGTACAAGCAAAAAACCACCCAAGCCCTCCCAGCTATTCCACTGCGGCTTATTGCACATATCGTATATCATTTTGCCCCATACCTATCGTGTTATGATTATTTGGTTCCTTTGCACTTTGTATTGTATTCACCATTCTTTGATAGCCAGGCTTTTATTCGGCCCTACGAACCGCCGATATCTATTAAAGGTCTTGCTCTGAGGCCCAAAATATTTCAGAATCCGCGTTTTTTTTATGTGCGAGAAATGCGTGAAGTGGCTTATTGTGTAAAGACTGACCCTGACCCAGTTAAAGTAGATACTAATTGTAAGTGTGATGTAGACATTCAGTGTGGAACAGTACCACTAAAATACTCAGACGTGCTTAACAACCTGGATGCAAAACTGTCACACCTTACCGCACAACAACAACAAGACCTCAAGAATCTGCTGCGGAATTATGGACATTTGTTAAGTGTCATTCCAACGCGAACTTACAAATTGTGCAATGATGTCGATGTTGGCAAGGCAAGCGCAGTCAAGCAGCATCCTTATCGAATAAATCCAGAAATGCAAAAGTTTCTACAGGATGAGATTCAATATTTGCTGGACAATGATTTTATTGAACCTAGTAGCAGTAACTGGAGTTCACCATGTATTCTTGTGCCAAAAACTAATGGAAGTTACCGTATGTGCACAGATTATCGAAAACTGAATTCTGTCAGCAAGACTGACACATTCCGGATTCCGAGGATCGATGATTGTATTGATAGAGTCGGTAGCTCCAGATATGTTTCAAAGTTTTACTTGCTAGAAGGATTTTGGCAGGTTCCTCTGACAGAAGAGCGAAAGAAGTGTCCGCATTTGTGACGCCGCAAGGACTGTACCAGTATAAAGTTATGCCGTTTGGCATGAAGAAGTCGCCAGCCATGTTCCAGCGCCTCATCCATATGGTTGTCAAGGACATTCAGGGCTGCGACGCATATATTGATGACCTTATCGTGTACAGCGACACCTGGGAGAAACATCTGCAAATTCTTCGCGTCCTCTTCGAAAGACTCAGTGAAGCACGTCTGACCGTCAACTTAGTAAAATCTGTGTTTTGTCATGCACAAGTAACATTTTTGGGTCATATTGTAGGGCAGGCTCAGATAAAACCTGTTGATGCAAAAATAAGTGCTATTTCTGCATTTCCTAGACCAGAAAACATAAAGCAAATAATGCGTTTTCTTGGTATGGTTGGATACTACAGGAAGTTTCGTCCAAATTTTTCCCTCTGTAGCTGAACCTTTGACTCATTTGTTAAAATAGAAACAAAAGTATGGAATGTTCAGTGTGAAAATGCATTTAAGAATTTGAAAGCAATTCTGCAAGGTTTACCCGTTTTAGTAGCTCCAGACTTTTCTATAGATGCCAGTGATACTGCTCCTGGTGCTGTGTTGTTACAAGGCAGTGAAGGCATAGATCATCGAATTTGTTATTTCTAAAGAAAGTTTACTGCAAACCAGAAAACTACTCCACTATTGAAAAGGAATGTTTGATTTTGGCATTGAAACATTTTGAAGTTTATGTTACTTCATCAGTCAAGCCTATCGTTGTCTTCAGTGATCACAATCCCCTCACGTTCATGAACAAGTTGAATGGTAAAAATCAAAGATTGTTGAGATGGAGTTTGTTTCTACAGGATTACAACCTTGAAATCAGACACATTAAAGGGAAAGACAATGTACTTGCTGATTGCTTATCGAGATGTTTATAAAATGTTGTAAATGAGATGTTTATGTAATGTTATAAATGAGATATTCATGAGATATTGTAAAGATTTAGTGATTGTGATCGCAAAAAGAAAGTTTTCCGAGAAAACCTCTTTTCTTACAGGAGGGGGAGTGTTACAGATGTCTGTTTTATTGTGAGCTGTTGACATGTCCCTTTTTTTTGTGCGCTGTTGACATTCTGATTCGTGTTTGGCTCAAGCCCGGGGCGTTGCTAGGCTACAGCATTCCTTGTTCTAGCTGGCCGGGTGCCGATGTTTCCTGTAACGTGTGTCTTATTGGGTTCTTTAGATTGTTTGAGAAATGGAAAGTTCTCGGCTTGGGGTGAGAAGTTATAAATAAGGGGCTGTGTTTTAGAGCGGGAGAGAGGAGAGAAATATTCCAGCGAACACAGAAGCGTGTAAGTCAGTTGTGGACCTTCTCCGATAAGTGCGGCAGTTATGGATTTTCTTCTAAATTTGTGACGGATGTTATATAGTACTGTACACTTTATTTATATACTTGTATTGATTTACTGTTGTACTGTTGCAATACTGTGTAATTGTATTGATTTAGTGTATTGTAATGTTGGGGTTGTTTTGAAAATAAATTATAGTTATTTGTTAACAAAGAACCACTGACTTCTTTATTCATTCATTCCCCTAGACATTTCACGCTGCCTAGTGTTACAGAATCTGATTTTTTTTTCTTCTTGACAAAATTTATGTTCAGCACGCATACATGATCTGTTGATATTAGGTTCCGTAACAATATATATATATATATATATATATATATATATATATATATATATATATATATATATTGGCCGTTATTACAATATGGGACGGTTATTACATTCTGGGTCGTTATTACGACTCATATTGTAATAACGACCCATATTGTAACAATGGTCAATATTGTAGTAGAAATTGCCTATTTTGTTGTTCAAACGGCCAATACTATAATAATTGCCAATACCATAATAATAAATGAGTAACACTGTATTAACTTTACCTCACCTATACTGTTATCAGCATGGTGGGGGCAAAAATGGGAAAAAAGACTAACATTGTAAAAAAATGCAGTTTAGAAGATGATTTAATGCATGTCAAATTTATCCAGAGTACATAAGTGTGGACTGTTTGACTGGATTTTCATTATGACTGCATCTCTTATACAAATGAGGACCCAAATGGCTGTCATTTTAGATGGTATTCTTTAACGACATATCACCTTTTAGATTTTGGATTCATTCTTTAACTGTAACATACGTTATTACAAGATGGGCCGTTTTCCCCACTTCCCATTTTATTACAATATAGGTAGGGTATGATTTTTACAATATGGGTCGTTTTTATTACAATATGGGCCGTTATTACAATATTGGCCGCTTTTTATTACATTATGGGTCGTTATTTCAGTATGGGCCAGTTTTATTACAATATGGGCAGGGTATGATTATTACTTTATGGGTCGTTTTTATTACAATATGTGCCGTTATTACATTATGTGCCGTTTATTACATTATGGGTCGTAACACATACAATACAGCCACTGGAACTCCTTTGTCTAGTGTACTTAACACCTGAAGCGTCCAAGGGCGTAACTGAAAACATACTGGTGATGACAGCTAGATCACTCGCTATTCAGTGGCCGTTCCTGCAAAAAATCAAACCGCCAAAACCACAGCATTAGCTCTGTTTAACAATAGCCCCATTCACAAACATTTTTCTGGAGCGGTCTACATCGTTTAGCGCGCGCCATGTCCCCCAAACGCGCCAGATTTCGAGGATTTTTGGTCTGGCGCGCGCTACATTTTGACCACCGGTTTGAGTCGGTTCCAGATTCTAGCGCGCGCCAGACTCAGTCTGGCGCGGCCTACATTTGTGCTTCGAATGTGTGTAAACAGAAGTGGAGCGCTATCTTTATACCGCGCTCCAGCAAGACTCAGCTGTCACGTGTTTGGATTTAGCCATGCGCGCATGGGGGAATCCAATCTAGATCGCGCTAGATTGCAGTATTTATCTGCGTGTAAACGCAATGCAGATTCTAGGCCGGGCCTAGTGCAATGCGGCCTTACTTGACAGGGTAGCGCGCTCTACATGGTCACTTGGTCCGGCACGGTGTAAACGCAGTTAAAATGTAGCGCGCTCCACATTTTTCTGGACCGGATTAACGCGCGCCACATTTTCTGGTGTAAATAGGGCTAATTTCACTGTTCACTATGGCTTTCCCCAGCGTCTGCACAGCGATCAAGGTAGGCCCGTTGAAAGCACAATTATAAGACAGCTATGTAATATTTCTGGAATGCAGAAATCACGCACTTCCCCATACTCGCCAATGGGTAATGGCGCTTGTGAGCGCATCAAGCTAAGTTCTACTTAACATGTTTGGTACATTCAATCCGTCACAGAAAAGTGATTTGAAAGCGCATGTAGCTCCTTTACTCCACGCTTCTAATTGTACAAAGCATGAAAGCACGGAGTATTCTTCGTACTTTCTAATGTTTGGTAGACAACCAAGATTCCAAGGTTTTGTACTAAATACCAATCTACATTCAAAACCCCACGATACTTGCACTGAATTCCGACCTAAATACTAAATTAGAACAGGCTTATAAGACTGCTTTAATTCAAGTGGCTGATAAAAAGAACAAGCAGCGCGCAGCTTATAACGCATTTAAAGAGGAGTCAGATTACAAAAAGGAGACAGTTTTGGTTAGAAATCTCCACGTGAAAGGTAAAGCGAAAATCGAAAATCGCTGACAAGTGGGAATCGGACTTATATGTGGTGGTGGATCAGAAAAATCCTGATATACCAGTCTTCTGTAACGTAAGAAAATTCAAATGGGGCTGCTAGAGTATTACACAGAAATCACATACTGCCGGCTCGTGAATTAAGACCTGAATTATCAACTGAGTATGAAAGCTAAACCACAAAGAGTCACTTAGAGTCACTTAACCCACTTGAATCACAAGAGCCGGTCGAAATGTTGAAAATACCCTCGATTCCCAATTGTCAGACTCGGATACCGAATCTGAAATGTTTGTATAGGATGGTACTCATTCCACTGTACTTGCTGAGCAGCGTGATTTTGACAATGATCCGGGAGATTCGAGCGTTGGCCTTCCTCTGAACCACACAGAATTAAACCTCCGATTCCCACTTAAATACTTCGATTGACTCGGATGTATCTCCTCGACGTTTAACTTTTGACGAATCTGTCCCACCTACAGCTGGTGATCAGTCAACCGTAATAGCACTTGAACAAGAAATGAGTCCCTCCAAAGACCAAGGGCGCCAACTTGACACTGTGACGTCACCATGTCAATTTCCGAGGCGGTCTACACGCGCCAAAAGAGCACCTGCATGGTTCTGCACAGGTATTTTTGGGTGTTCTCTAAAATCAAATAACCCGTGTATATCATGTTTGATAAATAAAAACCCAGAAAAGCTGTACGTGTTTGTTTGCGTGTCATGATATTTATCAGTTAGATATATGGTCATAAAACATGCTAGAAGTGATCACTGTATAGGTCTTTAGTGATAAACATTATGTACGTACAAACCAAGAAATAACGTTTAACTAACGATTAACAATAACATTGACTCAAGCCTTTTTATGCGTAATGTCGGGACGACATTTAAAGTCTCGCGGGGTGAATGTGATAGTTGGTCTCAGTCACAAATTATAATATTGTCTCGGTTTGCCACCAGGGGTCATTACATTCATCTGTTACAGTTTTCCTTTTCTGGTCACCATTTTAACAAAACGTCTTTTCATTGTTCAGTCGTTTACAGGTTGCGGTTTTCCAAACAGGTTATTTATCGTCCTTCTTTTGTTTTAGTAGCGTGCCTCGTTTTCGGTTCAGTCTCATGATATGTTTTTCCTGTGTTAAGGTATTCAGACAGTTAGGGATCGTGAGAGAGCACACACCACAGGTACTGGCAAAACTTGTAAATAATTAAGATTAAAATCACGTTCTGTCAACCAGTTTCGTTTTCGTAAAATAATGTCTTATGTGCATGCCTGAAACTATTCGGCCTACGACATATTGTTACGGAACTTAATATCAACAGATCACGTAGTCGTGACGAGCATACAAATTTGTTACGGAGATAAATAAAAATCAGATTCTGTAACACAAGGCAGCGTGAAATGCCTGGAGGAATGAATAAAGAAGTCAGTGTTTATTGTGAACAAATAATTATAATTAATTCTTTAAACAACCCTAACATTACAATGCACTAAATCAATACAATTACACAGTATCAAAACAGTATAACAGTAAATCATTACAAATACACAGTAAAGTAAATAAAGTGTACAGTACCAGCCTGTCCGGATCCCAGGCTTTTTTGGATACCACCACTGTCACAGCTCAGTAAGTCCTTTAAAACATATAATCCAGATAAACAGTTCACGTAAATCTTCCCAGAAAATAATAGTCCCAATTCAATCCCTAAATCAATCTGTTGTAATCCAAAAGTGAAGTTCTGGTAATTGTCCCAAGGGAAACTGAAGACTTAATAAAATCTGTTACAATGTTCGGAGAATATCTATAAGTGCTGCAATTATCGGAAAGGTCCACAAACTGACTCACACTCTTCCGTGTCCGCAAGAATATTTTCCCCTCTTTCCTCGGCTCTAAACACAGCTATTTATGACTTTTTCATCCTAAGATTCTTGAAATGTTAAACTCCATAGATCCATACACACGTTACAGAAACAGACTTGAAACATCTAGTTCAAGAACGCTGTGTTTCTACACTTTAGATCCCTCACGTGGGCCGGTCCAACTCGCACGTCTTCCATGGCAACGATCTATGCTTGCGCTACACAGACACATGCAAAACTCCTGCGCACAATAAACCAAGGCCCGCCCAACACGAATCAGAATGCCAACAGCGCACAATAAAAGATACACCTGTAACAATATATATATTTATTTATATATATATATATATATATATATATATATATCGAAAACATTTTTTTATAATACTTCCTCTGATAATAAAATTAAGGGCAATTTATAACGTGACGTGAGATGTGCAGGTGGCTTAGCGTCAGATTTTGGCCATATCGTTACAGATAGGATAAAAGCACCAAATTTTGTATATGGGTAGAGTACACCAAAATGGATGATTTCAGAGGGGGTGCCCTCATAGAGTACCCAAGAGATGAGTTTCAGAGCCTGAAAACCATCTGCGCCTTGCGTATCACAGTACCCACTTTTCGCATGAAAATGAAGAGGGGTAGGGAAGGAAAAATAACCTTATAACCACCACGGTGGAATGAAATATAGTTAATTATATACCAAAAGAAAGCCAAAAAAAGGGTTCTTTCTATCATTACCATTTACATTGATATATTATACACCTTGTAGCCCAAAAAATGTAGAATGGTCACGTGACCATACCCTTTCTCAAATTCTTGACTGGGAAAGCTACATGCAAATGTTAAATTAAGATATTAAGTGCATAAACGAAAAAATGTGGAAATATTTTTCTCGTTTACTATTGTTGAAATTTGTGATTGAGTTTTTGGGAAAGTAATAAATGTATATAATAACGGATAGTTGCCTTAGCAGCTACTGATGTTTGAACTAAATATGACCGATAAACCATATTTCCGATCAAGATCAACCTAACATTAATATTTTTATTTGTTCTTGTTATTCATTGCAACTGATATAAATAAATCGTTGCAATTCAATATGTAAACTTTTCGGCCAACACAATATCGCATTGTAACCTTTAAGTTTTAATAATATGATCGGTTTATTTGATAAAGCAGTTTGAAGGAATTTACTTTACGTAATATTTCAATTTGTAGTGAATTTTGAAACAGGTGATGTTTAAGCGTTAATTTGTCAACACATCAGGAATGTGCTCGCACTCTTGTAACATGGCGGCTATGATAGTTGATACACTAATTGTAATAAAAAATCATTGTATTGTACAATGTATTGTATTCCACATTCTGGAACACAACTTGGGTAGTTACATTTGCAAAGGGGTGTACAATCAAGATTTGCTTTTAGTCTAGTGGCCTAGCGTCAAATTTGGACCATATCGTTACAGATCGGATAAAAGCACCAAACTTTGTAGATGGATAGAGTACATTCAGGGGGTTGATTTAAGGAGGAGGTCCCCAGGGACCTAAAACATATTTGAGCTAAATGAAATTAAAAATTTTGCATAAAAATATTAAGGGTCAGGGAAAGGAAAAATCATTTTAGATCCGTTTTGTCTTGATAGAATATTGCAAATGATATACTAAATTAAAAACAAAGAAAAATACGTTCCAGGCCAATATTCACATCCCGTATTAGGAAACAAATATCTTTATAAAATGATTTAATCGCAAACAAGATATCTATAAATAAATGAAAGCTTGAAAGTATATGTCTGAATAACAAAATCGACCAGTTATATTCCAAATCCAATATATGTGTTATCTGTATCTCAAACACTCTCTGAAATTCACCCTGAAGGTTCTTAGGTTTAGGAATCGAACATTGACAAACACCTCTGAACATCAAAGTGTGTAGGTAAACTTATGACAAACCCCCTTTTCCTGATAGATATATCGTGTTTGCTTCTACAGGACTTTAGGCTTGAACTAAAATGGCAGTCTCGGAATTATAATAAAATTTTAGTATATTTATATTCACCCACATAATCATAAACAATTAAAGTTAGCTCAGTCGGACATTTCCTCCTATTTTCTCAACGAATTAAACACCCAGCTGATTGGTCTTCATTAACTTAATTGTTACTCTAAAGGTCACAAAGTCACAAGCCAAATTTGTTTTTACAGTTAAATATTATTTAGGATAATTGTAAACAAATGCTGCTTTATGTTACAATTTTTAGAATTGTCTCACTTGCCTGTATATCATTTATTGTGACTTAGATGCATTAATGCCCAGTTCCTCATTGATCAAATATTTAGGCAGCTCAGCCAATTGTTTCAATAACCTGTCTTCTTTGTAACTACGTATTCAGACACAGCATTTAAAAATATGGTCTTGCTGGAATAGAGGACGAGTGTATGATATGATACACATTAAATTCTTAATCAAAATGTGCGGCCGCCGAAATTACTATCAATACAGGTGTTGTCAAGTAAAAATAATGGTTCCGTCCACGTACACTGCGAATGTTCACTCCAATCATAAACTGAGCTGCCTAGATAGCACTGTACTATTATGATCTTTATCAACCGAACAATTATACAGTATTGATTTATACTGTGATATATATATATATATATATATATATATATATATAAAACACATATATATATAACACATATATAACACTGAAGAAAAACAACACAGTAAATTCACGACATAATGTTTCACGGGATGCGACCCGATCCTCAGGTGAATGTTGTTAGAATCTTAAAAGCTGAGCTCCAATATTTTAACTTTAAAACGTGGGGCCAATTAAAGGATGCATGAACGGATTACGTGACCTTTTGACCTGAAGCTAGCTACATATTACCTATAAACTGGTTTTGGTCATATTTACTGCAACAGATGTTTGATATATTAAGGTGTTCTTAATATGTATATTGATTTAATGAAAATGAAATATAGATTCAAACGACTTTACCACGTTCCCTTCATTGTTGTAAAGGTATGATAACGTTTTGTTATCCTGCTATTGTGGAGTCTAGCCTTCAGAATGGGCACTTGAAGGACTGATCTGAAGATACCTCTTACAAAATTTGGTGTTTTTTGTTCGATCTGTAGTGTGTGGGTGTCAGCTTCAGTCATACAGGTTTCTCCGCTGACGGTGTGGGTGTCAGCTTCAGTCATACAGGTTTCTCCGCTGACGGTGTGGGTGTCAGCTTCAGTCATACAGGTTTCTCCGCTGACGGTGTGGGTGTCAGCTTCAGTCATACAGGTTTCTCCGCTGACGGTGTGGGTGTCAGCTTCAGTCATACAGGTTTCTCCGCTGACGGTGTGGGTGTCAGCTTCAGTCATACAGGTTTCTCCGCTGACGGTGTGGGTGTCAGCTTCAGTCATACAGGTTTCTCCGCTGACGGTGTGGGTGTCAGCCTCAGTCATACAGGTTTCTCCGCTGACGGTGTGGGTGTCAGCTTCAGTCATACAGGTTTCTCCGCTGACAGTGTGGGTGTCAGCTTCAGTCATACAGGTTTCTTCGCTGACGGTGCGGGTGTCAGCTTCAGTCATACAGGTTTCTCCGCTGACGGTGTCGGTGTCAGCTTCAGTCATACAGGTTTCTCCGCTGACGGTGTGGGTGTCAGCTTCAGTCATACAGGTTTCTCCGCTGACGGTGTGGGTGTCAGCTTCAGTCATACAGGTTTCTCCGCTGACGGTGTGGGTGTCAGCTTCAGTCATACAGGTTTCTCCGCTGACGGTGTGGGTGTCAGCTTCAGTCATACAGGTTTCTCCGCTGACGGTGTGGGTGTCAGCCTCAGTCATACAGGTTTCTCCGCTGACGGTGTGGGTGTCAGCTTCAGTCATACAGGTTTCTCCGCTGACAGTGTGGGTGTCAGCTTCAGTCATACAAGTTTCTCTGGTGACGGTGTAGGGGTCAGCTTCAGTCATAAAGGTTCTATGCTGACGTTGTCAATGTCAGCTTCAGTCATACAGATTTCTCCGCTGATGGTGACGGTGTCAGCTTCAGTCATACAAGTTTCTTCGCTGGCGGTGACGGTGTCAGCTTCAGTCAGACAGGTTTCTCCGCTGACGGTGTTGGTGTCAGCTTCAGTCATACAGCTTTCTCCGCTGACGGGGTTGGGGTCAGCTTCAGTCATACAGGTTTCTCCGCTGACAGTGTCAGTGTCAGCTTCAGTCATACAGATTTCTCCGCTGACGGTGTCGGTGTCAGCTTCATTCTTACAGGTTTCTCCGCTGACGGTGTCAGTGTCAGCCTCAGTCATACAGGTTTCTCCGCTGACTGTATCGGTGTCAGCTTCAGTCATACAGGTTTCTCTGCTGACGGTGTTGGTGTCAGCTTCAGTCATAAAAGTTTCTCTGGTGACGGTGTAGGGGTCAGCTTCAGTCGTAAAGGTTCTTCGCTGACGTTGTCGATGTCAGCTTCAGTCATACAGGTTTCTCCGCTGACGGTGCTGGTGTCAGCTTCAGTCATACAGGTTTCTCCGCTGACGGTGATGGTGTCAGCTTCAGTCATACAGTTTTCTCCGCTGACGGTGTTGGTGACAGCTTCAGTCATACAGGTTTCTCCGCTGACGGTGTCTTTGTCAGCTTCAGGCACACAGGTTTCTCTGCGTTTCATAGATTTCTTCGGAAAACTGTCATTAGTTTTGCTTAATCTTTCCACAGCAGGTGTCCATATTTGTTTTTTTTTTTTATTTAATGTGTGCTCTGTGTGTTGGGCTTCATAAATATGTCTGTGCTGTGAACAAAGAGAAATTCCCTGTGTAGTGTACATAAAGGACGTAGTGATTATGTGTTTCTTTTGCGCACACTTGTGATCATCAATATTTATATATGTGGAACGCCTTTCCAGAGAAATTTAAGTGTATTATTTTAACATATTGATTTGTTTTGTAAACTCGTCTTTTTCATCTTTCGGAGTGTATGTATGAGTTTCAGCCGTTCTACCCCCACTATGCAGAGAATATTTATAAATTGCAAATGAAGTATATTAATAAATAAAAATTGTGTTTACTATGAAATTTTATATCTAAAACTATTTTATAACTTATACTAGAACATAATACCTTATTTTCTAAAACCTGATACTGAATTGTGATATATTTGAAATGTGATCAAGTACGTATATTTGAAATATGTCATACAGACGCTGATAAATTTTTAAATATGTCATACAGACGCTAAATATATATGTCTGCGAGTCATCGCCTACCTTTGAAGATAATTGACGCCACTGGCAACACTATATCGACTACATGTACCGTTCGTTAAAGTCTTATTAAGAATTCTTTTCATCCGATTGTATTAATAACAGTGATCTGTTGCAGCCTAGAGGTAACCGGTCACGTGTTGATTTGATGCCGTTACGTAAACACTTAAAGCATAACAATTTAAAAAAAAAAGATTAATTTCATGCCCATACATATTTTGTCAGCCGGATTAAAGGAAAGAGTCCGGGAATACTAAACATGGACCTCGGATTTACTCCTGTGTGTGTATACAGTTTTCTGTAAATTTAAACAAAAATATTAATTCAAGAAATTTATTTTTCATTTACTAAATTTATTAAACTGTAGGTTAGAGTGACCTATGTCTGGGTCCGGTTAAGGTCGGCCCATTGACCTTGAGAAAGGCATTAAATATTGTGCAGGTATTAAATAATGCAGGGCAGTAGAAAATTTCAGGAAAATATAACTGATGGTGCATACAATATTTATAGCAGGTGGGCGATAGGAGAAATTTAATAAATTAAATTAAAGCAGGGTTGGCCTTCTATGCTGGAGGGGATTATACTCTGTATATGTGTTTCTGGGAAATGGCTTGACAGTCGGCGACATGTAATGGCCGGTTTTTGAAGCTGCAGTATATTGCTATATAATGTATACACAAGCCCCTGTTTTCCTGGAACAAACTAAAAGTACAGAAGTTAAGCTTGAGTTTGATGATGCCAAAACACGATAGAAAAACTTTCCCAGTGCATTAAATATGTGCACCTATTTGATATATAGGGCCTTTAAATACGTCACGTGGTAATTGCCCTCTGTGTGGTAAGAATCCGTGCTCCAAAAATGGCCAAAAGGTCACATGCTATGTCCAAGCCAAAAGAAGTATACGCTCATCGAGCAGCTTCAGGTTGCTGCGGTCAAGACCTCAGCCCTGTGCGCTCCTTTAGCATGTTCTCCGAGTCAACAGTCGCAGTGCCACGCCAAGCCAAGCAGGGAGCCGTAGAGGGCGCCATCGTCTCTCCTGGGCCGTTGTCCTGATAGAAAGCTACAGCATCCACAGCCACAAAGCCAGAAGCAACCCGCATTCCCTCCACCGATCCCAGCAGCGGAGACCCAGCCATGCCATTCGAGAGCCGAACTCGATCCTTGTGAACAACCTTACTTCGAGACCCAAAGCCCTTTTACTTGCGATTTCGGCCATTTGGACCGTTTTTGTCCCAATGGTGAACAGTGCTGCAATATACAGTAGAACGCCTGTATTACGGTCATCAACGGACTGGATGTAAGTGGCCTTAAAGACCGGGTTCCACTATAAATACCAGGGGCGTTACTGGACAACATGGAGTTTAACATAATATCTGCAACTGTTCACTTGAGCTCTTACTGTATTCTGAATATTAGCTGTGAAGGAAGATGTTATCTGAGCTGGATTTTGGCAGACATGCTCCTAATACTACAAAGGACTTGATAACATTATCTGTTTTGACATAGCTTATGTTGTTTATGCAATACATTTAGCTATATCTGCTCAAGCCAGCCCCAGTTCAAATTTGCCGGGTGGGAGGTGCAAAGCAGTATGAGTGGCCAATCAGGAGCAAGCCCTGAGTCACCCTCTTTGTTTATAAACAAACTCACATGGCTGTCGTTATGGGTCCACATTCTCACTCATCCCAGTCTATTCATATGATTATAATAAAATGTTACTTTCCAAATATTTTGAAATGTAACCTTGTCCAACTTAATACATAAAAGGCATACATGTATTACAATTCATAGAACATCAGGTGAAATACTAGAAATATAACAGTCCAGTCCTGTTTTGTACTGTGAAAATATACTTTTGGGCAAGTGTCTGTTGCTATGTTGTATAAAATCTAGAGATCCAACGTGTCCATATATTATTTCTATAAGTATAAGTAGCAGGCTTGAGGTTCTTTTTTCCTGCTGACCTCCTGGGAGCCTCTGCTTGCTCAGGGTTCCACCTGCTGGTACACGGCCTGTCAACATTCTCATTCCAGTGACAAATAGCCAGGTTAGTACGCATCTCATACTGAGTGTTTCCAAACACTATCCGTTTATCATGGAATATATTTAAAACGTAATAGGTATTTAGTGCCAATGCATAAGATGAAGCATTTCTGTATACAGCAGATTATGTTATCATTTTTTTATATCAGCTCAACTGCTTTCAAATCTGTGAGGATAATTTTCGATGGCTCATAATGAGGGTCAGTTTTGCACCGTGAAGATTTGTTGCATCTAGCATGGTCATATTGATAATGATTCACAATATTATCAAGTTGATTCCGCAACTGGTCAGGATCATTCTGGCAGTTCCTCATGGTCCAATGAAAATGTGTCCTTACTGACCCTGCTTTATCACTTAGCTGCCAGTGCCATGTCACACCATGCTTGTAGTTTGCCCCCCTGGCCAGATTTGTCATGGCTTTCTTCACTGAGCAGGCAGCAGGTGTCATTCTGGTTTATTGTGAACTTCCTTTCTTCTCTTATAAATTTATTTATTGTTGAACTGCTGTCATGGGCATGTACACCAGTCTCTATATTTTCTGCATCAAAATATGCACATAGTCGCTCTGTACCAATTCTCTCATGTTTTTGGGTAGTTGTCTCGTCTGATTTTGTTATATGTTCATTTCTCAGAACTTTATGAGATTGATAGCCGATGCAAACAACATCAGTGTCTTTCGCATTTATTCTACCCCCGTGACGAGCATCAGTTATGATTGTTATACCCTCTGTGTGGTCCTCATAACTCCCTATCTCCTCAAGAAGAGCTGTATAGCTCACTAAAGGTGGGAACCATCTCTGTGATACGGGTATGTCCTATCTGTCCAAAATCTGCAGCTTCAGTAAAACATTCATAATGTGAAGGTTGCATCCCACTTGTCATATAACCATAGACAAATCTCATGTTGACAAGGCTGGTGCCATCAAGTAAATATGGTAATGCTCCCCACGAAATCTGGTGCTTGGCACTACAGGTAAATTTGATAAATGCTGTGTGGCCCAGTGTAGAATAGTCATTCCAAACTAGGTCTTCTTTACAAGAACATTTATGTGCACTAATCTGATTCACCAGTTTCTGTATAGCGTCTTTTGTGGTGGCAAACATAGGCTGGTTGACGCTGCTGACTGAAACATGTACATATGATGGGGGCATTTTTTTTTTCACTGCTTTCACCCTGCCTATCTGACTGAATTTTGTTGTTATGCTCCAGCCAGAAATCAAGTGCTAGCTCCAGTGTGTCTGTGTTTGTCACAGATTTGTTTAGCAACTCTTTCTTCATTAGTCTTAATTTCTGGAGTAGGTTTTCCTTTCTAGTACTGTCACTTGGACACTCTAGCTGGAATTTTGGTTGTCTCCCATGTAGGGATCTTTGCTTTCGCATTCTCTCTGCTGCCATATTCAAATAGTAAAGTTTAGCTAAAATTTGTGTCTAGTTGTATCAGCGTCAAACAAGTGACTGAGAGTTCATGTGTTTTACTGCCTTCCATTGGACCTACTTGCACCTTACATATATCTTTCAACATCTTCATTAATACCCATTAACACTGGAATGCTGTTTGATGATACTGGAGGAGATGCTAGGGGACCAGACATGACCATAATGACAGATAAGGGGACATTTTGGCCCTGCACTAAGTAAGACTGACACAGGATATTAACCATGTTAAGGGTAGGTGACACACACTGACCCTGCTGTAGATAAGGGTTATATCAAGTTTAGTCAGTGCTGATACAGCCTAGTTTGGCAGGGTCTACATTCTCAATTTGATCAGAGAAACTCTCAGACTTGTTTCTAGAGATAACTAGCCTTACAATTATTATCATGGAAGAAGGAATGAAAATAATGGCATTGTGGGTGACAAAAGAGCAACAAGATACCATCAATGCTCTGCTTGGACATAGTGGTTGGGATGACAAACTGGCTACTGTAGAGGAGCTGCAGGAATTGTGTAAACAACAACAAACCACAGGTGCACAGGGTGATGGGGATTCACATACACCTGAATGTAATGACCCCCAAGATGAGCCAGTGATCCCACAGGGACCTGAAAGTAATGACCAGCAAGATGAGCCTGTGATCCCACAGCACAGGCCCGGGGCAGCTGAATGTCCACATTGTCTTTGTCCTCCTTGCATCACTGACCGCACTAATCAGCAGGGCTGGTGGCCACAAGGGCGCAGATTGCCACATGACAGAAACAGTCAGCTGTGATAGACCAAGTTCAGGTTTTTCTGGACGATGTTACACCACAGGGGTGTATGGAATAACCCTGCCTATCTGGAGAGGAAGTCGCAGGCTCTGAATAGAGATCCACGAAAGAAGAAGTTTGTATATCTCAGGAGGGATATCATGCGGAACTGTGTACTGAAACTGGTGAGAGACTGGCTGCCCAATCCTGAAGGCAGTGCATATATGGGCCTATGTGGGAATGAGAATCTGGACTTTTAATTTTATCCACAATATTTTTAATAAATTGAACAAGGTAAATATGGTGCGTTAATTTTAGTTACTGTACTGTTGTGTGACATACTTCAATGCATGCAAATTTACAACTTTGAAGAGTTTATTATTTAACCTGCTGCATGCCATCCTGAGCCCCAACTCTTTATATTATAAAGAGTGTTTCCAGGAAGAACACTTAATGCTTATTACTGATTCACACCCCCCCCCCCCCCCCCCCCCCGCCACACACATAACCAGCGCCAAAACACAGACCAGATATCCATGTGCTGAGTCTTGTGTCTGCATGATAAGCCCTGACTCAAGCTGTCAGTCACAGTCACATGACTTATTATGTTTCAAAGGGGAATCCCGTCTGAACCAAGGGGTTCAGAAACCCGGCCTTTAATACAGGAGTGGCCGTTATACAGGACTTGACCAGGATGGGGGGGGGGGGGGGGGTGGGGGGGGGGGGGGGTTAAAACACGAAACCAAGTTCAAATCTTTATTACAATCCTCATAATGTTACATGATTCCTCTTTAAGTATGTTTTGAACTTGAGTTCGGAAGACCGATTTCTGCTAGCTGTTGGCTGCTTTTCCCGTCATCACCCTTCCTGATCAGATCTACCATTTCTTTGAGAGCACGTTCATGTCTTGTCTTGCTCGCCATCATGGTCAAAGTGATTGCGACAGAGTATGCGTAACATTTTATACATGTAACAATGTTTATTTCGCATTCATAATTATTCATGTATGAGTAAATTGTGCGATGTTTGCAGCACTGTTTTCGTTTGATGTACCCGTTCACAAGGACATTAAAGAAGGTTTAAAGATCCACAGTTTGCCTAACGTTTTCCTGATGACATAATCATCGGAACCCGCTGGTTGTCATTCGTTAATTAAATGACAAACACCCTGATTAAGATCAGGCTCACACGACTGGTTCCCAAACATACACGCAGGTGGGAACATGCCTTACTTTTGTGCATACTAATGAGGCTGAGTTGGGTAGTACGACGCTGGCTACGTGTCAAACAACTCAGTCACGGTCGAGTGGTTACCTTAATCCAGGCACTCATTAACAGACAGGAATATGTGAGAGCGGAATCATGTGTAATGATATTGAGGTCAGAAGTGGCCGCTCGAGTTTTTGAGCCCATGTCACGGAGGCCCTGCCCCTGACCGTAATTGAGGCGTTTCCCGGCCTGCGGGACCGAATGACCTGGCCGTAATACGGAATAGAGGAGTGACCGTAATTGACAACAAAATGATTATGAAATATAACGGTCGAAAATTCGGGACCGGAAAAACTGACCGTTATAGACGTATTGACCGTTATTGAGGCGTGACCGTTGGCAGGCGTTCTACTGTAATTATAATAATAATAATAATAATAAAAAAAAAACGCTCATCCTAAATTTATTTGAGCGGAGAATTACACCAACATTTAATCACTTTTAGATGTTCACACTCCTCATCATTATGTCATATTTCATTAATATTCGTGATACATTTCGTCCGATGTCTTGCGAATACCCCTCCCTCCTCCAACACATCTTTCCTCATACCTTCCCTGAAACACACAGCCTTACCCCCTCCCGAACGAAGCAATAACTCTCGGCTCGGGTTAATTACATCAGTAAAAGACAGTAAAGAATATTTAGGCATAACAACATGCATAAGTCATTAAATGTTCAAATATGTTATAAACAATACTAAAATGCAAGATACGCCATTCAAACTAAGACATGTAATGTGAAGGTTTGTTTTCTTTATGATGCGTTTTGTCTTCTTTTAAGAATGAAACATGCTCACAAACTTACTCTGTTCTATAAAACAAACGTCACACGATAACGCTTTATCGCGTCATAGTGCGAGTGCGTTACGCAACACGTGGAATGTTAAATTGCATAATGATAACGTCGCGAATGGATCCATGTGTACGTTACCAATGAATTAACACATAACACAACGTTACACACGCAAACTCTAGTCTGAGCTTGTATACCAGTGTACCTGTCGCGCTCAGGCGAGATTAATTTTACACAAAGGGTAATTATTTATTCACGCGGAATAGTGTATTTCATAAGAGAGGGTAACATGACATTCGCCGGACTCCCGTTGGTATGTTAATGTATCGATTATTGGGCGTTTTCACAGCAGCATTAACACTTGAGTCTCCGCAGACACGCGACATTGGCAGTCATCATAAACTTGATTGCTGTCACAAGCTGTCTGCACGGCATCGGGAATGGCAACTCCTCCTGTTTTGTTCCTACTGCTTCTCATCAGCACAGTTGCTGACAGTCTCAAGTTGTCTGTTTTAGTTCTTCTTCCTCACAGAAAACAAGACTATGCCTTCCCGTTTGGTGCTGAGATGTCCGGTGCTGCAGGTAGGTTGTCTTTCTTTTATACTTTGTCTTTCGTCGGTCGGTGGCGGAGAGAGAGAGAGAGATTCTGATATATATCATGTATTGGATTTTAGTTAAGTATTGTTCTGTTTCAATGCCTGATTCATCTCACTATATATACTGAGTATTTTTCTTTATTAATTTAAAATCTCTTGCCGTCCAATTTCCTGGAATCTTTTGTAAAAACATATCGGTGACTAACTTTATTACCATCTCCCTCTTCTTACCATGCATACATATATCCTTACCAAACCAATAAAAATGAAAGTAGCCTGCTTATATTTGTTTCTCAATTGATATAACTGTTTTAAGGCTTTATATAAGGATATTTTGAGTTTCCCCTGCTTATAGTGTATGCGATGCTGCCTGAATTCTGGAATCTGTCGAATTTTCATATAAATTTTTGCAAACATACTTTTTCGAATCTTTGAATCAAAATGGAACTAAAAATCGATGTTTGCATTTTTTTCTTCCGCTATCTTTGATAGAGGCGGCCTTATCAAAACTCGGGCTATATAAAACTCGAAAACACCGATTATAGACTAGGGCCCCGCGCGGGGCGGGTTTTGACCCGTAGGATTCTTTACGGGGCGGGGCGGGCTACATATAAGAAAGTGCGGGGCGGGCCAAAATAAAGTCTGTGGGGGGGGGGGGGGGGGGGGGCTGCGGGTTCATGATCTGACAGTTCCGTAGAACATGGATATAGAACATGAATATCAGTGATTAAAGTTTTTAATAAATAAAAAGAAATAGTTAACTGCACCTCCGATATTTGGTTTTCTCCAACTTAACCCTAATGATTTGGCCAGAATACATGTTACAAAATACTTTACAGTTAGTGCCACTAGCGGTATACCTTTAATCTCGAAATATAACTTGCTACATCTGCCTTTTAGTCTTTAATCAAAATGGCAGCTGTCATGAGTAGTCTTGAACTTTTTGCGAGGTCAGGGTTTGAAATAGACAGTAATGTACTCCGATGACAGCCTCAAAGTGGATTTTTTTTTCTGCGGAAAGAATGGTGTCCGTTTGACCCGTATCGTCAAGAAGAAGCCGGGGGAACCCTCTGATGAAGACCGCGACCGCTTCCTCAATTTATAGTAGGCATTTACCGTCCTTCCTCTCCATACCACATCACTTCCATGCCACTCCTATGCCACTCCCATGTCGTGCAAAGACAGCTTGGAATTCAAAAGGAAAAATATCATCTACTACTATCGATTCAATTTCTTTTACTTAATAGAATGTACCAGCATCAACCCTTCAGGTTTTCTCTAAAATAACTAACAATCACATACTGTTTTTTTATTCCTTCATGACTTCGATATATTTATGATTACCTACACTTTATGAGCGGCAGCGCAACTTTGAATAACTATTTTTGCACATACCCATTTCTTAACATATCTTTTCTCCTCTGTAAGAGTCATCTATGGGATGCCTGGAGAAGAGATAACATAGTCATTCACTCTCAATCAAACATCACACGAACATGAGCTGGACATTCTCTGTTACTTCTTCCTTTTAATTATGCTGATATGCGTGAACTAAAAATCTTATTTCCTTAAATTGTCAAATTAATTTGTTGTAGGGAAAAACAAAGATATAATGTTTGAATAGTGCTTTGAATAAATCTGATTATTTTTAGTATTGGCAAAAGCAATATATCAGTGCATACGTTTGTATACGTGTTATAACAATATCAATATGTTTCTTATATATCTGGCATTCTTCTAAGTGTACATCCTTAGGCAATATTTTTTAAGAAAAGATAAAATGATAATACCGTGACAATTTTTTACCAGAGATCTTATATGTAAGTAAACTTTGACAGATATGAGTTCTGAGTTCATTATAGATGCGAGTTTGATTTTTACCTAGGTATAGGTTTTATATATCTTTTGTTTTACCTGTTATACCTTGGATTGACATGGTTCATATGCTAACATTGAAGTGTTTATCATTATCTTTAGCATATTTATCAACGGAGTTTACATCATGTTACAATGAAACAATTCTTGATTATTACTTGAATCTTAAGATTCCAGTGATTAAAGTTTTTAATAAATAAAAAAAATTGTTAAAAGCAACTCCGATATTTGGTTTTCTCCCAACTTAACCATTAATGGTTTGGCCAGAATACATGTTACAATATACTTTACAGTTAGTGCCACTAGCGGTATACCTTTAATCTCGAAATATAACTTGCTACATCCGCTTTTTAGAGTTTAAGCAAAATGGCAGCTGTCATGAGTAGTTTTGAATTTTTTGCGAGGTCAGGGTTTGAAATAGACAGTAATGTACTCCGATGACAGCCTCAAAGTGGAATTTTTTTTTCTGCGGAAAGAATGGTGCCCGTTTGACCCGTATCGTCAAGAAGAAGCCGGGGGAACACTCTAATAAAGACCGCGCCCGCATCCTCTATTTATAGCAGGCATTTACCGTCCTTCATCTCCATACCACATCACTTCCATGCCACTCCCATGCCACTACCATGTCGTGCAAAGACAGCTTGGAATTCAAAAGGAGAAGATATCATCTACTACTATCGATTCAATTTCTTTTACTTAATAGAATGTACCAGCAGCAACCCTTCAGGTCTTCGCAAAAATAACTAACATCCACATAACTGTTTTTATTCCTTTATGACTCCGATATATTTATGATTACCTACACTTTATGAGCGGCAGCGCAACTTTGAATAACTATTTTTGCACATACTCATTTCTTAACATATCTTTTCTCCTCTGTAAGAGTCATCTATGGGATGCCTGGAGAAGAGATAACATAGTCATTCACTCTCAATCAAACATCACACGAACATGAGCTGGACATTCTCTGTTACTTCTTCCTTTTAATTATGCTGATATGCGTGAACTAAAAATCTTATTTCCTTAAATTGTCAAATTAATTTGTTGTAGGGAAAAACAAAGATATAATGTTTGAATAGTGCTTTGAATAAATCTGATCTTTTTAGTATTGACAAAAGCATTATATCAGTGCATACGTTTGCATACGTGTTATAACAATATCAATATGTTTCTTATATATCTGGCATTCTTATAAGTGTACATCCTTAGGCAATATTTTTTTTAGAAAAGATAAAATGATAATACCGTGACAATTTTTTAACAGAGATCTTATATGTAAGTAAACTTTGACAGATATGAGTTCTGAGTTCATTATAGATGCGAGTTTGATTTTTACCTAGGTATAGGTTTTATATATCATTTGTTTTACCTGTTATACCTTGGATTGACATGGTTCATATGCTAACACTGAAGTGTTTATCATTATCTTTTGCATATTTATCAACGGAGTTTACATCATGTTACAATGAGACAATTCTTGATTATTACTTTAATCTTAAGATTCCAGTGATTAAAGTTTTTAATAAATAAACAAAAAAATAGTTAAATGCACCTCCGATATTTGATTTTCTCCCTGCTTAACCATTAATGGTTTGGTCAGATTACATGTTACAATATACTTTTCAGTTAGTGCCACTAGCGGTATACCTTTAATCTCGAAATATAACTTGCTACACCCGCTTTTTAGGGTTTAAGCAAAATGGCAGCTGTCATGAGTAGTTTTGAATTTTTTGCGAGGTCAGGGTTTGAAATAGACAGTAATGTACTCCGATGACAGCCTCAAAGTGGAATTTTTTTTTCTGCGGAAAGAATGGTGCCCGTTTGACCCGTATCGTCAAGAAGAAGCCGGGGGAACACTCTGATGAAGACCGCGCCCGCATCCTCAATTTATAGTAGGCATTTACCGTCCTTCCTCTCCATACCACATCACTTCCATGCCACTCCCATCCCACTCCCATGTCGTGCAAAGACAGCTTGGAATTCAAAAGGAGAAGATATCATCTACTACTATCGATTCAATTTCTGTTACTTAATAGAATGTACCAGCAGCAACCCTTCAGGTCTTCGCTAAAATAACTAACATCCACATACTGTTTTTATTCCTTTATGACTCCGATATATTTATGATTACCTACACTTAATGAACGTCAGCGCAACTTTAAATAACTATTTTTGCACATACCCATTTCTTAACTTATGGCGTCGCCCGTCGTCTATACGTTAACCATCTCGAAAACGCCAGAAGATAGCAACACCAAGTTTTATGCAAAGAAATTAGTAATCTAAAAAACGGATTTTTCTTTTTTTTTTTGCTTCCTGCATTTTCTTATATTTTCATAGATTTTACTCAAATTTTGATTCCAAAACTATTCAGCCAAATTGTCCAATATTTCACAAAAATGATTCCTTGAATGACCTCTTCCAAGTTTGTTCTCATTTGGCTCAAGTTCGTTGATTTTTGGCCGAGTAACAGGAAGTTAAACTTAGTCATCTGTCAGAAAAAGCATACTAAAAGTAATCTTAGAATCGGCTGGAGCTATCATCACCAAATTAATGCCAATTTTGGTCACATGAGTATTATCTGAAATTTAGGTATTGATGGCGCAACCTGCATTATTTTTTTTTTGTACGGGGGTCATCGATTTTCAGTACATTAACCCATATTTTTCTTTCAGGAACAGCAGGAGCTAGCATCCCTAACATTTACACAAAAAGCAGTCACCTATCAAATGTTCTGGAATACAGTTTTTTTCGCCACCTGCATTTGTTCACATTTTACGGGGGAAAAGCTTGAAAATCTTTTTCTCCAAAATCATTGAACCAGATTGTTCAATATTTCACAAAAAATGATCCAAGGGATAAGCGCTCTCAAGTTTGTTCGATTGGTTCCAGTTTGACTAAATTTGGCCGAGTTACAGGAATCTGAAATTAGTCAATTGGCCAAACTAACATAAGAATCTCCGAAACGACAGGAGCTAGCTTCACTAAAAAGCATTTAAGCCAAAATCTTTCAGTATGTGTAAACAGATTTACCCAACAGGCCAAGATTGTGTCTGTATCTACAAATAGCCAACTGTTTCAGATGTTGCAATAGGCCAAAGGTCAGTCTCGGTGTATTTATAGCTTTGACAGACTGCAGACTTAGTGCAGCCAGATATAGGTCAAGAGTTCACTCGGTGCAGCCAGGTATAGGTCAAGAGTTCAATGAGTGCACACTGAGTTTGCCAGGGGTCATAAGGTCAGTTCAGCTCCGTTTCCTCAAGGCTGCATGAGACCACCTCATGGGTGCCATGCCCCTCAAGGCTGCATGTCAGGGCTCTTAAGTTCAGTTTAGTTTCTCCTTGCTGGGCCCAAGGTATTGTTCTTAAAGTTGGCATGTTCATCCATCTTAGGAGGTTTTCTCACAAACCAGACAAAAGGCGCCTCTTACCTTTCCGTTTTTGTAGAAATAAATTTATGCCCCTTTCTCAGAAGTGATTGGCAGTATTGGCATGATATTGTGCATATTTATAGATCTTGGACTCCTACATCTTGTACCCAAGACTTGTTGTGCCATCTGCAATTGCTATCCAATGGCGTCTATCCTCACATTGCTTTGGGTGAAAATTGCTCATACCGCAGGAGTGGGTCAAGGTATTGGTCTGAAATTTGCCCTGTTTATCCATCTTGAAATGTTGTCTCGTAAACCAGACAGGTGGCACCACCTACCTTCCGGTTTATGTAGAATAATTTAATGCCCTTTTCTCAGCAGTGATTTTCAGTAAAGGCCTGAAATTGCGCATACCCATAGATCTTGGAGTCTACCATCATGAACTCAAGTCTGCTGGCGCCATCTGCAATCGTTTTCTGCAAGCGTTCTTTGGGTGAAAATTGCTCATATCTCAGGAGTAGATCAACGTATTGATCTGAAATTTGGCATGTCAATCCATCTTTGAGATTTTTCTAGTAGACCTTACATTTGGTGGCAGGTGTTTTCGTTTAATAAATTAATGCTCTTTTCTCAGAGCTTTAGTTGACTATATTCAGCAGTGGTGTGACATACCCTTCAATCCATCCGTCACTTCACCCGCACCACTCTGACTTCAGCGGAGACATGTTGTCGCTTGTCGACTACCGGTTTTCTAGTTGTTTCATGCATCTTTGAACATAGCCATACAGTGGTTTGAAGTATCTGCTTGATTTTTTTTCATGTCAATACATTTTTTATGGGTTTCTCGTACACGACACTGGTGGTGCCACTTACAATAATTTTTGTGTTGTGTGTATCCATGGAATATTTCAGCAATGACGTTTGTGTAATTGGTGCATGCACTCTGGTTCAAAATGTGCAGTGCTTAAATTGTACATACATGTCACTCATGCACTTGAAAAGTAAAGGCCCAGCAGTGAAGCATTATACCTGAGGTATATCTCATTGCACAGGTTCGCATTAGGCTTGTAGGCCTTGTTTTATTTTATCCCTACGTAATGTTAAACATTAAAGGAGCCTATTCCGATATCTGACGTTTATAAACTGAAGATAATCCCTTGAATCTTTCATAAAAAATGACCAGAAAATGCCGTTCCTATCGTTTTATCCATGTGTTTATAACATGCGAACATAATCAAAACATATTCAATTAGGAAATGTTGCGGCAGTTGGTCGCACCAGATTTTTGCAAAGGGTGTTTTTCAACTAGAGACCTTTTAACTTCTGTATGCAATCAACCACTTAGGTTACATGGTTTTTCCATTGTCAACAGTAGTATGTTTACTTATAGAAAATAGATATTCAAGCTCATACATCTGTCAAGGAGGCATTATGAGAACTCTTTCAACAGAAATCCCCCATAATTCATTAATATATACGCAGAGTAAGCCAGAAATCACAGGCATTCTGTAAAAAAGGTTGGTGAAAAGCTGGCTTTAAGAGACTCCTCAGCAACTCATACGCGCACCAAGTTCTAAAAATGGTAAAATCCCAAAAAGAGGGCGGCAATATTTTTCCATTTGCAAATATCTTGAAACGCCTAGTGACTCGGAAGCGTGCGTGTACCATGGTCTAGTCTAAGCATATTCCTTAGTGGTTTTTGTTGATTTGATGAACATGATATTTTAATTACCTCCGGGAATAACTATATAGATTATATACTCACCTGTGCATGTGTTTGTCAAGACATTTTCGACCTTTGTTCAGCCTGATTTTCAACCACCGTATCAAGTGGCATTATATTATGACCTTGTATCTGACGTTATCGTCATTGGCATCCTAATATGACATGTTGTATATAAAGTCAATTGCTTGCCGGATATCTTCAATTTCATGGTGGTTAGAGCATAAACCAAATTAGGCGGAATTGCGGGGGGGGGGGGGGGGGGCTGGGTTGAATAAAAGACTTTGCTGGGTAAGGAAGGCTGCGGATTGACAAAGTTTATATAGTATATGGCTGCATTTAATGTAGTTAATGTATAGGAATTGTTCTTATTATACTTTGATACAAAGTGAAACATCAGAAAAAGCATCAGCAAGGTGCAACAGAACAGGGGGCACTGACATGTCACTTCAATCATAGGTTAATAACCAAAAATTACTCTTTACGGTCTAAGAGAATATATATATATATATAATAGTAATGATACTAATAATACACCTTTATTAAACTATACCAGCTGCCATTATTTTAAATACATTTTAGATAAGAGACTTTCTTTGAGAGGTTAGTAACAAGATTTGTAGGATGAAAATAAATCCATGAAATCAATCCATGAAATCATCTGTTTCGCATAAATGTTTATAAATTCAGTCCAGGAATAAGCGGTCCCGTATTTTTGTTAGCGTCAAGCCTTAAATTGTGGACCAGTCCAGAAACTCTATATATGACCACCTTTAGGAATCACACGTTTGCACATTTTTCCAGGCAGGTCCATGAAAATAAGACATAAACATTAAAATTTCAATTTACTTTCCAATGCAAGATTTATACATATTCCTATCAGGATATGTTTTAAAAAATCAGTTATATTTCGAAAAATGTGCAAGATATTTCATTGTGAAGTTTATGCTTTAAAAAATGACTGTAATAAACATGTGCATGTGTAAAATTTCCTCATCTCCATTATCTATTAAATCAATAACATAAAACTTGTTGCCTGTCATATTTAATCCCAGGAACATAATCTATCGCTTTTTCAATTTTACAAACCCTGGGGCAAAGATAAGGTCCTGTTTGATACTAATTATAATACTCTTATTATCACTCATTCCATAACCAAAAAGAAAGAAAAAAAGTATAAAAAACACAAGAAGGAGTGATCAAAGGTTCCAATTTCAGATCTTCTTATAATGCCTAAAAAGCTTCAAATAAATATAATCACTCGAAATTGTTATATTTAATAAATAATATTAACGATAATTCATGGCAGTGTATGCTGAGGTTACGGAATGATTAACACAGTATCCTACTTGTGCTTATAATGGAACTTGTATTTTCTTTCATTTGTTTCGAATAAAGCAAGACTTATCCATGATCATTTAAAGAAAATGCTTATTTTTATAGTAATGTATTCAAATTGACCTCATAAAAATGCCAGTATACAGCTTTGAGTTTGACCTTGCATAATTACCCAGGCTTAAATCAGATATGAAATACACGTATTTACAATTATACATTTCTCACCACAGACTCATCATTCTTTGGTGTTTCTTGAAGGGTGATTGCTAGGATAACACTGATGATGCACAGCAAATTAAACTTTTGCTTTATGAATCAGATATGTATGGATTTTTGAAAGATTCCTACAGCGTTTTATAAAAAAAGCCACCAAAGTTATATTTTGTATGTTCAATATGCCTTCAAAAGCATTTGTTCTGTTACCTCACTTCTGTCATTCCGTAACCCATTAAATTTATAAATATTTCAATTATTTAAATATATGAAATAAATTAACTTGTTCATATTGAACTCTTCTCTGTTGAATGTTCTTGTTAATATATTAACTGAAGTAAATACAAAAAATATCATAGAATCAATTCGCTAACCCTACACTACCCTAGGAAACAGTTCATGTTTTAAAGATTTATTTACTTTATTTTTTCAATAAATATAGTCCAACATCTTTTTTCGTAAGTCAGGGACCTGCCCATCTGACTCTTCCACAAGCTTATAAAAGAGTACATGAAAATAAATACACATCATATTCTATATAAGTAATATATGTATTACCATAATTAGAAATCACATATTTACACATTTTTTTTCACTTGTGCATTGTGGCTCTCCAATAAGCTTATATAACCGTAATTGAAAATGAATACACATTAAACTCATGCTAAACCAGTTTTTAAGATTAACATCACTATGAATATTATAGGTTTATATGAGAGTAACACGTCAGATTTCCGTGCGGTTCACTATATATATTAAATAACATTTTCCAGTCATCAAGTTAGTGTACATAACTTAAATTCTTTATCATTCATATGAATTTATATTAATTAAATTAATTTACTGATGGTCTTATATATTGATGATAAATTAAAGGAGATTATAATTTGGCATCGCTTTAATTGTCAGGTATATGAAATGACATAAAAAATGGTCAAACAAGCACAGTGTACCCATAGGTAGGTCTATTTTGACCACTGTAGTGCACCAGTGTAGGCCTAAAATTGCCGGACACAATGAATTTAGGGTGTTACACTGAGTGTAAAAAAAAATGAAATCATTTTGTGGTTGAAATTGGAATAGAATAGTTATAGCCAGTTAAAAATGTCCAATTAACCTGGTACCCTGGTGTTGTTAGCCCCGCCTTCATGCCTTTACTGTGGCATATGTTATTGTCTTACAGGCCAATCAAAAACATGTATTGACAGGTTTATTAATGAAGTTGATGAAAAGATTGAGTTAATAGGACAAATGCAGTTTGTATTGGTCAATTCAAGCATTTTTTTAACAAAATGTCATGATCCATCTACCCTTAATGCTCTGTGGTTGCTATGCAACTACACCCAGCCAGCAGCTGGGGGTATCAGTTACCACTGCAGCACACACAGGCATTAAGTGACCACTATATGTGCTGTAGTAACTGCTGTGATATACATGTCACAGATGCCCTTGAAAAGTAACGGCCCAGCAGTGAAGCATTATAACTGCGGTATATCTCATTGCACAGGTTCGCATTAGTCCTGTAGGCTTTGTTTTATTTCATCTCTACGTAATGTTAAACATTAAAAGGAGCCTATTCCGATATCTTGCGTATGTCTGTTTGTGTGTGTGTTTTTCACGATGTTTGTGTGCTTGTTGCTTAGTTGCTCATATCTGTTTGTGGGTGTGTTTTCACGATGTTTGTGTGTTTGTTGCTTGCCGGAAATCTTCGATTTCGGCAAGCATGTTGGTTAGTTGCTCATGTCTGTTTGTGGGTGCGTTTTTCACGATGTTTGTGTGCTTGTTGCTTGCCGGAAATCTTCGATTTCGGCAAGCATGTTGGTTAGTTGCTCATGTCTGTTTGTGGGTGCGTTTTTTTTCACGATGTTTGTGTGTTTGTTGCTTGCCGGAAATCTTCGATTTCGGCAAGCATGTTGGTTAGTTGCTCATGCCTGTTTGTGGGTGTGTTTTTCACAATGTTTGTGTCTTTGTTGCTTTTTATTACAGAAAGTGAAACTATAATCAGTACGCTTATTTCTCGGTACACCTGATCTGATTCTGCGGTTACCATGCGGTTTACCTTATCTTTTGTAACTTTGTCATCTTTAACCCTAGATCGGTGTAATTTTTTTGCATCACGTAGTGTTCAGTTAGCGTTACAAGATAACATTCAAGTACCGCAAAATGCCCACCTGGGGGCGCTTCATTAGCTTTTCGTGGTATCTCACTTAAAGGCGCCTTACATGCCTCAGGTTTCCAGCAATCATTTTCAAACTGATATTTTTTTATATATTTATGTATTATCTCAAAAACATATTTTTTGGTATATGACCTCTAGGGGCGCTGCACCGACAACACTTTAATATATCATAATTGTGACATATCTCCAAAGCTATAAATGATATTATAATTTTCATTACTGCATCTCAAACTAGAAAAGATGCCCTTATTCCCGTTGAGATTTGGCCATATTCTGCCATAATCATGTTGACCTAATTTAGGGTAAAACTTATCGAACTTGAAAATATTCAAGTAATTCCATCTTTGACACAGGCCCTAGTTTCATGCAATTGCTCTGAAACTTATACCTTTGGTAAATATCTATTACCATACCATCAGACCCATTTGTTGTTTTTAATTGGGTCAAATGTCAAGGTCTAAAACACGCCCAAATGTCTTATTTTCTTCATAATTTGTTTATAATTTGGCGCATCACAGAAACAGTTGCTAAATTTAGTCTCATGTTTATTCTCCACATATTAAAAGAATAATTTGACCTTGACCTGTTTCTCTTTCAACCTTCGGCAAGCGCTCGACCTATGGTCGTCTAGTTTATATATATTTTTACAACATATTCCAGGGTAGCCTTTATCAGAATTAAATTCTGATTACAGAAGGGGCCTGTAATACTTAGATAGATAACAAAAAATACTATATTCAATAAGTCCATAAAGCTAAAATGACATCATACAATCACAAAATATCAAGCGAAAACGCGGAGACGTAGACACAGCTAAAGTTGAAGTACAAAGTTACGTTATGAAAAGTATGCAACAGTAGCTCAATACATAAAACGAGTGAAATAAAAAAAGTGAACTACCATAGTTTACAATTGAAATGATATGTATATATAAAAGTTTACGTAAGATGCGCATTAGAACGATAACGAAAATTAGATTACGCTCAAATATTAGTTTAATTTAGCTATACAAGTAAAAATGAAAGTAAATTATTCTACCTTGGTATTATATGCAAGGAAGTATGAGTGTGCTAGCCTTTTAAGCTCTTTAGATTGTTGGCATTTTGTTTTGTTTTGCCGGGAGGCTATTCCATAGAACACTGTCTGCTTAAAAGGATGAGGTTTTAGGATTTCTGTGCGTGGTTTCGGGAAAGTTAACATTGGAATTTACTAATAAAAGTATGTTATATTGATGACCATCACAGTTAAAAGTAAAATTCTTAATAAGATGAGAAGGGGCTAGTCAATTGATACATTTATATGTCAATATTGATAAAACGTACATGTACCGTTGCTCTATGTTCATCTATCCATTGTCATGCATAATTGCCAAGCTGTTGTGAGAGTTATCATGTCATAAATGCCTGAGATAATTCTGACTGCTCGACCCTGAAGCCACTGAATGAGAAAACGAAAAATCCGAGCACAATTTTCCGAAATAGTAAGGCCATATTCGATATAGTTGGTTAAATGAACGCGTTATAATATATATTCAAGTATTTTTAAGGAAGAAATTAGCTAATTCGGCGAAGTAATCTTATCTTCGAGCATAATTTCTTTATTTTTACTTTTTTTTATTCTTCCATGAAAGATGGAGGTCAATTTCAATGCCCAAATGGTGAACATCTTCAACACTCGCTATAATACAACTACCTATACTAACTGATAGGTTATCATCAGACCTACGTTGTTTGGAGTGTATTAACATCGAAGCTGATTTTTCGGCATATATTGAGAGCTTATGAACCTCTTGGGGAAAGGCATGTCTGAAGTTTGTTTTGGGCAGTATTAACACCGAGAAAACACGCGGCGTTAAGTTGGCCATGAACAATGATACAGAGCCAGTTGTCAACTAAATGGTGTAGAGCAGTTTGAGTGGAGTTATTTGACAGGAAAGCTCTGTTCAGTTGGGAGGAGATTATTATTCCGTAAATAAGCATTAAGAGATTTTTTACGTGTTTTTTTTTAATTTTGACAACAATACATGTTACAGATAAAGGACGGTAATATCCTATTTTTTGTTTTGCTTGAATCACATGTTTAACAGTTTGCCACATTTTTTGGAAGAGGTTGATGAGGTTATTGTATGGATAAATTTAGGTTTTCTTATTACGCAGGTCACTCGATCACGTAGAATGCAATTGGTTCCATAAGGCGGGTCTGCCGTTTTTTAAGGCAACTTTTTAGCTCTTTATACGAAAATAAATTATTTGTTAAATGTGTAGAGTCATCCAAGGATTTTTACGGTCACGCTTGACACAAAAGGTCTTCAAAGGTGCATACTCATTGCAGATAGGAGTTCATCACGCCAGATTTTCAAGGCTGAGCACGCATCGGGTATATCCAGAGTAGAGAAATGTGACAGAAGCTTCAATGGCTTATCTGAAAGCACTAGGGTCGTATCGATTATACGATCTGATAGTGACAAATATATCTTTATGTACATTATTCTTAACATGGTGATAAAGGTGTGTATAAATTATATGATGGTCACGGAGAGACAAAGGAATAACGCCAGATCTGGAATGATTGTTTGTTAGATCGATAAAAGTAGAGGATGTAGGGGCTACACGTGTAGGACATGATATTAGTTGATGGAGGTTAAAGGATGATTCCATACTAAGCAGCTAAGAATGCAAAAGAGTACCCTGAGCGGAGTATTCTATATTGAAATCCCCTTAAATTACGGTGTGGCGATGTTCCGACACAGCTTGTTCGATATCATTTCTAGGTTTGTATAGGTAATTGTGGTCAGAAAGATTGGTCAATATAAACACGCAATAAATACGTGCATGTTGTTCAAAATCTACCCAGACACATCATATGACATATGCTCTGAATACGATTGTGACTGGTTTAAATTGTGCAGGAGTTTTATCAGGAAACTGAGAGATCTCAAGAGGGTGAGAGTCATCAGGCGTATTGTATATGCGCAGGCTTTGTTCGTGAACCGCCAATGAGGACAACAATGAGTGTTTTTCGATTAATTGTTGTTGCAAGTTTTGGTTCATCTCAATCAACATTTCGATTTTAGACAGTGGCGTCAATTTTTCTTCCAGGTTGGGGGGGGGATGACTTTGTATATATGAATATATATATATATATATATATATATATATATGTTAATATAATGCATATATATATATATATATATATATATATATATATATATATATATATATATATACCTATTTCAGCGTTTCTGAGTGACATATTCAGCTATATATATATGTGTGTATATATATATATATAATTATATATAAATACTTAATCATATTTAAAATAATTATAATGTTTTAGAAAATCAGTTACTTTGTGAATTCTAAGCAAGGTTTAGATATAAAATTTTAAGTAAATAGATCTAAAGTCTTTAATTATATTGATTAATAAATTTCATTTGCAATATTATAATATTTTTCTCTGAAAAGTGGGGGGATGATTACATTGACCATCCCCCCCTTGCCAAAAAGTGGGGGGTATATATACCCCCATCCCCCCTATATTGACGCCCCTGATTTTAGAGGACAGAGACCTTAACACACTGGGTATATTTCTGCACGCATGGCAGGTCCATATTCCTTGCGTTGCGTCACTCTCACCAACACACATCGGGTGGTACCAGACCATACAAATGCAGCAACGAACCATTGGTTGGTCTGCGTACTCTCTGCCGTGACGGCATTGTTCCGTGCAGTGAAATTCTCCGGTGAGGCTGTTTGACGGTTTAGTTGTCGCTGACTCTTCATTTGTTTATTGTTTCCTTATTGCCGTTTTCCCGCGTTTCGTTTGCTCCGCTTCGGTTGGCTGTGTTGAGCCCGAGCTTCGTTTGGGCTTAGAGGTTCTGCGAGGTCTTTTGTTGTTTTGTCTTTATCGGATTGTTGTTGGGTTTTGAATGTGTGGAGACATTGTACAGAGCAGCTGTGAGGGCGGTGGTCAGTTTAAAGGAACTGAAGAGTTTAAGTTAACTAATACAGAATTTGATGACAACTCAATTGAAGCAAATCTTGAGTTACAGAATAAAATATTTTAGGTTTCATTGTGCTCTCTGGTGTCGTGTTGGCCTTGCTGATACTAGACCGATCACCAGCTCTTCTTTATGCATAAAGTCTTCTCTAACCAGCGATGTTTTTTTGGTTATCATCATGTTTATCTAGTTCTTCAATAAGGCTGACTGGTAGTTTGCCAAGTATTTCATTTGATTTACAGATCATCTGATCTGACATGAATGCGAGCAGCAGGGGCGTCAATACGGGGGGGGGGGGGGGTACATATACCCCCACTTTTTAGCAAGGGGGGATGGTCAATGTAATCATCCCCCCTGATATTCAGAGATTAATATTTGGATATTAGAAATGAATATATCTATAACTAGATATATAGACTTTGGTTACATTTATGAGTTTAATATGAAATATCATATATCCAAACCTGATTAAAAATTAACAAATACTGGAAACATACCTTATTTTTTTAAACCTTATACTCAAATGTAAAATTGAAATTTGTCTTACAGAGAATAAAAGATATATATATATATATATATATATATATACACGTGTGTTGGTGTGTGTGTTAAAAAAAGTTGCGAGTTTTGATCAAAAGAACACAGAAAAAGAACACAGTAATACAGTAAAAATACAAGGACAAGGCCATCGTCCTTGGCCTTAGGTCGTAGCCCAGTTACTCCAGACGAGCACTAATTTGAAAGAGAACTTACTGTGAAGTGAGTTTAAAACATGGGCTTTAGGTTCTGAGGGAGCCGCCGATCGCATCCCACAATATGCACCCCTACATGGCGGAGGCTTGCATAACTTGGAATGCTTATTTCCAGTTTACATTAATTATCTTCTTAATATATCAGGTTCATGTCTGAAATACTCAATGAAGATCAACATATAAAACACAATGACTGTCATTCTGTGATGGTTGTAAGTTGGGATATCTTTGGTGAAATTGTAACATTATAGAGACGCAATGTTGAGTATGCCAAGGGTGTAAGATTCCTTAAAGCATGTTTGTCAATATTTAAAACGTGTGGAAGCTAAAACATCTTTAAATGCAACGATTGTTAAAGATCTAAATGATTTTTGAGGTAGTTTGTGGTATATTTTGCAGCTGGTAGTAGTTTCCTATTTATGCCGCAGAACAAATATTAACATTTTGGGCTGTTGATGTACGTACATTATCTACACAATCTATATATCAGAATTAACATTTTGAAGAAAATCTGTTCAATGAGTTTTACAGCAGCTGCAGACAAATTTACAAAAATACAAATATGGGAGCCGATTTTACCTGAAATTTATACTTAAACTAAGATATCTCAATAATTATTGATTATAATGTTTCAAAATTTGATAAGTTTATGAATCCTTGATAGCTCTTTTAGCTGGACAAGGCTCGAGGTGCCATCAATATTTGCTTAAATTTTACGCATTTTTGTTGAATCGTTTGTACTCGGAAATAACGACTGGTAAACAATGCACAAATCGTAAACCTGAGACCAAAAAAGGGTATCTTACTTAATATCAAGGTAGGTCATTAGTAAATATCCTTGCATACAAGAATTCAGGTGACTGTGAAGTGTATTAAGCGAGTTTCGCATATTTGTGTATGTTTTAGAACTTATAAATACGTGTATCAATGTTCTTGGCTTCAAAACAAAAATGCTTGCATTAAACCCCCCCCCCCCCCCCAAAAAAAAAGAAACATTTGTTCATTATCTGTACATATAACATTGTTAAAAATGGATTAAACAGGCCCAGTCAGTGCTACAAAACTGTTACAGACACAGTTATAAAATTTTAACATTTCGCCTGTCTAGAATCAAATTCATACTTTAAATGAGATATCTCAGTTTGCATGGATCTTTCTGAAATGTTCTGATGTCCTAAGTTGAGCTATAAAATCATAATACACAGTATGAAAAGTGCAACGCAACAGGGACCGATTTGTGCTCGGACGGACAAGGGGTCATCACCAAAGCTCAGGTGACCTATGGTCAACTGAGCTGGAAAAATCATGTAATGGAATGCTAGGTCCATGAAACATGTGAAAGATCTCATACATTGGGTTATCACAGACTTCTCTGGCTCCGTTATTTTCTTATTACATGAGGGGATAATGTTACATTATGAGATGATTATAACATTATCAGTAACAGGCCCCGTATAAACTGATAATGAAATAATCATCTTATAATGTAATATTAACCGATAATGTAATAACAAATTAACCGGTAATGTAACGTAATAACAAATCGACTGATTATGTAATACTTAATAATTTAGGGCCAATAAGCACACCCGATTTTAGGACGCTAGATAAAACTTTATCTGAGAAATTGACATCATTGCTGAAATACAGCAGTCTGTTGTGACGCCTACTGTGACGATCATGGTTTACACATGATTGTATTTCAAAGTTAATAAAATATAGGCTGAAGTGTTTTAACATTATTGTTTGTTTGACATTAATGCTTTGGGAAGTTTATCACATTATCGGGTAATATCTTATTACGTGATTGGTTAGCAAATGTTGTTACATTATCATTTGATTTTGTTTAACGTTACTAATTGTGTTCCATTATCGGTTGATTTTGTTTTAGGTTATTGGTTAGTGTTTCATTATCAGTTGATTTGTTATAACGTTACCAGTTGGTGTTACATTACCGGTTAATTTATTATACATTAATTTATTAACATTATCGGTTAATATAACACTCTAAGATGATTGTTACATTATCAGTTGTTTAAGGCCGCATGGAATTGTAGTGTAGGAGGCACCATGGTGAAAACTGAAAATGCCAGTTGACAAGTTTCGCGGCACAAAGTTGGCTCATTAAGCCGGTCATACACATAGGAACGTGCCGCACATTATGCCTGTTCTAAACGTGTGTCGCAAAATGTGTCATGTGATCCAAGAAACGGATCAGGTTCTATCTTAGTTGTAAGCCGATTATATAATAATCAATGATTGAAATTAATAATATAGCTTCAAGACTTTGGATGGACAAAGCAAAAACTCGCTTTTGAGTTGTTTTACAAGTTACATACCTACATTTATGTTGAACATGTTTAAGAAATACAACTGCATTATGTTCCGGGAATATTAATATATAGTGCAACATGTTAGGTAACAAATAATTTACATTCCCCAGTGTACGGCCCGCTTAAGACAATGTGAGACTTGAAGAATTATTTTGCCCGGCCAGCGAGCTTGACATTGTTATTACTTAACAAATACCATGTGGATGCCACTTTTTAAAATTCCTTTATACGCTTGGTGGCATCTAATGAACATTACAAAAAACCGAGCTATTTCGCATTGGATGGACGTTAAACTAATTTATAGTAAATGAACCAGACAAAGCGCATGCATCAACAAACATCGATCCCATATATAACCAAAATGAATTATTTGAATTCCTTACAAAAAATGGTCTATTTTTGTGAAATCTTTGGATTTACTTTTTCAGTTTAATAAGTTATCATTATACACCAGAACCAACAATTTTCAACACGATTCTTTCCCCCAGCACGAAGTACTATATGGTAGAAAGAAGGCATGATTCGTGGACCGGATTTCTGAAACACTGAGAAAGTGCCATGTTAATTTACATTTAGAAGTGGAAAGGATATTTCGTTTATTAAGATACAACGTCATATTGACTAACTATTTAATCCGGCACTAGTTAATCTCTGTCTGAGGAATGTAAGAAAATGTACTCGCCCTAGTAGGTTGGCCACTTTACGCTCTGCTGCCTGTCTGGTTGCAAGAATGTGTACTAATTCATCGTAAAGCCTAAGTAACATTACCGGCCGAGCTCCGGTATATTTTTAAAATCGGCTGAGTAGCGAGCTCCTCGCCCATTTATCCGGCCGACATCCGTCGATTTTTTTAAAATGGTGGACAGATTAGCATTGCGGCCCGGCCGAGTCCAAAGATATTTTCTGTACCTGAAATGTGAAGGGCCCGACAGGACGTCGTTGGAAGCACGTGCGAGCCTCCTCCGAACATCGTTCGGAAAATCGTCCGACGCTCTTAAACTCGAGCGAGGCTCTTCAGTGGTTCGCCCGACCAGTTTGGACCTGTCAGCCCGTGTCCTGGTGGAGTTCACGCGACTAGAAACTTGGGACGGTCCCGAAGATTCCCCAGCAAGCTCCACTGGGGGCCTCGGCAATCTCTCCCCGAGCTGCTACCGAGCAAAAATTTTCGCCGAAATTACAGCGAGTCCTCGTCGCTCTTTAACGCTCTTTAACTTCGCGCTAAAGAACTTGGAGCTCCCAACAAGCTGTTTAAATACTGACGAGGCTCACCCGAGTAGACAATGTCCGGCCGAAGCTCGCTCGAAAAATCCACTTCTTGTCAAAAAAAAAAAAAAAAAAAAAAAAAAAAAAAAAAAAAAAAAAAAAAAAAAAAACCCAACTCGGTAGAGGCTCGCTGACGTGATAAGACTGGGGCTTAAATTAAGGAAGTACTGTTCCGATGGTATTGGCCCTTCATACTTTTACGACTGGTTGATTTAATCAAGTCCTTGTATATTTGTTTCAAACATGTTTTAAGCACACAGCCAATATCTTAAGAAATAACCATGATAATCAAACATAATTTAGACTTAGGTTTTCATTTGCAAATAAGTAAATAAGTTCTTCTTGGTTTAAAATCAGGGCCGTAGCTAATGGGGTCCCCCCGTACAACTTAGCATATTATATAGAGGTTAAACCTACCAGGCACTAGGAAACTTATAGTGTAAAAATAATTCCAAAAAGCTAAAAATATCATTCAAGCATCAGTATTGTACACTCTAATGAACAACACACACATAAAAAACATTACTTAATCTGTCATTAGACAAAGAATCATGCATCCAGCACTTTAGATAAATCAGTTTATTTTAATTATTGACTCTTTTTCATCCATTTACAATTACTATTTCTACGCTCTGGCAACGGTCTCTTGTTTTGAGCGTAAAAATGTTCAAGGGTATTGAAATTCTATACTGGTTCTAACATTTTCTTGCATTTCAATCTCGACTGTCTCCTACAAAGTTATATTAAAAAAAACACACACACACAAACAACATCCCCGGCACCTCTCAACCTTCGGTAAATTCTGGGTATATACGACCCTAATAAATTTAATTTCTGAATCACAGAGTTGGGCTTAACGTGGTGTTTAGTCTTTGGATTCTATGATAAGATACTGGCAGCAGACCACATGAACCTTTTATTCGGTGATAGATTTAAATTTTATTTAAATATTCAAGTAAGGAACGTCATTTTCTCTAATATCTAATATCTTAAAGAATAACCATTTATCGGTCAAACGTGATGTCCTATCCTAGTTTTTTATGTTTAAGATTAAAATAAGATCGCAGAAATGGTTGTCCACTGTGGCACTTCCTTTTTAATATGCAGATTAGAGCCGCCGTTTAGGCATTTGTTTGTCCAGTTACCTAGGATATCTTGTTTCTATGTGGCAGTCATTGTATCCTATCTATGTTTGCATGGTCCTTGATTTAAAACTTCAATAAATTAAAATTTTTCAAGTTGAAAGGTTCAATTTGTTTACCGTTGATTTTTAGTTTAGATAGGTTAGAACCAGTTTCATCACCTTAAACTATATGTCACGAAGGTTATCAGATATTAACATAAATGCCGACAACGTTCTAAAATATTAATGGATCTATATCCAAATGAGGCCACGGGGCTTGATGATATTGGTAACCATCTGTTGCGCATCCACAGCTAAAACATTCTAGTTTCCTCTCACTAAAATTTTCAACATATCCTTACAGAGATCCATGCAGATTCCTGACCCATGGAAGCTAGCTAATGTTACTCCAGTTTATAAAAAGGGGACAGACACCAGACCACTTACTATCGACCAATATCTCTGTTGTGTTACGTTACCAAGGTATTCGAAAGAGCAGTGCACGACGCACTTTATGCATTCTTAGTACATTATAAAATTCCTAAAGGCAATAACTCTGGGTTTAAAAAAGGAGAATCTAGTATTAACCAGCTTGTGGCCATAATGGATAAAATATATCGTGGTCTTTCTGGACGCCACCGTCGCATTCGACCGCGTGTGGTACGATTGTCTCTCCATTAAATTATCTAACTCGGGGATTCAAAGATCCACGCTAAGCTTGCTGATTGATTCGCGGTCAACGAGTTGTCCTTAATGGCAAGGGGTCAACCCTCAGGGTTCTATTTTAAGTCCACTGCTTTTCCTTATATATATTAATGATATAAGTTCAGGTATTGAATCTGACTTGACGATGATACATGTCTTCTTAATGTTGTTACTAATCCACTATCTATACTACTCATTTAATTCAGCGTGACATGAATACTCTGTTGAATTTTGGGCCCGGAGGTGGCACGTAAAATTTAATCCAAGTTTTAAATGTCGCTATGACCTTCTCTTCTTGTATAGGTCAAACACATCATCGGACCTAATACCTGAATAACAAATCCTATCTGAGACAAAAAGCCACAAACATTTGGGTATAACTTTATTCTGAGATCTACCAAGGTCCGACCATGATATGTTCTAATATTTGTATTAGCGCCAATAAAAAACAAGATTGCTAAAACGTCTGAAATATAACACAAGAAGAAATACACTGGACCACTTGTACAAATCACATGTTCGTTCGATCCTCGAGTATGGTATGTATTGTTTCATAACATGAGCATAACTAACTGAAAATATACTCGAAACTTTCCATTACGAGGCTGCTAAGCTAGTCACAGGTGCATTTCCAAGAACCAGTTGTGAAAGACTTTTATCTGAACTAAGCTGGAATAATTAAGAAAGCAGACGAATTAAAAAAAAAACATGTTTATTCTATAAGTTATATCATGGTTTGTGTCCAATTTTTATGTCACGATTAATGTGTTCGTCAGTCTAAGACGTTACTCCTAGGAACCTAGGAAATGCGATAGTGACCTCCGCCCGACTCGTGCAAGAGCAGAAAAATACAAATCACCATTCATTCAATCTTGCAAAGCCCTATGGAATTCATTAGAATTGCTTTTTAATCCTCTCTGAAAAGATACCTTGGTTTAGCCTCCGATCCAAAATTATATTACAGATATATGGAAAACGACAGCTGAATATTTGGATTTCAAGACCTAGACATGGCTATAGCTGTCTCCATGATCATTTATACAGACATGGTCCGTCCGAAAGTAATCGATTTCCACACTGTGGAATGGTTGAAACATTAGTACACTTTTGTGTTCGATGTACGAAGTCTCACGACAACTGCTCCTGGAGCAATTACAAAACTGTACCCCTGATATCGTAACTTCATCCATGTCTAATTCAGGCAGACGACAAACTGATTAATTAATGACCTTCTTGTACATTAGTCATAAGATTTAAACTTAAAGAGTCAACCAATGTATACTTGATCATATATTATGCATAATGTCATAATGTAAATGTGAAATATAACCTATATTTTGCGAAATGTCCATCCGGGTAATATTTTAATCATTAAACCATGTTGTTTGCACTACAAATTTATTTATCAGGCTTTGCTAATTGCTCTTAAAATCTTATCTCGAATAAATATTAAACACTTTGCACCGTTTGCATATTACACAGACCATTTAATATTTTTATTGTTATATATTGTTATATCAGATTTATGTTATATATGTTATATGCACAATTCACTTAAATTGTGAGACGTGTACTTTATCGCTCATTATTATTGGAGAGTCGTATGTGAGCGCTTAAGGGTTATTTGTACCATCCAAAAGACATAAATATGTTTAAACCAAGTTTATATCAAATATTTCTTCTTGCGATTGTTTAATGATATTGCATTGAACCAAAAGTTATCATTCGATCAGCTGACCACCAGGGGAACCGGTAAGCCTACATAAACACATCAGCAGGGCTGGTAAAAAATCGACTTAAGAAAGATAATGATTTTAGACTTAAAAATGGACTTTTGTTGCTTAAAATCAACTTTATCAGTCATTTAATAATGTCCTTTAGTATTGTTAATTAAATTTATAGCTTTGGTTATACAGATTATTGTGGAAGCGTATTGCTGCCACCAGGTAAAATAAAAAAAAAATATTTATCTCGTTCGTACGACATATTATCTCGCACGTACGACATACTATCTCGACCTTACGACATAATTAGTCTTACGGATCTGATACACAGACTATACACAACAGACCTAATATAATGCTTTATATATGTTAAATAAGGCGTGTTCAACCCTAACTATACAACATCCCCTCCTCTTCGCAACCGCTGGAACACCGTTGTTATGTTATTGAATTTTTTATCTGCTACACCAACACACACACATACATATAACATATATATATATATATATATATATATATATATAACGCTGAAGAAAAACAACACTGTAAATTCACTACAGTCTGTTTCACGGGGTGCGAACCGATCATTAGGTGAATGTTGTTAGAATGAAGCTAACGGCGTAGTTTGAAAAGCCGAGACTTACGAGATTACGAGATTATGCTTTGTTCGTATTGGATGGAACATTGAATAACTGACACTGATCCTATTGTCCTCATTGTTGAACTCAAGAGCTGAAATTCTAAGTGCCGCCACCAAAACAAATTCACTCTGAAATGTTTTAAAATCTAGCATTCATACTAAATTCTACGTGCCCGCTCATCTCACCCCCCCCCCCCCCCCCACCACCACGAGGATCCGCTGGGCAGACTCATCTGTTCAGGTTGTTGCTCTACCACTGCTGGCTCGTGGAGTCCATTGGATGACAGGAAAGTTCAACTTTATCCTGGTCTAAGGGGCTTTACGACCTTCAACTGGGAGACCTGCACCACTTGGTATGAGTATAGTACATTTGCCTTTTATATTCCTTTTTAAATTGTAAATTTGCCTTTTGAATTGTATATTTTCATAGTATATGTGTATTGTATATTTATATCATATGTGTATACTACTGAAATGTTACTTTACCCAGGACCCTATTAAATATCAGCTTACTTGCTAATAGGTTTCCTGATAAATATCTTTGTATTAATTATAAACATTAAAACCACAATAAACCTCTGTATCCTGTTATGTTCCAGTATCGCACGTGTACCCCGCCCAATCCTATTGTGCCCCCGAGGACGATAGGATCAGTGTCAGTCATTCAATGTCCCCCCCCCCCCCCCCCCCAATACGAACAAAGCATAATCTCGTTATCTCGTAAAGTCTCGGCTTTTCAAACTACGCCGTTAGCTTCATTTTATCAACAATCACATGATGATCGGGTCGCACCCCGTGAAACAGACTGTAGGGAATTTACAGTGTTGTTTTTCTTCAGCGTTATACCGCTCTGGCCTGGTCTGTAGGCCATAGAGCACTTTACATCGGAGGGTAACACTACCTTATATATATATATATATATATATATATATATATATATATATATATATATATAAATATATAAATGCCACCCGATTTATTATTCTTTAGTGTGTTAGGATTCTGATATATTCCAAGGCAGCGGAATACATCAATTATATCAATACATGTGTAGGAGGGTAGGTGTGTATATGTGTGTGTGTGAAAAGACTGAAAGTCTTATAAGATATTGCCCGCACTGTTACAGGCTGACTCAGTAAGTGGATAAACTAGTAATAGCATTGTAATGACTGTGAAGTGCTGTCTGTCATATTAATTAAACCAGATGAAATATCCAGACGTGCAAGGAACGCAGCTGTGTATTTTTCTTTTGGGGATTCATAAGCTTATGGAGCTAAATTAATGTGGAAATAGAATTTGGAAACGAGACCATGTACAAGTGCTAGTGTTCACCTGGGTCATATGTGATGAAAACTGTCGTGGAAAGTAACATCAAACATAAATACTTCTAGGTATTGACTCGCTTTTAATTAAGCCATAAAGGAGGTGGCTTCAGTTAAATGCTCAGGTGATCCCCAAAATAACAGTCATGCAGCCATTGTTGAGAAATTCGGCCAGTTTCGTCTGAATTAGGTAAAAGAGTTTAATTTCGGTGAAATTTAAGAAAATGTTCCATCCATCTAGTCTTGACAGGTTTTCATTACACCTTCCTGGGTAACAGGTTTTTAGTGGGCCCGAGGTATACAGTTCAATTTATGATCAAATACAAGATGACCGTCCCTGTTGATTACAAACAGGGGCGGATACAGGGGATGCGCAGAAGGGGAGGTATAAGAGTGGACAACCACCTCTCAAAATGAAGAAAACTCGGCTATAACGGCGTAATCTTGGGTAGTTTTAAAAGTATCATAATGCAAAATTTGACAAGATTCTTACAAGCAGGTCAGAGGACATTAGTCACTCCCAGTGTCAGAAGTATAACCTAAGGCAATAAATATTTGTGTCTAGTCTTTGAAATCTTCTACCAATCCATATCAGAGAGGCCGGTTCGGTAGACACTTTTATACTTTCTTGATTATTGATTCTTTATTCTACGTTTTACGTCATATTTTAAGTAATTCTGAACAAATTTGATATATGAAAAGAGTGCTAAATAAATGTGTTATATAAAAATAAAATCCAGCTCTGTTTTAAGGTGTTCACTACTTCTTTATATTTCCCATAGTTCTAGTCCCCCCCTAAATCCGCCCCTTACAGTGGAAAAAATCTTCATAACTAGGGACCCATGGGTCTCGACCCTTAGCTGAATTTATCTATAAGGATATTTTTATTATCCTTATCATAATTTGGGTCCTGTGACCTTGACCTTGTGACCAATAAATCTGAGAACTTTTTTATCCATGAACCTACACCATTTTAAGCTCTGACCACGTAATCTCAAAATCTACAGATTTCTTCCACTTCGGGCAGTTAAGCCAAATGTGAAAGATGGAAGGTTTTGGATGAAAAGTTTAATTTACAATGCATCCACAATCTCGTTAAATGTGTGGGTGCTGTGACCTTTACCTTGGACCTCAGGACCTCAAAATCGAATAATTCTTACTTTAGTGATGAATCGGTAATAAATCAAGTTTAAAGCCGATCTGTCTGTCCAAAGTAGAGTTATCGTCTATAAATCAATTTGTGAAATAAACCTATTGTAAATGGCCCTGTGATCATGACCTTGCCCTGTGACCGATAATCGAAAAGAATCTTTCGCTGTAAGCAGATGAGCAATTACAGGAAGATTGAAGGTTTATGCTTAAAAGTTAAGCTTAAAATGTATCGAAATCTTTTTAAAGAAATGGATCATGTGACCTTGACCTTTGGCCTCATTTCCGAAAAGAGTTCTAACTGTAGTAATCGGCCATACCTAAGTCAAGTTTGAAACTAATATCTCAAACCATCTGGAAACTAATTTGTGGACAAATGGCCTCTGTGACCTTCACCTTGACCTTAATTTCAGGTTTTCCAAGGAGATTGCTTTATTTACCTCCATGGATATTAACTTGGAAGCTTCTAGGGTCAGCGGGCTTGCTAACGGACAGAAGGACTTCCGGACGGACGACGGACAAAGTGCCATTCCTATACCTCAGTTCACTTTTCAGTCAGCTGAGCTAAAAACCGAAAAAAAGTGGAGACGGTGCAATCAAAAAGTGAAACTTCTATTCCCTGTTGAAATGTGCAAAAATATCAGTTTAAACCCGTTCAATTGTCAGTATTTCTTAAAACTATTAGTAAGATATAATATACAGCTAGTTAATGTATATATATATACCCACACCTTTAATATATATTGTTGTGAATATATATATATATGTGTGTGTAGTGTTAAATAATATATATATATATATATATATATATATATATATATATACACGCAGTTGTGTATAGTCATAATTTGTTGCAAAAACGGTTGGCAGAGTGCAAGATGGGTGACGAGAGCATTTCTATGTTGTACAGAAAGAAGAAAGAACTAAACTTGTTTTTCTTTAGGCATTTCATGACTAATTAGTTGCGTACCACACGCTGAGAGCGTGTGGCAACATTCAGATGTTATAACCTAATAGTGCTGTGAATATCAGTTGCGGGGTAAAGTCACTGGGGTATATATATATATATATATATATATATATATATATATATATATATATATATATATTATTTGTAGTATTTTGGTAGAATTTTTGGATACAGAAATGCTCGTATGGAGAGGCCAATGAATCAAATATTATGAAACGAAGTGCATGATCTCAAGTTTGAACTACATGCAGAGGGCAACACGAAGCTGTGTGTCCATGTGTCCGTAAATCTCCTACGTCTCGTAAGCAATAAATCGCATTCCTCATTTTCGTACGAAATTATGTCCTACGTACGAGATAGTATGTCGTACGTATGAAATATTTTTTTCTTTTACCAGTTGGCAACAATACACTTCCATAGATTATCATGGCATATTTATGACTATTTGTAGAAATTACTGAGTATAGGATTATTAAAATCTAAACATTGGCAAAGCAGCTTTCATACTGATCAAGAAATACAAGCATAATTTCATGGCCAATACCTAAACTTCATTTGATCTAAATAATGTAATCCTCTTGGATTTATCTTACGTCAATGTTTGCAATAATATTCCTATGCAACATTACCAGTATATTCACCACTGACGTGCTCTTGTCCTTCTTAAATATTTTATCAGTGTATTTATAAAATTATTGAACATTTAAAATGGACAGATGTTCTTACACTGGTAGAAATCCAACCTAGGACTGAAAATGCTGCAAAGTATAAAATTACCGAAAGGTGTCTAAGAATCTGGTTTCATAGAAACGTGAATGTTAATGTCCATTTTGAAGTTTTTATTATGTAGAGTGGAAAAAATAGCTTGGAACAGAGTATTATTGCCTCAGACAAGAGGGTAAGCGTTCTATCCCGTTTGCGTGTTTGTTCACAACATAACCCCCGTTCCTGAATCCTGGTTATGTTTCGGATCCACACCAAAATCTAGTCGTTTCTTCATTAGCCCATTCACGAAATGCCTAGAAAATTTCACGAGATTCCGTTCTTGATTGCGTGAGTTATGTTGTGAACAAACACACACGCACAAACACACACAAAAACGGGGATGAACACATACCCTCCAGGCGGAGGCAGTAACAAGACTATGGGAATTTAATATTACAGCTGCTGTTAAAACCTTGGAACAATGCTTTTGGAAATGTGAACGTTTTGTTACATATCCATTTTTCCCTTATCTATAGACTTTGACGAAAAAAGTATGAGAAAAGATTGTCCATATCATGTACAAATGTATTAACCACATTCATTATTGCGATAAAAATTCGTAAGGCTGTATGGCATTATTTTCTGGGTTCGAACACTAGGTTGCTCACAGAGCTCTCATTGGTTTAATTTCTAATATGACAAAACATCCTATTCCAAAGTCAGACATCTTATATACAAAGTATTCCTTTTTTTGTAGATATTAATGATATGGCACTTAAACCATTTGAGGTTCGACAGGATCATGAAAATAATATTTGGCACCAATTCTTACACATGTATAATTCAGTCTCCAATAAAGGCCTTTTTTTTCAAAGATTTCTCATATATCTCTTGCCTCCATGTTTCATTGAAAATTTCGACTAAGATGAATACCTAAATTAAAAAAATATATGTAAATTCGAGAACTGAAGTATCTTATTCATTTAAACTGTTAGAACTGTGTGGACTGTAACATGTGTTTCCACGATAGTTATTTCCCTGAATGTATTTATGGAATCTAACACATGCCTGGCATAGTAACGTGTTCTTCTCTTTAGCAGCATTATACTTTCATAACATAGCCTAAGGTAATGATTACTGATTGTTGATGGTAAAGGATGAGATGCCTAAGAAAACATATAAGATTACTCAGACAGAGGGGCTAGCCATAATCCGTAAGCCAAACAATTAAATGGAATATCAGAACCTGATACAGCGCTTACGGTATCACTTCCCTCGTCACCCTGTGTAGTAGGAAAACATTCCCCGGGTACAATTTCTTTAATCACTGATCCGGAGTACTACTGTCGGGAACGAAAGTACAATATATACAGAACATCATACACTGATATCATTTTACCCCAGGACAGGGATATTGATCTTTTATTACAGATATGAGGGAATTCGTTAGGTTGCTTGTTCAATTTTATTCTAGATGAAATCTTCCTGTTTGAACATTTATAGCCCGGATTCTGTCATGTCAGCTTCACTGATATACCCGCACCATGCAGATCGTTAAAATCCTTCACAATTTATTAAAACTGTACTTTTACAAGGGTACCCAGAGAGCACAAACCTACACCAAGATCACTTCCCAAATTTCAGGTAGCATCCCTGGCAAAACCCCTTTATTTAAATCAACACAGAATTGTTTTATGTTCGTAATCCAATAAAGTGTACTTTTGTAACTAATACCGTGTTCTTGTATAGTATAGATATAATCTCTATTGAGTTTGCAGTGACATTTTTTTATTGTTTATGAAAGGTTTAATTGTAAACAAGTGCATTTTTATGCACTGAGCACGAGCAGAGTACTTTTAGTGAGGTAAAAAATGATATCTTACATTTAGTTTCAGTGACAAAAAACGATATAATGTCATGCAGATTTTTACTAGCTGCCTTAAATAGTGCACTTATATCTATATATTCAACACGTATAGTTGTTTTTTTAAATGGTTTACCTGCTTCCGCTCTGATTTGAATCTCCAAATTTCGCGCACGTATCGTCGGTGCGCTCTTCTAGGACAAGTATGTTTTCTTTTGCGGGATAATTTCCTATTAAGCTGCATCATTAATAATTTTATTATTACCCCAATAGGTGCCCCTATTTCCGATGTTTTTTTGAGGACTTTCACGCATATAACGCTTTGTAGGAGGCGCCCCGGGGATTTCCTGCATTTCGAGCCCACTGACCCGTCAAGACCAAGGCAAAAAGCTTGCCCTGTCCTGTCCTGAGTTTCCTCTAAAGGAATTGTACTCTCTCAGAAGGAAGTAGTGGTTATTAATTCAAACGCTAAGCAAAGACCAAACGACTTCGCTTTCAATTTGAGGGCTTTTCAGTTAGGTCAGCATTGGCATCGAGACCTGTTGCACACCACCGTTTTAAATCATTTTAAGGGTTTGCAGGTATGTTGTTATCTATACTTTAAACGTATCTTTGAGGATAACCATGGTCTTAACAGTTAAGGCCAAAATCAGTCGTGTTCATGTTCACACCTATCGCGTTTAACACTTTCACGGTTTCACCTGTTGAGTGGCAGAGCAAATACATTCGAATAGACGAATTGTACACGGGGACAATGAAATCGTCCTTTGTCATAATGGTATTAAGAAAAATAATATTATGGTGATTACGTCCAACATAAATGGATTGTTTGACAGTCGAACCTCTCTTAGTGGGCACCTCTGTAAAGTGGGCACCTCTATAAAGTAAGCACTTTTGGCCAGTCTCGTTTTCTTTCTCTTTATTATGTTTAGCTGATGTGAGCATCTCTATATTCTGTTAATTTGGCACTTTTCCCGAGCTAAAGTGGTCACTTTATCGATTTTTCCAACTGATGTGTCTTCCTAATTAACTTAAGGTGCTTTATGGATTGTGAATTTTTAAATATTAGTAATCGAAATAACCGATAATTATCATATATTATTATTTCAACTATTATTAGTATTAATGATAATGATCAAACAGATGAACATAGGTCAGAGGTCTATGACCGTCTGATTGCATAATCATGATAATAACTAGGCATGGGATACACGCACACTAATCAGACTTCTTTGATATGCCTGCTCAGTATGGTCAGACCTGCTATGGTACTGTTATGTTTATAGCCAGCGGTAATTGCACCACTCATTAGCCATACATACTGGACTGAACGGCATATCTTGATCTGACAGTTATTAGAATTTCTTTGTCAATGAACAGGGGCGTCAATACAGGGGGGATGGGAGGGGGGGGGGTATATACACCCCCCACTTTTTTAGCAAGGGGAGTATGGTCAATGTAATTATCCCCCCTGATATTCAGAGAATAATATTTATATATTTGAAATGTATATATTTATAACTAGAATTATAGACTGTAACATTTATGAGTTAAATATGAAATATTATATATCTTAACCTGATTTAGAATAAACATATACTGGAAACATACCTTTTTTAAAACCTTTTACTTAATTGTATTATATATGAAATTTTGTCATACACACAATGGAAGGAATATATATATATATATATATATATATATATATATATATATATATATATATACGTGTGTTGGGGTGTATGTGTATGAAAAAAGTTGCGAGTCATCCCCACACCCTTGAAGAAAAACTGACGCCACTGTCAATGAAGCAAAGAAACTGCTAAAGTTAATACCATGAGTGGATGCAATGTTCATTCACCCAATTACCTGGTACTGTGAAATAAAGTTATAGGATAAAGTTCCCTTTTCTCAGTGCAGTGTTTACTTAGCAGTTGCACTTTATGATAACACCAGACACTGGTCATTCGCATGCATTCTTTGTCATATTCAGTTACTGTCCAATAATAAAATGTAAACCCCAGACTAAAATATAAAGGTGTAGCTTTTCACAGATTATGAGAGTGGCATATCTTACAGAGAGTTTTTAGAACAATATGGTATACCTTAGGATATATTGGGTAGCTTCGGGATGCATTGGGTACATCAAAATATTAGACAGATGCTTGAAGATTATGTCCATCGATATATGTTATAACACTCACGCACACACACCCGCACACACATATATATACATTTATATATTAACAATTATATTTTCACTTATTTATCTTTATGTTTAAAAAAAGGAAGAATGAACATATACATAATACATCCATGTTAATGAAGTACACTATATAACTGGTGCAACTATAGTAATATTTTAAAGTAGGTGGCAGCACTGAATGTGGCAGCTATTACCTCCATATAGTGGCCAGTTCGGCCCAGTCCCAAAGGTGCCCACATTATAGAGGTTTGACTGTGTATGGTTTTACCCTAGCCCTCTACAAATTTTCAGGAAAATCTGTACATAAAATCTTGCATCAATGTGCTTGGAGACAGAACCACTTGTATCTTTTGTTGCGTTGAAAAATGGTTAGGGAATAACATTGGGCCGATCCCGGGTTAGAACCCATGTTAGCGGGTCACAGGTCGGGCGTACAAACCGCTTCGCTACCTAAGCAAGCTTCGTTAGCGAGACAGTTCGGTCCGCTTTTATGTCACCCCGTAACACTATATCAATGACTTGCACCAAAAGCCCCGAAGCAGTTAACTTGCTTTTATCAAGGAGCGTTGTCAGTTTTCACCCAAACTCCTTATGCCAGGTCAATCAACAAAGATCAGGACAAATATTGAATCCTGTTGGAATCTATATGATTTCTTCAAAATACTTTCACAGTAGATGGCTTTAATATGCAATCGTTATATATACTGTACTGTCAGCACTCCAGCAATGATGATATCGTACTCGTTTTGCTAATTACAGAACTATTTATCTTATAGAACCGGGGATTTCAACGGGTGCACCTAATTATATATTAATTTCTGAATATGGATTTTTGAAATGACACAATTATATCAACAGTATGCCATAAGAATGAACACTGACTAGCTGAAGTTTTTTTTAGGTTTGATAGGAATTTGAAAGAACTCTTGTCTTGGTTTAAAAGCAAGAGATTTCACCAGGCCTGCTACTTGAACGTATACTCTTTCTTGGCACAGGATCCAGTTGAACCAAATCCCCAATCAGGAGTCGTCACCAGTGAAAAACCTAAAAATACTTCTTAAGATAGTCAGTGTTCATTCTAATGGCATATTGTCGTTATAATTTGTTTCATTTCGAAAATCTATGTTCAGAAATTAATATATAAATAGGAGATAGATAGAACTACTTTCCTGGAACCGGATCAATATGGGTTTCAAACTCAATCAATTTAATCAAAACTGACATAAAATCTGTCCATAACTAGCACCTTATATTACATATATACACACGGTCAAACATGGTTTAAAATATAATCCCCTCCCACTGAAATATATAGGTTGTGCCTGGTCATTGTGCCAATGGTCGCATGTTTTTAGAAAGGTTAATTGCCACTCCTAATTTCGCGTGATGCAATTAGATTGTTTTGTTGATCGAAAGCCTCATTATCATCATATTTCTCTGGGTGATTTAAAAAAATCAATTTCAAACCGTTTTTAAACATTTCACCTGATTTTGAATATGTTATTAACCAGGACATGGCATTTTGACTTGCAACAAAGCGTTCTACCATTTCCCCATCTTTTCAACCCTTCCATCCGGTTTCATAGACCCAACTAAAATCACAGGTTTACAAAACTGAGCATTTGCCATCCCCCCCCCCAAATCGCATATGAATTAAGTTAATTAATATTAATTATCACAGTTAATGCACGATACAGTAAACTAAAGCATACATTTAAAGTGACAACAGAAGTATTTCGTCATCTCTCAGTTTTTTATGATTTATGAGCCTACCACTACCACCTAGTAAGGAGGCCATTAGTTTGTATTTTTGCCTTGAACAAATGCTGATATTTTTAGTTGGGTTAGTCAATTAAATGGCGAGTCTGGATGTGTATCCAAATTAATCTCCTTTCTATCTGTGGTTCTGTGTGTCTGTCAACACGGCATCCCCAAAGTTTATCTAACAGCCCCAAAGAGTCAAAGAAGATTACCATGGCATGTACCTTCCGGTGAAATTTCCTCCCCCCCCCCCCCTTCCACACCCTCGGAAATTGAATGCCGTAGACGGAATGTCCGAAGTATTTTAACATAAAGCTGACTAGTACATGTATTAAATTTGAAGTTAAAATTTGGGCAAAAATTAAACTTTTGAAAATTGATTACAGTCTGTCGATATAGGTTTCAAATAAGGAAGAGTAAGTATAACTTTTATTGGCAATGATAAAACATCAAATTTAAGTTGAATAACGTTTATAAATAAAATTGGCTATAACTAAATAAATATTGTGTCGCGGCGGGATTGGAAGGGGTGTGGGAAGGGGGGAGCAGACAGCATTAACAAGTTGGCATTCTTAATGATAAGACCTACTCTTGTTTCTTGGTAGACTCATCTGTGCACCGATATAAACTTTATGACATAATCGTTTGAAACCAGTACTGGCAAATAAGGCTGAAGTTTCCTCCCGCAGCCTAAAATCACAATTGACATTGTTTGAAGCCCGAATTTTCGGCCTTAGGACAGTTCTGTGCATGAATGTAACCAGGTCCCTGTGGCTTAAAAATTCTGAATCAGCACTTCAAACAACGACCTCGATTACAATTGTGAACTGAGGTTACGGGATAAAAAAAATCAGCCTTACAGGCAATCCATGGGGTCAAACGAGAAAAAAAATATAGATATACCTCGGAGAAATTCACGGATAAAGCAAATGAATGTCGATTTTTATATATAACATGTCGCTACCGAAGTACGATCACTAATCAACAGCAGGCGGATTGAGCATCTTTTTATACATTCTTAGCTAACTTAAATCTATCACTTTTACTGCTCCGCCATTTATCTGAGATATATTATGCAAAAGCCCGTGCGGTTTCTTTAACCTTGAGACACACCGATATAAAGAATTATGGGATTTTAAAGGGTTTTCAAACGATCGTGAAATCGTGACATTAACCATAGAGAGTATATGTGATACAGCAGCATGTCAGTGTGGAGTTTACGATATTTACGGCCGGACGCTGATACTTTGATTACGATAGCCTTCACTTCCTACATAACCCTCACTAACGTCATTGTTTACTGTCAATTTGTCGGATGCTTTCACAGGTTTTTTTTAAAGCCCAACAATTATTAGGTATTTGGTCTAACAGCCTTTCCATGGGCCTTGTCGCCCCTCTGGAGCCTCTTTTTTTATTTAAAATACAAACACATGACATAAATAGACTAATACAAGAGTCACAAATATCAATTAATCAAACAATACTGAATTAAGCAAAAATACAAGTACTCCGATGATCATGTCTTCTACACGAGTAAGGCTGTTTTGAATTTACCAAAATAATTTACGTTTATCAAATTTCATATAAGCAGATTGCTTCTTGTCTCTCAAATGCGTGAAGTGTATGTTTTGGTATGTTTATGGCCCAATGTAGGAATCTTTGCATCTTGCAACACAAATATTTTTTTCAAAATAGCATGATTTGTCTAGGATTGTGTGATTTTAGAGCTCCCTGTAAACAAAAGTGTTCTTATCAAGTCTGAGTGGTTATTTATATGAATATATATTGTGGAGCCTGGTGCTGTAATAGCACTTGTGATCTATCGGTCTTGTGGACTTGTGATCTATCGGTCATGGGTTTCGAACTGTAGCCTCACTTCTTTGTTAAGACCCTTACGCAGGGTCTCAGCCACAAGTGTGTTTATGTATACCCAGCATTACAAATGGGCACAGTGTTCTGAGACAGTAATTGGGAAGGGGACTTACAACCGGCCACTCTTTATAGCAACTTTTTATATTTGGGCCACAATGCTTTCATCCTTAACCTGCGTTGTGTTAATAGCTGAAATGAGATTTCATTTACGGGTGGTGACACTGTTAAAACCGTAAACGGGGTATAGTTTTAGGTACATAAACATTTACAATAAACTAGGTATGACCTCACGGTATCAGTCCATTTTAGCTGAATACAAAAGTTCCCCTGCAATACCACCCCGCCACAGGGCATTAGTCTTTTTAGGTCACCTGTTTAACACGTCGTAATGGTTCTTTGCGTGAGTCCTCGTGTGTCTGCTTACTAAACCAAAAGCGCGTGATCAGAGGAAAGATCTGGCGCATGCGCGAAAACTTGTAAGTTTTTGCAGCACAAGTAATGTGCGAGTTATGTTTATGTTTCGCGCAACTAATCGCGCCCAGTGCAAGGTTACGTCTACTTGTGTACATGAAGGTTTCAGAACGATGACAACCCTCTATTTAAATCGGTGACAGTCGCTTCATGTTTCCGATGACAGGTAAATTATAAAAAGTAAAACCCATTACAACGCGCTCGATATAAACCATTTAGATAACCAAAAAGACCTTGCAATTACTCTTTTTTCTTATTTCGAAATCAGTTAATTGTTGCAACAGCGCAACATGAACATTTAACGTTGCAAGTGAGTCACCGACGGCATTTCCTAGAACAGACCATCAACGTAGCTGCTGTGGGCAGTTTAACCCAACCCGGCTGCACAGAATCATAAACACAAATATGCCATTAAGTCATTAGTTGTTGTAGGTTTTTTTATTTTTTTGGGGAGCTGATGGGAGATTTATTCACAGAGCATAGTAAGTAGGGAGGTGTCTATTTCGTAACACATTTCTAGCTTCGTTTAAAGCCATGAACTGTATATAACGTTTTCCTTCAGTAAAAATACTTATTAACCGAAGAAGTTACTGACTTCTTTCCTTTGTGTAAGTCTGTATCTGTAGATTCAGTAAAACAAATTACGTGCCTCAAAAACCTGGCAATTGATAGTTAACTGAATTTTCCTTACCTTCTGCAAAGTAAACAATCATCAATGAAGTTTTATCAATGAATAATTGTGGCCTCCACGAAAATGATAATTGTTAATAATGTAAAATGATTATCTCGTCTATCAACGTTTGTAATGATTTACTGAGGAATTCCGTGGGATCAAATTAGCCACTTTGCCCGTCAATATATCTGTGATGCAAGGGCATAACTGTGGGTGTTTCTTGGTATATCACTAACAGAGGACTTCTTGGAAATGTTGAGCAATTTAGTGTTAATTTATTCAATATATCGATGGACTTACCTACTGCAAACGTCACTGAAATATCTTGATATTCGCAAGGCATGACTTTTAGAATTTCTGTGGCCCAGCCTTTAACCCATACTTCATTGGATATTTTACACATGATATATGATATACATCTTCTTGTATAGCAGTAGAAATTATAACCATGTTAATGTTAAGTAAATAGTTGATCATCTGTCAACAACGCGTAAGTGCATCACAAGATAAGTATATTATAATTAAAAGATTTCATGAATTCTTTGTACTGGGCCAGGTAAGAGACACATGTTGTAACTTTATCGAAGGTCAAAACACGGTGTTCTTGTGTTTGGCAACAATGTTTTACTGTAACATTATCGAAATTGCTGTACACGCACCACCACTTAAATTAAAGGACATTTTAAATTTCTACAGCATTTATGCATTTGGTTTATGAAAATTTTTTAAATTGCAGATAAATTGACAGTAGCCGTATAAAGAGACATTGAAAATGATATTTTCCGATATTATCAAAAATCCAAATCATTTCCTTAATTTGTCTTTTTTTTCTGGATAAAAGGGACATTGCTTGTATTCAGAATGTACAGGAAATAATTTCACTTTGTTTTATAGAAATCGAACAAGTAAGTGAATTTTTTTTTATTGCCAAAGAGACGGGATGGCCGGTGGAAAGATGATAAAAATCGACTGCATTTTCCAAAGGATTGAACGTTATATTTCTGCCGTCAGTGTTTTTTTCCCCAAATATCGGAGCATTATTATATAGAATCATCCCTAAGTAAACTGGATCTCATATACGCATGGTCCACTTTTATAAGGAGTTCTTGTTTAAGTACAGTTAAGTATGACTGAAAGAGGAAAAGGTAAAAAACATTATTTTATAACTAAGTATATATATATATAAGTATATATATATATATATATATATATATATGTATATATTTATATATATATGTATATATGTGTGTGTAGGTACGTACGTACGTAGGTGAAAATGACGGATGCCTTCTAGATAGACCAACTTATTTTTGGCACACAACTTTCGGAGAATTTTTTTAGGAAATTTCTAAACCCTGGTAAGTCAGTAAGCTTAGATAATTAAAAAAGAGCTACCACTGGCAGCTAAATCATTAAGGAATCTATACATGGTACAATGTACACATCCGTCGTATTGATCTCCCTCGCAATGTTTAATAGAACAGCTCTCTAGTCGGTGAATAATCCCCCAGGATATGCCCCCTGAAACATGACAAGCGAGGCAGGATATTGATATATAATCACTAGTATATGTTGGGCTTAGGTGGATCATAATCACAGAAAACATGTAGAAAGTCCGCCAGTTTGTTTTATGAATCGTGAGAAAGGCATAATTTTGCAAAGCCATGTCTTTACTGATATCTCCTCTGTTTATTTCATGCTAAAGTTGTGCAGATACTCCCAGAAGCATTTCCATTCTCCCAGAACAATTATTAATCTTGACTTATGTCCGATTTTTGTTACCTTGACCCTAGATTACCTGACTATCAAACTATCAAACAGCATATTGATCCTTTCAAAGAATATAAGACTTTAATACAAAAAATGAAGTATTCATTTATCGTTTTGTAATAAGCAGATCTAAAGATTCATCTTATTCTAAACTGAATTTTGTTTTAAGGACGTGGCTAATTGCCTAATTACTTAGTTACGCCTGGTTTCCGGTAGTCTGTCTTCACTTATTTTGCTGTCTAATGGTTAAGAATATAAAGAGAAATTTCATGGGCCATTTCATGCAGACTGAAACCCCCCTCCGGGTGGACCATTGAGTAAACATTTACTTTACTGTGCCTCCCCAGTAAAGGGGTCTGTTCAATAACACGACGCACAACAAGTCAGGGGTCTGTTCAATATCACGACCCGTTACAAGTCAGGGGTCTGTTCAATATCACGACGAGCAACAAGTCAAGGGTCTGTTCAATATCACGACGCGCAACAAGTCAGGGGTCTGTTCAATATCACGACGCGCAACAAGTCAGGGGTCTGTTCAATATCACGACGCACAACAAGTCAGGGGTCTGTTCAATATCACGACCCGTTACAAGTCAGGGGTCTGTTCAATATCACGACGAGCAACAAGTCAAGGGTCTGTTCAATATCATGACGCGCAACAAGTCAGGGGTCTGTTCAATATCACGACGCGCAACAAGTCAGGGGTCTGTTCAATATCACGACGCGCAACGAGTCAGGGGTCTGTTCAATAACACGACGCGCAACTAGTCAGGGATCTGTTCAATATCACGACGCGCAACAAGTCAGGGGTCTGTTCAATATCACGACGCGCAACGAGTCAGGGGTCTATTCAATAACACGACGCGCAACTAGTCAGGGATCTGTTCAATATCACGACGCGCAACAAGTCAGGGGTCTGTTCAATATCACGACGCGCAACTAGTCAGGGGTCTGTTCAATATCACGACTCGCAACAAGTCCAAGGTATTTTTTAATATCACGACGCGCAACAAGTCAAAGGTATGTTCAATATCACGACGCGCAAGAAGTCAAAGGTCTGTTCAATATCACGACGCGCAACAAGTCAAAGCTCTGTTCAATTTCTCGAAAGGGCAACAAGTCAAAGGTCTATTGAATATCATGACGCGCAACAAGTCAGGGGTCTGCTCAGTATCATGACGCGCAACAAGTCAGGGGCCTGTTCAATATAGCTATGCTGAACAAGTCAGGGGTCTGATCAATATCGCTACGCGCAACTTTTCAGGGGTCTGTTTAATATCGGTACAACAGGGCACACTGACCTACAGTATTGTGTTGTGCCCTGCCTGACTGTCTGGGTGCTCATAATCATATTTTTGGCCAGTCGCTTGCAGAGTATAGGTCATCATGACCTAGTTTCAAATTTTAAACTCATTGAATGTTGTGTAAGAAGATTCTATGGCTGACGTTTACAATTTGTGCCAAATGTTACTGTTTTGGTGCTTTAAATCATGTTTTTGGCCAGTAGCCCGCAGTATGTAGGTCACCATGACCTAATTTTATGTTTCAAAGGAGATTTACCAAAGAACCTTCCTGGATGTTACATTTGTAGATTCCAAATCTAACGGATACAATATAATTGTATCCCCAGACAAAGTCGGGGGATACTATGTTTTCATACCGGTCCCGCCGCCGCCGCCGCCGCCGCATATAAATCTTGTTGGCGCGATAACCCAAAAAATATTTCACGGAACTTTACCAAACTTGGTATATGTATAGATATGGGTGAGAGGACGACGCCTATTTAAAATGAGGTCATGACCTTTACTAGGAGAGTGTCCTTGACCTTGAATAGGTCCAATTTGGGGGAAAATCCCACAAATTCTTTAATATCTCAAGAAATCTTGCATGGATTTATCCCAAAATCAAGTTGATGGAAGATCATGGATAGGGTTGTCATGTTCCAGAAACTGGTGGCGCCACCTATTATTCTTTACTTGTTTTTGTGCAGTTTTATACCCCCAAAATTGCCACCTTACAGTACTGTGAGCATTATAAGTCAAAAACTAATGGACAGATTTCTTTTATATAATGCATATACATAGGTATGGGTTATGGGATGATGTTTATTTAAATTGGGGTCATGACCTTTCCTATGATAGTGGCCTTGACCTTGAATATTGCCATATATGGTGAAAATCACACACCTCTTATGATATCTCCAGTGTTGATAGCCATATGGATTTCAAACATGACTTATGTATGGCCCACCACTAAAGTAAGAACCCTATAGGTTCTAGGGTCATGAGGTCAAAGGTCAAGGTCACTGGACTGGCATTTTAAAAGATACTGTGGATGCATTTTAAGCCAAACTTTCATCTTAGGTCTTCCATCTTGAATATATAGCTCACTTGCCAGTAGTGGATGATCCATATAAATTTTGGGGTCACAAGGTCAAAGGTCAAGGCCACAGGAGCTATCTGTCCAAAAATTAGTTTCTGGATGATAATTCCTGCTTTTATTGATGTATTGATTTCAAACTTGACTTATATATGTCCCATTGAAAAAGCAAGACTCCAATTGATTTTGGGGTCATGAGGTCAAAGGTCAAGGTCACAGGAAACCTCTTTAAAAAGATTGTGGATGCATTTTCAGCCAAACAATTCATCTCAGATCTTTCCTCTTGCACATGTAAGTCATCTGCCAATAGAAGAAGACCCCTATCAGTTTTGAGGTCACAAGGTCAAAGGTGAAGGTCACAGGAGCCATCTGTCCAAAAATTAGTTTCTGGATGATAATTCCTGCTTTTATTGATGTATGGATTTCAAACTTGACTTGTATATGTCCCATTGGAAAAGCAAGACCCAAATTGATTTTGAGGTTATGAGGTCAAAGGTCAAGGTCACAGGACACACCTTTAAAAAGATGTGGATGCATTTTCAGCCAAACATTTCATCTCAGATCTTTCATCTTGCACATATAGTTCACCTGCCAAGACAGGAAGAACCCTATCAATTTTGAGGTCAAAGGTGAAGGTCACAGGAGCCATCTGTCCAAAAATTAGTTTCTGGATGATAATTCCTGCTTTTATTGATGTATGGATTTCAAACTTGACTTGTATATGTCCCATTGGAAAAGCAAGACCCAAATTGATTTTGAGGTTATGAGGTCAAAGGTCAAGGTCACAGGACACACCTTTAAAAAGATGTGGATGCATTTTCATCCAAACATTTCATCTCAGATCTTTCAACTTGCACATATAGTTCACCTGCCAAGAGTGGAAGAACTTTATCAATTTTGAGGTCACAATGTCAAAGGTGAAGGTCACAGGAGCCATCTGTCCAAAAATTAGTTTCTGGATGATAATTCCTTCTTTTATTGATGTATGGATTTCAAACTCGACTTGTATTTGACCCTTTGGAAAAGCAAGACCCAAATTGATTTTGAGGTTATGAGGTCAAAGGTCAAGGTCACAGGAAACCTTTTTAAAAAGATTGTGGATGCATTTTCAGCCAAACAATTCATCTCAGATCTTTCATCTTGCACATATAGTTCACCTGCCAGTATAGATTTCAAACTTGACTTGTATATGTCCCATTGGAAAAGCAAGACCCAAATTGATATTGAGGTTATGAGGTCAAAGGTCAAGGTCACAGGACACAACTTTAAAAAGATGTGGATGCATTTTCATCCAAACATTTCATCTCAGATCTTTCATCTTGCACATATAGTTCACCTGCCAAGAGAGGAAGAACCCTATCAATTTTGAGGTCACAAGGTCAAAGGTGAAGGTCACAGGAGCCATCTGTCCAAAAATTAGTTTCTGGATGATAATTCCTTCTTTTATTGATGTATGGATTTCAAACTTGACTTGAATTTGACCCATTGGAAAAGCAAGACCTGAATTGATTTTGGGGTCATGAGGTCAAAGGTCAAGGTCACAGGAAACCTCTTTAAAAAGATTGTGGATGCATTTTCAGCCAAACAATTCATCTCAGATCTTTCCTCTTGCATATACAGTTCACCTGCCAAGAGTGGAAGACCCCTATCAATTGTGAGGTCACAAGGTCAAAGGTGAAGGTCACAGGAGCCATCTGTCCAAAAATTAGTTTCTGGATGATAATTCCTGCTTTTATTGATGTATGGATTTCAAACTTGACTTGTATATGTCCCATTGGAAAAGCAAGACCCAAATTGATTTTGAGGTTATGAGGTCAAAGGTCAAGGTCACAGGACACATCTTTAAAAAGATGTGGATGCATTTTCATCCAAACATTTCATCTCAGATCTTTCATCTTGCACATATAGTTCTCCTGCCAAGAGAGGAAGAACACTATAAATTTTGAGGTCACAAGGTCAAAGGTGAAGGTCACAGGAGCCATCTGTCCAAAAATTAGTTTCTGGGTGATAATTCCTGCTTTATTGATGTATAGATTTCAAACTTAACTTGCATATGTCCCATTGGAAAAGCAAGACCAGATTTGTTTTTGGGGTCATGAGGTCACAGGTCAAGGTCACAGGACACTTTTTCAAAAAGATCAAGGTCACAGGACCAACATCTTTAACAAGATTGTGGATTGTTAGATGGAAGAAACAATGAATTTGCCAAGTGTCAGTATATGCTGCTAAAAATTGGGGGCCTATTTATAAAGGGGGTGGGGGCCTACTATGTCTGGGGATACTCTGGCACCTGCGGTGCCAAGAAATGTCTAGTTTAATCTGACTTTCAGGGTCTCAAAACATGATTTTTTTCCTATAGCTTGCAGAAGAGTGATCGCTTTAGCTCAGCTGAATTTCTGTCAGCTGAGCAAATTTGAAAATAGTTGCATACTCACAAGGATGTTTGCATCCAAACAAGAATTAAAGGCACACTGACGCTGGTCGGAGACTCTCTATTGTCGGAGGGCAGAAATGGCGCTAACGCTATCCTCACAGTTTCTTTCAGGGGCAGTTACCATAATACGTTTACCTAGGTTTGTGTGTGTGTTTCATTTTTCAGCCAAGCGGTCTTCAGCATTTTCAGCACAAAATCACAGACGAGACATTCTATATTTGACAACAGGACATAATGTTCATGAATATAACGATATCTCCTCGGACAAATGATAAATAATACTTATGTAACAGAATTTAGAAAACTGAAACTATAACAATCTTTCTTTGCAGTGCTTACTGCGTTTGAAGACATCAAGTCACAGCAGCTGTTGCCGGGGGTGGAACTAGAGGCCGTGTATGCTGACACCCAGTGCAGCTCACTCAACGGAATAGGTCGGTATTTAATAAAATCGATTATGCCACAATACGAGCAAAGCACAATGTAAAAATGAACTGATAAAATGAATCAATAAATGCTCTTATGAAGTTTCTTTAAATAAGGCTTTCTGATTAAACGCCGGTATGAAGCATGTGTACACTTCATTAAGTACAACGTACCAACACACACACACAGTGTGGGTGTATTTGTCCAGTTTGGCCGACTGACGGATGTGCAGATTTAAAGAGTTTCAGACATTACAAATAACATTTTCCCTTCGATCAAGTTTGGTAAATACATTAGTCTAACGCGGTTTTATAATCCGTGAATTATCAAGATTAATGGATTATTATAATAAAAAAATGAATATATAAGTGTGGGTGTGTATGTAACAGATGATATTCCAGAAATATCAAACCAATCCATCAGACTTATTTCACTGGATCGTTGTGGTTGGCTTAAGATTGACAACAATGTCGAATCCTCTCTCTGACAAAAATTGAAAATCAAGCGTGTTGATAAACCTAACTGTAACATGATAGCATAGGTAACTACCTGCTATATCTGCGGTGACTGGATGTAAAAGACCAAATATATCACAGCGTATAATTAATATATGAATATACTTAGTCATAAATTAATAATTATGATGAGTAACAAGTCTTGTTGTATAGAGGATTACGGTAAATGGCCAGTCGTAAAATGTTTTTATTAGCTAAGTTGACTGTATATTATCTTAACTATAGCGATCACCCTTTGTCCGTCGTCCGTCCGGCCGTTAGATCTAGTTAAATGTAAATCCTGGGAGGTCCTAGACAATCTTCTTTGAATCCTGATATAAGGTCACGATGACCTATACTCTGCGAGTTATGTGCCAAAAACTGGGAACTTCTCCGGTCACTCTTAATACCTTTAAAACCATAGATGTTGTCATTCCTTGCCCTAACATAATAACACTACAAATCCTGAGAGTGCAAGCACACAGAGTACTTAGGTCCCCATATAAAACCTGTCAGTGCACTGAACCCCAAACTGCATGGCTGAGTGCACTGATCCCAAACTATTTCAGAACAAAGCTTCCTCCCTGAAGGAAATGCCAAAGACAAGAAGACAGTGCTGGCCTCTTGGTCCTGGGATAATTTTCTTGGAAACATGGAATTAGGTCATTGTGATCTATATTCTGCGGTTTATAGGAAAATGACATGATTTTAGCACCCTGAATGTCAGAAAAGGGCACAAATTGTTTCCGTAAGCCCTAAAATCTTCTAACGCAACATTTTTTTTTTCGAACTTCAGGTCAAATCATGATTTTGGGCACCCAGATAGTCAGACACGGCACAAATTATATCTGTAAGCCCTAGAATCTTCTAACGAAACATCCAGAGAGGCATGGGCAAATCTCCTTTGAACTCAAACCTATATTTTGCGAGCTACTGGCCAGAAGCATGCTTTTGAGCAGTCAGACAGGGCACACATTGTAACCATCAGCCCTGGAATCTTAATTATAACATATATCCAGGGAGGTCTTTCGCAAATCTCCTTGGAAACCTGAAATTAGGTCATGGTGACCTATATTCTGCGACAATGGGCCAAAATCATGATTTGAGCACCGGAAAGCCAGACAGGGTTCAAATTGTATTCATTATCTTCTGAATCTTCAAACATATCATCTATGGATGTCTTCGGTTAATCTCCTTGGAAACCTAAAATTAGGTCATAGTGACCTATATTCAGTGAGCTTCTGGCCAACAATGGCATGATATTGAGTACCCAGGCAGTCAGACAGGGCCCAATACTTAACTGCTGGACCTAGAACCATCTGTTGTAAAATCAAGGGAGGTCCTTGGCAAGTCTCATTTCAGTCCTGAAATTAGGTCACTCTGACCTTTGTCTGAGCTATAGGGAAGAAAACATGATTTAGTACTGTAAAAATGAAGTGGGCACATATCATAACGGTTGGACTTAGAACTTTCTGATTTAAATTGAAGGAGGTCTTGAGCAAATCTCCTTCAACACCTGAGGATAGCTCATGATGACCTATATTCTGTGAGCTACTAGCGGAAAACCTATCTTTTAGCACCCAGAAAGACAGACATGGTCTAAATCTTAACTGTTGGATTCAGAAAAGTCTGAATTTATATAAATAGGTCATGTAATGTCTCCTTGGACGACCGAAATAAGGTCACTGTGACCTATATTCTGCAAGATATGTGAAAGAACATGATTTGAGTACCCTATATATCAGATTTACACAATTTGTTACAATTGGATATGAAAACTTCTTATTTGATTACGAGCTAGGGAGGTCTCTGTAAATATTCCTTTAAAACCGTATATAATGTCACGGCGACTATTTTCCGATAGCTGTGTGAAAGAACATGATTTTAGCATCCTATTAGTTAGACGGACTCAAATCGTGGCAGATAGAAATAGAAATTTCTAAAGTAATTCTAGCCATTGTTCATAGTTCCTTCATAATTTTTTTTTCACCAGATCATAATATTAATACATGCATCGTGTGTATGTCAAATCCAGCTGAGCGTCATGGCCCATGGGCCACTTGTTTTAGGACAGGAGTGATATGTTATTATTCAGTACTCGTGCTTTCAGATTTCTTTTTTACGAATATGAATAACCAAGAAGTCATGACGATTCGGAAAGAATGCAGGGTGAATCTTTGAGATACTGCTTAAGGATTTAGTCTTTGAGGCTCTGGAGGGATTCGAATCGGAAAATTTCAGCTCAAAAAGTCAAAATCTAATCCATAAAACTACGTCCTATACTCCGGGGATCAGTGTGGCAAATTAAAAAAAAAATGAACCTGGCTATATCACAGCCCGTGTCTACTGCAGGTATGGCGTACGAAATGCTGCACACGAAGAACTTCAGCGTGGTGATAGGCCCGCAATGTTCTCAGGTGTGCCGGTTCGTCGGGAGGCTGGCCGCTTACCTGGACATCCCCTGCTTCAGTGGAGTCTGTCAGGACGTTGAGATGTCCAATAAGCAGGAGTTCAAGGTAATGTAAAAAAATCTCTAAAATTGAATGGTACGGACCCCACCCTCCATAACACTCAGAAGTATTCTTATATTTTTTCTAAAGTTGTATTCACTATAAAAAAAAAAACTAAACAAAGAAAAATGTTTTTAGTGAACCAGCATACTTTTTAAAGTGAATGAATTAATCCTTTGTTGATAGCCTTACCTTCTACAACGTTTATTACGTTTGTAATAAAGATGCTAAAAGACGTTAAGACACCAAATAACAAACCAAATTACAAACTAAATACAGGGGCGGATCCAAAATTCCAGGAAAGGAGGGGTCCAACCTAGAAAGACTCGAGACAAAGCCTAAAAAAGGTCCCTTTGTCCGGTAAAGGGGGGTCTAGGGCGCAAAAGAATTAAAAAAAGGGTTGCGGGGGCTGCGATAAGGGGGGGGGGGAGGGTTCCGGACCCCCTGGATCCGCTTCTAAAATAACAAACCAAAAAACTAACCAGCCGAGATGATGACCTTGCAACCTTGTGAAGTTGTGATTTATAATTCATGTTTAACCTTCCTGAAACACACACACCGATTCTCTTGCACTAACATGTGAACCAATTTTAGCTGCTAACGACCGACACCTTGGGGTTGCTTAAGCTGTGATAGCCGACGGAGACTCATTAACGCTAGTGCTTCCCTCAGGGAGAGGACATATTAGTGTAACCAATGCAGTAACCACAATCAAACGTGACACAAATTGTCTTTGAAACATCGAATCAAAGACCGTACAAGTAGCTAACACGCACATTGAGTATGTTAATCAGGCTAATGGCTCCCCCTGCAGTCGTTATGGCATCACACGGAGACTAATCAATAACGCAAGTACTATAAGTAACTACATCATATATATATATATATATATATATATATATATATATATATAATGTTATGGAACCTAGTATCAACAGATCACATAGCTTGATGAACTTAAATTTTGTAATGAAGAAAAAAAATAGATTCTGTAACACTAGGCAGCGTGAAATGTCTAGGGGAATGAATAAAGAAGTCAGTGTTTTTGTTAACAAATAACTATAATTTATTTTTAAAACAACCCTAACATTACAGTACCCTAAATCAATACAATTACACAGTACAACAAAAGTATAACAGCAAATCAATACAATCACACAGACTAATACACGAAGTGCACAGTACCTGGATACAACCACTACCACAGCGACAAGTCCTTTAATGCATATAACTCAGATGAACAGCTCACACAAATCTTCTCAGAGAATAACAGTCCAATGATAGTCCAATGCAAAGTCTTGCAACAACCTCGAAAGTAAACTGAAGACCAAACATGATCCGTCACAAATCCAGATGAAAATGTATAATTTCCGCACTTATCGGAACAGGTCCCACAATCTGACTTACACGCTTCTGTGGAATTTCCTCTCACCTCTCTCCCGGCTTTAAAACACAGCCTCTTTATATAACTTTTCACCTCAAGCCGAGAATTTTCCATTACTCGAACAATCTAAAGAACCTAACATAATAAACACACTCAAAAGAACATACCAGAACAAAGAACACTGTGTATCTACACGCCTGGGTTCAACCGTGAGCCGGCCCGGCCAGGCGAGAAAACCCCAGACTATATATATATATATATATATATATATATATATATATATATATATATATATATATATATATATATATACATATGCTTTTCAACTCAAGCAAATATTCTTATTGATCAAACTCGCCTAGAAAATATAATACTTGTGTCACCAGACGACTTGTATATTCCCAAGCTTTTTCCGCACTATCAGGCTAGCAACGCTTCAAAGCGAATCACGCAAATGTATTGAACTATCACCTTGAAAAGTGGTCAAGTATATAAATGATTGTGAAATGTTTTTAACAGAGATAAATAAGCGTCAAACTTGAGCGATTCTTGTAAAATATCCATGAGAGTTGAATCTGAAGACTTTTGACAGCTCAGGTTCTGGTACTGACCGTAGTGTCAACATAAGAAAATGTTTGCCCTTTTTAAGACCAGATAAGATACGAATAATATATGCCCCCGAAACAAGTAGCCTCGCTCAGTATCTCCCAACAACAAAAGACCCTTCTGACAAAAAGATATAAAAAATTTCTTTATAAATCTACCAAAAAACCCTATAAGTCACAAGTCACCAGTGTTGTTAGTTGTATTAACTTGTACCCTGTAAGGCGAGCGGTTGCTGATTACGTCAGCCGTAGTTACTTTGAAACTCAAGATCCTTTATTTAATACCAGGAAAATGTTTTATAAACAGCATGTCTGTCTGATACAGTTTATTAGTTTCAGTGACCACTTTTATAAATGCAGAGAATCTTTAAATAACTTTAGAAAAGAGAACTCTGCGATATTACATGATTGCTTGCATGAAGAGTAATACTGTAATGATGAAAATAATAGTTATAATAATAAGAAGAAGAAGAGGAGGAGAAGAAAGAAACCACCTTTAACATGACAAGATCCATGAAATACATGCTTTTCAACGCCACTAACAAAACAATCATATGATGCTGCCTTAATTACAATGTGGTAATAATTAAACATTTTAGGACTAAAGGCATGACTCTGATACCATTAACTAATGTAAATGCACAGTCAACTTGATACGATGAAATTACAAACTAAAACCTAGAATATATATCTTGATGCAAGTATTATTTAAGGACGAATGAACAATGATGTAAAATCGTAATCTTCGGCCTTTGAAAAAACATGTTCAGGTTCTTAGTGGCTGCATTTTAAAATGGAAAAGGCTGCCTCGGCAACGACATTGGCCACGCCCGGTTTAGGGTTACTTATAAAAAACTTTTGATTCTACTGGTTTGTTTTGAAACACATTCTAATAAAATGGTTCTTGGCCAGTAACCATGGTAAATTCTTGCGGAATATTATATTTTCAACTCCTTTCAACTCCGACATGCAAAGAGCCGACCACGCCCGCGTTAATGAGGCATTCTAAATCAGCAGGCCAGAAAGCTAATTACCATCCACACAAAGTACTGCAACTTAATAATGGCTTTTCCCGTTAGTTTAATTACTATAATTGGCCTTTCCCTCTTCAAGGGAGTATTTGGTGCTGTTCACGCTAATGAGACTCGGGGCAGCTAAGTGTACCACATGTCAAGTTCATGAACCTTTTCTATGGGCCGAACCAGATAGTACATTCGTTTAAAGATTTATCAATGACAATCAATATTGCGATTATTACCACAGTCATTTTGTATTTGACATCTTATCCCAGGGCGAAGCAAAGCAGTTCTCCGTATAATACCATGTTAGTAGATTTTGATTTAGATGTATGCAGATTAAATTGATAGAAAATGAGTCATGTACGCATTTTTATTGGTAAAAATGTATGCTGATGTACTATTCTGATTTTCAAATGGAAAGAAAATTACAAGTTTAGAAACTGTCATTTGGCTGCTGTTGAAACTTTGTTTTGTAACATTACATTGACTACATCAGCACGCAGGTATGCCCATTCAAGCCCCGGTCACAACCCACCGTGCGTGTTTTTAGTCCGTACGGTTTTTTTTGGGAGGCCATGGCCGCCACGTTTTATCTGAAAACGTGGGGAGGGAGTGGCAAGAGTAGGGAGGGAGTGCGTCAACGCACGGTTGCGCAATTTGTAAGTACGTGGCCCGTGAGCGTTTGCGTGCATCGTACGATGCGCACGTGGTGAATTGTACGTGCTTACAACGTGCTTGTAACGTACGATCTCCGTGCGATTGCCACGTTGTCGTACGGAGGCAGTACTTACACGTGCTACTCATGTACGGTGCCCTTACTCACTCGCATGTTGTAGGTGCGGGCAAGTGCGATGAGCGTGAGTTTTTCCGCACGATGTCGGGGGTGAAACCGTAGCCTGAACGCAGCCCGAACGCAGCGAAAGTTCCTCCTCCACTGAATGAGCTTCGGCGTGTCTGCGTGCTCCCAAATCCGTACTGAGGCGGTACTCACCACGTACGGATCCCCAGGTTTTGCCCACGTTTTTGCAAGTAGACAGCACGCACTTGCAAGTACGGCGGGTTGGGACCACGGCTTTATAGTCAGTCAATGAACGATTTTTATCAATTGAGGTTGGACTAAGATGTTAACAAAGGTTTCTCACCTGAAATGGATTCATTGATGATGTCTCAGTGCACGAATAAAACCCTGGGCACTCCCTCTTATATCAACCGCCTGGTTGACTCTTTCCACCTACAAAGTTTGGTGCTTTTATCAGATCTGTAACGATATGGTCCAAATTTGACGCTTATAGCCACCTGACAACGAATGACTTAGGTTGGACAAAAATGTTATCAAAGGTTTCTCCCCTGAAATAGATTCACTGATGGTGTCTTAGTGCACAAATAAAACCCCACCCGATTTCACGCATGGCAAAGTGTCATTTTCACCCCAAATCAAATATGGCCGCCATTAAAAGGGGCGAAATATTTAAATGGCCATAATTCCATTACTAAATGACATAGAAACACATTTAAGGTGTCATTTCCATCTAACATTAGGATGCCCGTTCATTTTGTGACACTTCTGAGGTCATAAATGGTACACTTCCGGTATAAGGTCAAGGTCAATGTCAAATTTTGCAGATAAAAAGCCAAAATCGCTATGATATAATCGCAAATGTTATAAAAAACATACCTCAAGTTAATTTCACTTCGACATTAGGCTGCCCGTTCATTTGGTGATACGTATGAAGTCAAAATGATATATACCATGCTGTAAGGTCAAGGTCAAACTTGGAAAAGAAAAAGCATCAATCGCCTGGGATGGCATGTTTTTGCATGAAAATCACATAGAAATGCATTTTAAGTTGTCAATTCTAAGTTACCGTGGATTGCCCATGCATTTGGTAGTACGGTACTTCTAAGGTCAGGAAAGGTACATACCATGCACGAAGGTCAAGGTCAAAGTCAAATTTGGAAGAAAAAAGTAATAATCGTCATGATATAAGCAGGTGTTTTGCAGGAACGTAACATAGAAGCACATTCAAAGGGACATTTCCATCTAAATTTACAATGCTCATTCTTTTGGTGATAGGTTTAAGGCCAGGAAAGGATCATATCATGCATCAAGGACAAGGTCAGTTTTTATTGAAAAACACCAGTACTGCCCATGATATGGCAAGTATTTGCAACAAAGTAACATTTAAGGTGCAACTTCTAGCTAACATCAGAATGCCGATTGATTCGGTGGTCCTACTTGGGTCATAAAAGGTACAAACCATGCATCAAGGTCAAGGCCAACTTGATAGGAATATACCCATCCCCATGATTTGGTCAATATGGCACCAATCATTGAAAACAAACTTGATACGTGCTTGTAACTACATATGTGATTAATAATTTGATATGAGTCCATCATTTCATATACATGTATATCTACAACCTATGAAGTTGTGAACCGATTCATCATTTAAAATATCATCATTATCATCTTCATCATCATGATCACATTCATAATCATTATTATCCGTATTGGTAACATACTGGTGAAGTATGTACAGCTCCTCCTTACGATAAGTACATGTTTATTTTATCACATAACCCCTACAGTTGCACTTAATTATTTTAAAATAATCAGGTGCTGCTTGTTGTGTAACCCTGAGAGACAAAGGACAAAGTTAAAGATTGAAACCGTTCCCCTGAAGCATACATGATAAGCTAAAAAACCCTAGCGTCTATATAAGCGGCTGATTCTGACAGGTTAAATGAGATCCTTTGCAGAAGAGATGGTCAAAGTAAGTATCTCTTTTGAGCATGTAGAAGGAGATGCCGAGTGCTAAATAGGACAGCATATTTCTTGACTGTAGTTCCAAAATTTTCTTGCAGATTGTTCTGATTTATTTAAGTTACGCACACCATGCTGACATCACAGGTAATAGTTTCAACCTATTCATGGTAACAGCAAAACAGTCAGTTTGTATAACTACACTAAAGAAGCCTCCACAAAATATTTAATTTATGTGCTTGTGAGTGGATGTGATACCCGCTCAAGGACACACAGTGTGCATCACACAAAAAAGCCAGCTGCTGACTCAATGTCTCCAAATTACCTAAAATGTTAGAATGGCAAGCATGTAGATCAAGAAAGCTCTACTTATGTTATAGGACCCCCCCCCAAAAAAAAAAAAAAACTCTGATCTGATCGAGTTTTAAAACTTCAACCCACACTCTCAACTTCTACAGGGTATGTTCTTCCACTGCAACCAACACAAAATGTGCATCACGATGCTTAGGCCTGATGATATATGCGATGACTATGGAAGACTGAACTTTGTCAATGCTACATGGGCATCAGGTGGTATCGCATCTACCTAAAGAATGCAGACGGAGAAGTCCTTTCATGTACTCAAAATCTGATTACTCTTCCATGTAGTCACACAAATTGTCCTTTTTGATGTTTTCATAAAAAGGGTTAAACTACATCGTTTACCTGTGGTATCAGCATAGTGTCTTTGTGACATTTCATAAGCAACCTCTGCAACAACAAATTGGCTGAAATAAAGGGATTTTAAGCTTTTCCTTCTGCATGCTCATCAGAAATGTTTACTCTGACCTTCTCTTCTGCAAAGCATATCACTGATACCTATCATAATCAGTGGTGGGAGTCGGTTCCTTTTTTATAATCGATCATCGGTTTGAACAGACCGACGGATGATCGATTATTAATCGGTTCAGACGTTTCCCCGGCAGGTATTCTCCTGTCGCGCACAAGTGTAATTATCCTTCCACGTATAAAGACACAGACTAATTTTAAGGATCAAATTAAACGATCGGCAACGTCAGGTAATATCTTTCTATATTGGAATTAAGAGCATCTAAGAATGTAAGGCCTATAGAGAGGCTGTTTTTCTAGCACATGAAGGCAGATTTTACGGCCCAGGTACGCTTTGAGCAGATCATACAAAAAAAAATGCAGACTAGTCCAAAAAAATCCAGCTGAATTCGATATACTCGACCGGCCGGGTTAACCCCAACTATGATTTTTTTAAGGACGGCCTAAACAGCGGCACTTGGCATCAGTTGAATATATTATTTCTAAGAGAATCTCGCAAAAATGACATAGACCTGGAGAATTTATGGAGTATTTTAACGCCATCCCGCCCATATTTTGCAATGTACATCGCGTTAGAAAACTCTCCGCAAATTCTCCAGCTTACTGCGAGTTCACAGATAATAAGTTAAGTAAGTCCTCCGTTCTCGCATCTACCGTGTCAAACTCAGTTACATACGGAAGTTATTTGGGAACGCAGACTCATTATATGAAGCGCAGAATGTGGTACAAATTGAAGAATAATTTTTGCCAATAACATAAAGGCATTCTGAATAGAAAACAATCATTATTATGATGTAATCGATAGTAGCCTTTTGTAATCGAGCACTTGAAAGTGGCAGCAAACCGACTGACTTTCGATAAAACTTTATGATCGGCCCACCACTAATCATAATCAGCCATTGACTATGATTTTTTAACTGTGTCAAGAATGCATGCCGGGAAGAATTCAGATGGATTTCCAGTGTCCTTATCAGCGGCTTATCCTGACAGATGTCAAATAGATCCTCCTCCCGGATCTCCTAACAATATCATCAGGTCCAAAACTCCAAACATTGTGTGACAATAACATCCCCCGGAGGTATGGGGTTTGAAATTATCTCCTTTGCCTATCAGGGTTACACAACCAGCAGCACCGGAACATATCAAAATAATAAAGTGCAACTGTGGGGGGAACCTGGTCTTCTAAGCGTTTACCTGATGAACTGCTGTGTAAAACAGTGTGTGGCTAATGCCCAGAAATTGCTTGCATGAATGTTACACAAATTAAGAGGAGGGATACGCTTGAAGAAGATAATGCTGAAGGTTCCAAACTTCATGGAATGTACATGAAAAATGCATATATATGGTAAGATACATTCATATTAATCTTGTTATTCAAACGTATCATAACATGCACATGTGAAATTTGTTTTCCTTTTCGATGATTGGGCATAATCAAAATAGTCACAGTGACAAGTTAATAGATCTACCTACATCGCATTACTGTCATATTTTTCCAAAATGACCTAAGCGATATCACCAAATGAGTGGGTATTCTATTTTTAGCTGGAAGTGATGCTCTTAATGATTTTTCTAGGTCATTTTCTTGCAAAAAAATGCCACATCTTCGACAGGTAGCAGTTCTCCTAAGAACTTGACCTGACCCTTAATGCATTTAATGAACCTTTCCTGGCCTCAGAACTATCATCACATGAAAGTCCATTCTCAATTTAGATGGAAAACTTTGAATGTTTCTATGTCATTACCTTGTAAAAACATGTCATATCATAGACAGTTTGCCTGTTATCCTTAGAATTTGAATTTGAACTTAATGCGTGATAGGAACTTATTATTTTCTGACCTCAGAACTATCATCACATGAAAGCCCATTCTAAGTTAGATAGAAATGACAATGAGAATGTTTGCTAGGTCACTTTCTTGCAAAAACATGCCATATCATGGACAGTTTGCGGTTTTCCTAAGAACTTGACCTTGACCTTAATGCAGGATATGAACCTTTCCTGGCCTCAAAACTATCACCAAATGTATATGTGCGTTTTAAATTTAGATGAAAATGACCCTTTGCATGTGTTTCTATGTCACTTTCCTGCAAAAACATGCTATATATTTATAATGGTGATTGTTACTATTTCTCATCTAAGTTTGGCTTTGACCTTGACCTTTTTGCTCGATAGGAACCTTTTTTGAACTTATAGTTTTTACAAAGAATTGGCATCCTCAGCATCCTAAAGTCAAGTGGAAATGACACATAAAATGTTTCTGTAACACGTTAGAAAAAGTATCATACCATTACGAGTGTTGCTTTTTGCTTCCTAATTTGACTTTGACCATGACCTTGATGCATGGTATATGCATTTTCAGACGTCAGAAGTGCCACCTTCTTCTTAAGTAAGTTAGAAATGACAACTTTAATGCAATTCTATGCCACTTCCTGCAAAACATATAATATCATGGCGATTGTTGCTTTTTATCTGGAAAGTATGACATTGACCTTAATGCATGATTTGTATTATGACCTCAGAGGTATCACCAAATGAATGGGAAGCCTAACGTCGAATGAAAATATTACATGAGATAGGTTTTTATAACATTTGGTTGAAAAAAATGCCATATCACAGCGATTTGGGCTTTTTTCTGTGAAATTTGACCTTGACCTTGATCTTATACCGGAAGTGTACTATTTATTACCTCAGAACTGTCACCAAATGTACGGGCATCCTAATGTTGGATGGGAATGACACGTTAAATGTGTTTCTGTGTCAGTTAGTTATGGAATTATGGCCATTTAAATATTTCACCCCTTTTAATGGCGGCCATCTTGGATTTGGGGTGAAAATGACACTTTGCCATGGGTGGAATCGGGTGGGGTTTTATTTGTGCAGTAAGACACCATCAGTGAATCTATTTCAGGGGAGAAACCTTTGATAACATTTTTGTCCAACCTAAGTCATTCGTTGTCAGGTGGCTAAGCGTCAAATTTGGACCATATCGTTACAGATCTGATCAAAGCACCAAACTTTGTAGGTGGAAAGAGTCAACCAGGCGGTTGATATAAGAGGGAGTGCCCAGGTGAAGTACATACTAGTTTCGTTTTAGCGCCTTATACTTATTCGGTCCTTGCTCATCGAAATAACGAAATTTAGCATTAAAAATATTAAGGGTTAGGGAAGGAAAATTACTTGAGATCCGCTTTATCTGGATAGAATATTGCAAATGATCTGCCAAATTAAAGACAAAGAAGAATACGTTCCAGTTTAATATGTTTATTTTTTCTAATGCACGCAAGAAGCCCACATAACACCAAATGTCACGTGACCATGACAAATCTAAAAATGGCGGCCATCAACCATGTATGCTAATGTGACACAGAATGTTTTAGTTAAGAACATTTATTAACATAGTTTGTTTGTTTAATAATTCCTTAAATCTTTTGTATGAGTCTTTGGAGAGAATTGTCTGTTATTTAATAATAATTATAACTGTCTTTGCGGTCATTGTAGTTGACTTTAATATGGGATCAAGACTTCGCATACAGTCATGTTATACGCTTAAATGCAATAGCAAAATATAAACGTGATCAGTCTTACATTTATCCTGCCATGTTCTTTAGAAGCTGGAAAAATATGATTCTAAATTTCCGAGACTTAATTGCACATTATTTATTTATCCTGTCGTTTAGACTTTTTGGTATATTGTAGTACTTTCACAATAAATTTGTCTTGCATTTTTGTTATGTAGCAGACTGTCTGGTTTATATAGTGGTTTTCTACAGTGGCTTAATAAATATGGTGTTACTTGAATAATCATTATTTCATCTAGAGATCATGTCCTGTAGAATAGCTTATATTTCCTATTACTTTCTTATTCCTGCATCCCATTACTTTTAAACTTCAGACCTGTTTTCTTTTTATTTTGGAATGTAAAAATAAATACCAAAGATCCATGAATTATTTTTCTATTATATGCAAACCTGCGGTTTAATCAATTTCATAGGCCATTATATTTCCCGTATTAGGTAATATCTTTATGAAATGATTTAATAGCAAACAAGATAAATAAATGAAAGCTTGAAAGTATATGTCTGAATAACAAAATGAACCAATTATATTCCAAATCCAATATATGTGTTATTTGTATCTCCAAACACTCCCTGAAATTCACCCTAAAGGTTCTTAGGTTTGGGAATCAAACATTTACGAACACCTCTGAACAAGAGAATGTGTAGGTAAACTCAAGACAAAGCCCCCTTTTTCTGATAGATATATCATGTTTGCTTCTACAGAACTTTAGTCATACACTAAAAATGGCGGTCTCAGCATCATAATACAACTTAAGCATATTCATATTCACTTGCATAACTATTTAATAATAAACAATTAAAGTAAACTCAGTCGGACACTTCCTCCTACGTCTAAACAATTTAGAATCTAAACTTGGTCTAAACAACGCAAATCAATAATATTACTGACATTTATTTTTTAGAGATAAATTTATTCTAAACGAATAAAACACCCAGCTGATCTTCATAAGTCCTCATTAACGTAATTTGTGTAGTCAAAATGGTATCCACAGTCTCAGAGTGCATACATCTGAACAAAGCCACAAGCCAAATTTGTCCCCTTCAGTTATATATTATTTAGGATAAGTGTAAACAAATTCTGCTTTATGTCACAATTCTGAGAATTGTCTCATTTGCCCATATATCATATATCGTGACTGAGATGCATTAATGCACAGTCCCTCAATGATCTAATATCTAGGCAGCTCAACAAATTGTTTCAATAACCTGTGTTCTTTGTTACTATGTATATTCAGACACAGCATTTAAAAAGATGGTATTGCTGGTATAGACGATGAGTATATGATGTGATACACATTCAATTCTTAATCAAAATCTGCGGCTACCTAAAATACTATCTATACAGGTGTTGTCCAGTAAAAATAATGGTCCAGTCCTTGTAGACTGCGAAAGCAATACACTGAGCTGCCCAGATCGCACGTATACTAGTATGATCATTATCATCCAAACAATTATGCAGTATAAACTTATATTCTAATATATATAATATTATTTCTTAAAAGCTGAGCTCCAATATTTTAACATTTAAACATGGGACCAATTAAAGGATGAATAGATGTCGTGACCTCCCGACCTGAAGCTGGCTACATTTAACCTTTAAACTGGTTTTGGTCATATTTGCTGCAACAGATGCTTGATATATTTAAAAGTGTTCTTAATATGTATATTGATTCAATGAAAATGAAATAAAGATTTAACCAACTTTACCGCGTTCCTTTCATTGCTGTAAGGATCTGATAGCGTTTTGATATCCTGATTTTGTGGACCCTGGGCTTCTGAATGCATGGGCACCTGAAGGACTGACCTGAAGATACTTCTTACAAAATTTGGTGTTTTTTGTTCGATATGCAACGATAATTCCGTTAAGCTAGCTGACTATTTGGACATTTGAAAATTTTATGTTTTTGCCTACAAAACTGTAGACTCACGCTAACATGACGGTCTTATCATCATAATACATAATCATCATATTCATTTTACCTACATGAATAATTATAAACAATACTGTAAATATAGTCAGACATTTCTTCACTGCACAAAACATTTAGTATGAACTAGTTATTTATGTAAATAAAATGTGAATAAATACCATATTCTTTGATTCAGTCTTTCCCTTGCAAATGAAAGTTGAAATCAGTGAAATAATAATTTCATAATAAATTAAGAATTAGGTAGTTATATAAAATTATCAGCGATGTAAGTATTTATTTGAATATATCGTACAAACCATAATCCATTCTCAACCCATACAAAAATACAACAACTGATGCCTGAATGCCATCTGAAGCTCCGTCGTATTGAAACTTGATCTAAATAACTACCATCGATAATTTTACTGCAATTTATTAATTAATTGGAAATGTTATTATTCCGAACAAATATAATACCCAAAAAATGTTCAAGAACCGCCCATTATCTTATATTATATACTTAATAAGTCCGTGGATTGGCTTTTAGTCCTTTTCCCTCCACATATTTATTATATTGGATAAGTGTATATAAATATTCCTTAATGACACATTTTCATAATGGCATTTACGATATATTATGATCGAGATGTATTTTTGCCAAGATAATTAATGCTCAAAAGGTGTGGACAATGCAATAATTTTTTTTCAATCATCAAGGGATTGTTTCACTGGAAAAGTGGATATATACTAGTATATTCCCTGTATAATTTAATTATATAGGTGTTTAATATTTATAATCCTAACCATTATGCAATTTCAATTTTTTGTTCAAATGATAAATTTCTAAACTTCTCCAATATTTTCACTTCAGAACATGAGGGCATTTAAACATACAGGATTCAATTTAAAATCAGTGGATGACGTGACCTTTTGACCTCAAGCGACCAACAATTATAATTTAACATGATTTTCGTCACAATTTCTACGATAACTGTTCATGATATTTCATAATTGTGTTCATATTATGTATATTGATTAATTTAAAAGGCGTTTCAGTATCAATCGAATTTAGAACATTCCGTTTATTGTTGTAAACGTGTGAAATTTTACGTAAAATCCTGTTATTTTGGACTCTGGCATACAGAAAGAATCAGAAACTGAGTTCGGGTTGGTACCCTCTCCAGAATGATCAGGATTGGTCTGTAGATACTTCATATCGAATTTGATGCTTTTTTCCGGCGTGTACCGATAATTCCGTTAAGCCACCTGACTAATAGGAGTTCATAAGTACACCTGAAAAAATGAAATCGAATCCTATTTCAACTGTAAATCATCGTGTTTTTTTTATTAATACTATTAATGTATCACAGCAAACTGGTAAAGGAACAAATCTTCACGAATTACCACACATAATGTATGCAAATATTTGCATGTTTTGCATAATGCATAACGTTCATTTAAGCTAACAATGTCCTGTTATGTCAATCACGACTAAAATCTCAACTTGGCCAAACGCAGTCAATATGTTCTTTCACTTTCGAAAACTGTCCCTAGACAGTGCTTGAATATTCGTTGCTCTGGCTGCTCTTGACTATATTCAGTATTAAAGATAAATGTACGTACGTTTCTGTAAGCGGTACCATACTAGATATGTCAGCCAATGGTCATGTCAAAGTAAATTATTTATTTGGTGCACCATCGACTAGTGGATACAGACTGTTGTACACTGATCAACGGGTATTGTATCCACGTATCCTAAAGCAAGGTATGCTATTTAAGAATGGTGCTAAATCTCACTGACTGAAATTGTTGCATAATATGGATATAAAATGCCTCAATTTATCCGATATCTCTACACAGCTCATATACATGTGCATGCCATCCCGTAATCTTCATAACATAAATAGTCTAGGAGCACGGACCGGGCAAACGGTCATCGTGTAACTCACCACACAGCAAGAGTCTAACAGAACATTATGGTGTCTTGTTACCTGTAGAGCACTGTTATTAGGGAGCTCTCTCAGCTTGTGGTATCAGAATGTCACGTAGAACAAAACATATTCCGATTCCATAATTTGACAGTACTACCACCTACCAGTGCTCCAGGGGTATCACGCTACCGTTATATCAAGTCAGGCCTTGGCTGTGTTATGGGTTGAACGATTTGGGCCATGGACTAATAGCTAATTATCAAGTATTTGAAGAGATAGGTCACATGCTGGGTTGCCATGCAGTGCCGATCCCTTATTCTGGTCATGTTCAAAACTGTTTAAATAGTAGGTATCTGTTTTATTATGATTAATGAAGTGAATTTTGTCGAAAGTACTTCGATGAACTCACCGGGCATCCTTTAGCGGCAGTCTGCCACACAAAGCTCGATTTTTAATGAACTGAAGACGTTGAGGTGGCAGTACAAGCTAAAGGGTTCGGATCAATTCTAGTAAAAGAAGAAGTGCACGCAATTTCTAACAGTACGTTTTCATTTTCATTTGCCTGTCGAACTGTCATTTTTCCCGAAGTAAGACAAAAAGTGACGTCATTCTGTTGGGAAAAATAAAAAAATGTTACATTCACGGTTGACGTACGTGTATTCATGTAGCAGTTATTAATAACGAGGCTGGTTCTACTCGGAAAGTTTGTCTCTCCGTCATTCTTGACGGCCTGACAGCGGAAACTGCGAAATTGCTTCAAACATCAGTTCTCACCGCCTGGGTAACAACCACAAATGTTGTGAAACAACATTTTTTCTTCATTATTTAGCAAATAAAACATGAACATATAAGCTTCTGATGTCAAATACTACCACACAGCAAATATTTTGATCCAACCCTTGGAATGGGTGTTCTATGACGACTTGTATCATGACTCGCAGGCCCCGTCAGCTTATTTAAAAAAAGGCACTGAATGTCATGTTGCCATGGCTAGCCATCCTTAGACGTACGCACATGTCACCTTCGATATGAATCAAGTAGATTTGGAGTAGCAGACATTGGACAGCATTGCGATAAATTATATATGCTGCTGTGTTTTTCTTAAAAAAAGCTGATGAGAAACATAAACCTTTTCTCTAATTTCCAGAGCTGACCACGTGTTCTGCTAAATTCTTACAGTAAAATGTCATTAAGGAAACTAAAAACATGCATTCTCTGGAATGCAGGCCTCCGCCATTCACTTATTGGCCGATATACACAGGTTCATTGGTGCATAAGTTCTCCCAACAAGTGGTTGCGTTCACTTTTCGGCCCATTTCCCATGTTCAAATGTGCATATGTGACTGCATGTTTGTGAAAATTCCTGGAAGTCCTTCCTGGATCCGGACCACGGACCCACACGAAAATCTTATGGATTCTTTATTTGCCCATACACGAGGTGCCCTGAAAATTTCATAGGATTAAATTCATGATTGTGGGGAGTTATTATGTGAACAAACACACAAACACACACACACACGAACGATAATGAACGCACACGCTCCTGGCGGAGACAATCAAGGTCTCTGATTGATTAGGAACAGATTTTTTTTTCATAATTTCTCTTTTTCAAAACCAACTTTTTACAAGTTTAACCGCGATGCATCATTGGCATGTTATTGGTAGTATATATAGAGACAGACGTACAGACGGACAAAATCACAAATAAAGCCCGGATGCCTATCTAGAATCAGATGGTTTTCAAAATGTAATTAACTTATCTCACGACCCACCTGCATTGGTGTTATAGGAAGCCTTCAGTGGGTACATTTATTTTGCTATTGAAGTAAATACTAATATTCAGAACTTTCTACTTTCTATATTCGATTTGAACTTAGCTTTTATCCATATAATCACAACGCCTGTTTGATTAATACACACGGTTTTGCCGCAGTAATATACTGGGATTCAGGTTGATGGGTATTACGAAGCAAGATATATATGCACTATTATATTACCCATATATATATATATATATATATATATATATATATATATAGACCTACCTAATATATTTAATTTTATATTTCACCTATATGAATAAAATTTAAAGCGATGTTTATTTGGAAAGTTAATTACAGATACACGGGGGAGGGCATGGGAGGCGGTGTTCCCCTTCCATATTGAAAAAAAAAAAAATAAAAAAAAAATTTAAATGTAATCCTCATGGTAATATTGATTTGTTCAATTCGCATGTTGAACTTTGCATTTCACCGGCTTATGTGGTCTAGGCAGTGCACTGGTCTCAACAGAGCACAGGTCGTGAATTTGACTTCGTGGTGTTATGACCCAGCAGATTGTAATAACGGAAAGACTCACGCAATATTGAAACATTTGGATGGTATCTTAATTATAGGGCTGTTCATTATCTTCATCATATGAATTATAATGTAATATATCGTTGACAAATAAATAATTTTATTGCTAGGGAATAAAAATGAAACATAATTAAGAATAATTGAAATATTAAATAGATAAATTGAGAATTGTTTCAGGATCCGCCATTGAACTGGATACATGACCGCCGGACCGGGATCCATATTTGGACTGAAACAAACATGCACTGAAAAAGGCCGCCGGAATATGGTTAATAGTAACAGTGTACCCGAGTCAGAATTTAAAATCTTTAAGACCTTTTAAAAAGTGATTCTCCCACACCTGCAGTTTGACTTTCACATTTTTCATAACACCTTATCCCGTAACCAATAATACACCTATCCCAAGGCACATGTAATAGTCATGACTGAAATTGATCGTTGACTAAACGCTTCACCAATAAGAACAGAGCTTTCTTTGATCCAGTCACAGTAGTTTACTAGTATTTTAGTACTTACTTTCATAATTTTTAATTTTTGTACAGTGAAATTTTTTAAAGGTTTCACAGAAAAGAAAAACATACGGTCCAACATACGAACGATTGGTCAGGTTAATCATACAGCTAGACGATCATATATTGTGACATAGAGCTTTTTTTTAGAAAGTAAATTGTAACCATGTGTAATTTATGTTTCAGACGTTAACTCGCTTCCTGGGGACGTTTGAGATGACAGGGTTCGCCGTGTCCAGATTTTTACAGCGATTTAAATGGCGCCGTGTGGGTATTATCGCCCAGCAGCAGACCGACTTTATCTGGATGTTGACCAAGAACGGCTTGCATTACGCACTGAATGAAGATGGGCTGGAAATAGCACTGACAACTTTGGTGACTAGCGGCTCCGATCTGCGGCAAGTCATGCTGAAGATGGCTACAGTCAGCAGAGGTCAGTCACATTAGACTACATTTTACCCAAGTAAATAAATATATATAAATGACTTGGACAAAAACCATTTTTAATCTTTCGATTTCATTTCCCCCACCCTCTTTGACATCCATGATAAACACTTCACGTCATGCTAAAACCACACGTTTTGCATAGAATATTGTGGTTCCAAGACAAGACTCTCTCATGGTTGCCAGGTAACGGAGTGTATCGTATTCTCTTACATCTTATGTTGTTCTTTAGTACCCTTGTAAAGGGTAGGTCGGATCCAAGTGGCCAAGCCTAAGACTACGGGAGGGGAGGTGCCCGACTTGAAACCCGCCTCATAGTGTACATTAATGGAATCCCGATGGTTTACTGACCTTTTTACCACAGGCATATCAGCGAGTTCAGGAGGAACAGAGAAGAACAGTCACATGGGCACCTGAAAACCTCACTGGCAATGACTCAAGGGACTGGGATTTTGTTAAATTTTGTTTAAACGGGTCCACTTTGAAGAGTAACGGGGTAATAGAAACACATGTAGACCCCGGTACAAGGGATTTGGGTGGTGTGTAGTCTGAGTCTTACATTGTAGAAACTCTCACTATATAGATGTCGGACTCAATATTAAATCGGGGTGGGGTTATTCATTAGTTCCGTAATGTAATAAACGGTAGGGTCGCTGATGTTTTCAAGTTCTCGTGATTTTATATCTAGGAAACGGTTTATTATTTATATTATGTTGTATATTATTTTAGCTCATATTTACGTACATGTTAGACGGTTTACCACCATATTTACTACACCTATCGGCGACGACTTACACCGATGGCCGGCGTAGACAGAAGAATAGTCATGTTTATTCTTATGTCAAACTGTAACATTAAAACACAACCTTTAATGTAGCTTTGATACCCAGGCTGAGCGCTCTGCACGTTAATTTTTCTCACATTCTCACATGGGAATTATTTCACTCCAGGACACGCAATTATGGTGGTTACCAGGCCTATTAACATACCCAGCGACACCCGGATAAAAAAAGAGAGGACGTGCGTGCTACCGTCCTATCATGAAGCCCCAAATCGAAATGACACATGTACATTGATGTTAAGGCACGTTATCAAACATTATATAAAAAAAACGGTTATTGTGTACAGAAGGCATGTGCTTAAAAGTCAATACGCCCTGATAATACAAAACAAGGAAAGAAAGGTCAAAGTGGTTAAGTTTTAAAAAAGTGGTAAAAAATACGCCAAAAGTTTATAGCATATTCACCATTTTGGCAACAATCTGTTATCATTAGCACAGTCATCATGTCTGACACATTACGTGCCCTAATGAAGTAAAGTCGGTTAATGTAACGCGATGCGTGTATGCAGACCAACATTAGTTTATGAACGCCTTTATTACATTTAGGCTTGACAACTCACTCCTGATTAATATCACGGCATCAGTTACGAAGAAGCTTCAGCGTGTGCTCAACACTGCAGCCTGGATTGTAGTAAGGCAAAGTAAACGAGATGGCATCTCAGACATCCTACATCAACTCCACTGGCTGCCTGTACCACAGAGAATAAGCTTCAACAAGCTTTGTCTCATACACAGATATGTTTACGGTAAAGTGCTCCAAGCTACCTTGCTGAGCCTGTGCGGTCATACCAGCCATCACGTAGTTTACGCTCTAGTGACCAGCATCTTCTGTGTCAACCAGCTGCTCATAAGAGAACATATGGTGATCGCTCTTTTTCAGTGGCTGCGACCGACAAAATTATTGAACGAGCGCATGTGTGTTAATTATAACGGTTTTAAAAGACAAGTGAAACCCCATCTGTTTCTGGCTGCATTTTTAAATTTATAGTTTTGCTCATTATAAACTATGCCTTCTGGGTAGAGATATTATATATAATGGGAACATCATGAACTCTTAACCGTAATTTATAGCATATACTACCATCATATTTTATTTTTTATCTCAATGCAAATAGTTGTTTTAGCTTTCTTAACTTTTCCTTAAATTTTTATCATAATATGTTTTTCTTCACCTTTAATGGCGCCACTGAGCAGCACTGAGTGCTGGATATTGGCGCAGTTTTAAATGAATTAATATATATATATATATTTAAATATATATATATATATATATATATATATATTTATAATACAGTAGAGCGCCGTTTTTTCCGAAAGCGTCGGGGGGACATTCGGAAATGCGGAAAAGGGTCTAGCGCAAATTAGTACGACAGTTAAAAATTAACTTAATGCCATTTTACCCTAGGAACACGGCGTTTCTTTTCGATATTCCTAAATGACGACCTGGATGGATAAAAGATATTGGATTATTGCTGAGCATAATTGGCAAAGATCAGTCTAACCTGCTTTAAGGATACGTGTGTGCTCTTATTTTTCATCAAATTCACTTGAGGGAAAGGTCAAATGACATCGCCAAGGAACACGGTGTTTCTTATCGATCTATGTAATTGAAGACCGGGACAAATGAAAGCTGCTCGAGCCTAAGAGTTTAATGAATTATACCTGACCAATGCTGACGCGAGTAAACTGCTCAGTTATTTTGCATGACATCCTGTCCAAAGCCGACGAACTATGCTTGCTTGGGTACAAACGAGATGTGATTGATAACAAACAAGTGCTCTTGGATAAACTGCCGGTCGCTTGCTAGGGGTACAGGGGGCCGAGCGTTGCGGGGCTAGCTGTAGTTTTCACACCTTTGCCCCAGCGACATCATCGGCCCAGAGCTAATTAATTAGGGTTACCACTGGGCTTAACACATTATCCGCAGGTTTTGTGACTTGTAATTACAACACTGATTTAAGGTTTTTACATACTTGAAATATATTTTGGAAATACGAATAAATTTTCGGTTCCCCATTTAAATTTTCGGAAAAACGAATTTTCGGAAATTCGGCATTCGGAAATACGGCGCTCTACTGTATATCCATATATATATATATATATATATATATATATATATATATATATATATATACATTTCTGTAAGTATTTATAAACATTCCAAATGATAACAACCACAAGAGGGTAAAATAGGCTACCTTATCTCTACCCAGTCACAGTGTAACGGTGTGGGAGTCGGAAATGTATTTCCTTGCAAACGTATTACAAAAGATAATTATAATATTAAACAGCGTGCTACGTTTACTCTAGCTCCTATACGGCTGTTCGTGTACGGTACTGAGGCCAGCCGGTACCTGTAGCACCTCGACTCATGACGCTGTTTAACGCCGAGTGTCACGAAGAATTGCGGGCGGCTATAATTACCTGTATTTTCCGCCTTATCGTTGAACACTCATTAAACTTGTTCATTAAATTTTCACCTTCTGCACCGCATAAACATCTCAAGCCTAATTAATTCCAATTAAAGGGTTAATGAGGACGGAGTGATGTCAGGGAATCTTTTTGAACAATCAGGACATATTAACATCTCAATCAATCTCCCCACGCACGAGTCAATGCAGAGCTGTCTAATTGGACTAATAGTCCTGCATTACGCGTCAATTGTCAGCGGAACTTGTTAAATTTATCGCAGCTGAATTATAACAGCCACACCGATACCGACTTTCCTCCTGATCGACGCTCACATTTTTCCCGGATGGTATTTTTTTGTGTGTTACGGGCTCCAAGAACTGACAGCGGTATGAATGTTGCTCTAACATAGCTGCTATAAACTGAACCTATGCAATACAATCATTATACGCGTATTAAAATAAAAAACAAGGGACCCATGGGTCACGGCGCTCAGCTGTTATATATGATAAAAAAATATGATTTGGAAATTAGGCACATGCTGGTTTTGTGTTGTAATAAATAAAAGCTTTATTATGAGTTGTTGGTGTTTAGCTTATGTATGATTTTGATAGTATCTTTGGAGACAGGGAAGAGGCTTGATTTCATTTATTTTATTGACAAATGGAGTGCTATTGTCACACAGATTTTGACTTGGCAATATAACTCATAAGCAGCACATATAATATAAGAGTTTAACTATTTATTAAAATTTAATAACAAATATTGTGCCAAATATAATTTTATTCAAAATAATAAGAGAATCATGATTAAAAAAAAATAAAATATAACTGAAATGATTATTAAAATAATATTATAGAATATATTCATGCATGCATTCATGAATACATTTTGAAAGTATTTGCACTGGTATTCAAATACTTTCATTTTTACTTGAATTCCCATTCTTATGCAAGAAATTTTATAATGATTCATATTCGTATTCAAATACATTTGCAAAGTATTTGCACCATGTCTGGTATTTATTCAGTTTTAGCCAAACAATGATGTTGAGAATCCAGAATATATAAAATTCACAAATTTAAATAATGATCATAAGTACCTGGTTTTATGGCTTTTATTTGTATTAAAAAAATAAATGTAACATATTCACTTTGGACTACTTTCACATCAATCTACACACTGGACACAGTAGGATTCTAGATTAATATTATCAACTGTATCTTTGTCTAACATTAATTTCCTTCATATGATCCCTAATGATTAGTAATGAATATTATGATTTATTTTTGTTATCATTAAAAAATTGAACTGAAAATTACCATAGGTGACTGCATGGTTTTATTTGGAATACTTTACATTCTATCCATCCATACAAGATTCTTACATCATCAGTAACTGCAAGTTAATTTCCTGTTACTCAACAACTAACAAATTTCTTTTCTATTAATTTTTTTAAAATTTGATATTAAAAACCAATAAAAATTTATTAATTTATAGTTTCTTGTTATGTTGTTGGTCAAAACAACAACTAGATAAGTTGGGTTGGACACCTGGATCAACTGTGGCTGGCCATAAGCTGCCTGGCTGCCCCAGTGTATGCCTCCCTCAAGCGTACATAATTTGCTGAAAGGTCAATAAGGTCAACATAGAGGTGACTGAAGAGGGGGTTTGGAGAGCCTGGTTCTGATATGGTCTCATAAAAACATTAATAAAAGCTACAATTTTTGGCCATTTCCTTTCAGCTTTTTAAACTAAAAAGCTGAAATCCTTATGTATGCATGATATGAAAATTATATCAACAGTGCTCAATGGAAACAAACGTGTCATGGTCAAAGTTGGGCAAAATTTAAGGTACTAATTTTATATTTATACTAATAACTTACAAAATTTGAAAAATTCAGAACTAATTTTGGGTATTCAATTGAATCTTGATTAAATATTGTTACATCCCTGACAAAAAATCTCTAGCTTCAGCAATCCTCTTGTTAAGGGAGTAAATAAATTTCTTGATTTTTTATAAAGTGCATTATGTTTGGGCCCATAACTTAAAACAATTACGCAATACTGACATCATTTCTGGCATGTGCATAGCGAATGAATAGAAAAATATGTAGATTATATATGATCAAAGTCAGATCAGTGGTTTTGATATTAGGCAGTCTTGTGTAACAATGGGTTTTTAATGGAAAAGTAAAGTTTTTAATTAATATCTAAAAGGAATTAAGTCCTAGTGACCAAATTCTTAGCAAGGTATAGGATTTTGGAGACATCTAACTCTATGTCAAATTTTAGGAACTGAGAGCTGAAGCTGGGGAGCTGAGCTCTAGCAAACTGCATTACACTAGCTTGATGTAAATAATATGTGATATGGTGCTTGAAAACTTGAATAAAATCTACAGTTTTTGATCATCTGGTTCAAATTTTTAGTGTTAACAGATGAAATGCTGACAAAAACATGCTGTGAAAATTAAATCCACAGCAGTTACAGGAAAAAAATGTGCCATGGTCAAAGTTGGGCAAAATTTAAGGTACCTATTTTTATTTTTTTTTTAATTTAAAAGATTTTGATCTTATTTTGGGTATACAATTTAATTTTTATTAATTAAAGTTATATTACTGGAAAAAGTCCTTAGCTTTAACATGTTTTGTGTTAAGTGATCAAATATCTTTCCATATTTTTTACAGAATGCATTATGTTTGGGCACATAACTTTTTTAAATTATATAATACAGACCTAATTTTTGGCATGTACATAGGAACTATATACAGAAATATTTATGGTAAATATGAGGAAAAACAGATGAGTGGTTTTGATATTAGGGAGTCCTGAAGTCGGAAAATAGGTTTTTAATAAAAAAATTGAGGTTTTTCCTTAATTTTTCAAAGGAACGAAGTCACAAAGACCCAGTTTTCGGCTTGGTAGGAGATCTTGGGGACATCTAACATTATGCCGAATTTTGGATTCCTAGGCCTACGGTTTCAAAACGTGCCAGTTTAACGGACGGACGGACGGACGGACGGACGGACATCCGACGGACAAAGGACCACGACTATAGCTCAGATGATTTATAGTCAGCTAAGCTAAAAATCATCCGTACATAAAATGGTTTAAACTATGTGGAGTTCTTTCGGGCATTTTGCGTCGAACCGTCGAAACAAATACATCTGCTCCATATTTTGCCCCCTAGTTCGAAGATTAAATTACTTTTTTTGGTGAAGCATTACCTGTACTTTAATGCTTGGGCTTAGACTTAGGTAAACGTACTGTGTTGCACAAACATGGACACTCGTGTTTGATAGAAAAAAAACATAAAAACAAAAATAAAGAAAATGAACCAAGTTCAAGAATATAAAATGTGTGATGGACTATTTGGACAATAATAATTACATGGTATAATTTTCCCGTTAACAGTTAAAAAAGTGATATAAGAATTATGCCCTTTCCTTAGCGACAACTTTGAGGCATCCTTATGCAGTGTACATTGCTTAGGAGATTGGTGACAAACAATAAAAACTCGCCAGCGACGCCATGATCCTTGGATATATGCAAGTGAAACAGGCTGCAAAACGATTGAGATTTATTTCATAACCATAGTTTATACTGAAATTACGCATTTTCCTCTTTCTGACCATTGTTCAAAATTTATAAACTGCAGATTTTCCTGACCAAAATTAATTTCAGAAACACAAGTGGACAGGGAAATCCAAATGAATGTGCTAACTTAGACTATATTTATGTATTTTTTTCCCTATCGCCTTCTTCCCCTTTCCGCTTTTACTTGAGGTAAAATTGCAGAGCAACTGTGCGATCCACATTTCTCAGACAGCCTTTTTCAAACTAGTTCTTCTGTTGCTGCTAATTAAATATCTGTATTCATTAACGGACCAACACCTCGCGTCAGTCGAGGTAATGGGTGTTAATTACACCCATTCACATGATGAGTCGACATAGCAGGGTGGTGTTACGTGATTGCCTGGCGTGTAAACACGGCTCAGCCGGGTTACAAGCCTCACTCCGGTACATCTTGAACTTAAAAAACGAAGGCGAACATTTGGCTTACATAATCCGGGGTTATAAATACATATCTTGAAAATAGTTCAGAGAGAGAGTGACTGGAACACCGTAACCACACAGAAACTGCATGAATGTTGCGTTGCTTGCTTTTCCTTTCCTGCTGCTGTTTATGTTTAATAAACGTTTCTGATAGAATCTCTTTTCTGTAAACATTGCTTTGGCAGTCATGTGTTTAAAACACTTCTTTTCTTTATTTATTAATCGTGTTGAAAATCCATTATAGCCGCCAACTGTTATTGTTTGCTCTGTAAATTCATGTTCTACAAGCCCCTGATGTAAATTAAAAAAATGCAAGTTAAACAAATGAACAAACAAGACGACCAGAGGTCACATTTTAACGAATACCAAATCTTGGTCTTCAAGAAATCATTGACATTTAGCAGAGGTGTAAGTTAGAAAGTGATTCCTGTAAATCTGTGGCCTGTAGAATGTTATCTGTGAGACCAAAGAACGAGCAAGGGGCGAAATTGAGGACAACTGACAAAAAGACAGACATACTGACAATCTGACAGAGTGGAACACAGGTAACTAGACTATTTCATAAAGAAGACGAAGAAAATGAACAATAGTTTGTGAAGGTAGGACCAGTATTGACAAAGGTGTAAGGGAAATAAGATTTGGAAGTAATTTGATGAACTTGACTCAAACTTTGACCTATTTAGAAAACACACACACAGCTTCCAGAAATCGTTTCGATATACAATATTTTAAGTAACAAAGTGAATCCTGCAAAAAAATGTGGCCTGTAACAAATGCAATAAACAGCAAGTAGGCAAAATTGAAGACAACTGACAAACGGACAGACACACTGACAAACTGACACAGAGTGAAAGACAAATAACTAGATCCTTCCATAGAAAGGACGGAGAAAAGGAAAATGAGTGACAGTTTGTGAAGTGAGACCAATATTGACAAAGTTATGAGGAAAATAAGATTTTGACGTGTTTTGATGACCTTGACCTTGAACTTTGCCCTTTTTAGAAAACAGCTTCCAGAATTCTATCTGATATACAATATGTTTAAGTTACAAAGTGATTCCTGTAAAAATGTGGCCTTGAGACTGCTACAATGAAATTTAGGACACAAAGACAGATATACAGACAAAGTTGCACAAAGTTAACCCTAATTTATGAAGAGGACGCAAAGTTTGTGAAGATAAGACTAATATTGACAAAAGTTATGGTGAAAATAAAATGTTGACGTTTGTCGCTGACCTTGACCTTTAACCTAGATTGACTAAACATAGGCTTCCAGGACTTTTGATTTTTAATCAACTTTGTAAGTTTCAACTCGATGCCTTCAAAATTGTAGTCAGCAGAGTCCCGCCAAACGAAAAAAAAGTGAGGAAGTAGAAAAAATTATGTTTATGAAGCTGTATTGAATTTGAAAAATTGAGAACCAAAACAGAAAGACGGACGGACGTACAGAAAAAATAGACCTAGGCCAGATTATTCTTTTTGATTGGGAAGAATGGACAGGCGAGTAAATGAGCTAAGGTTTATGTTACTTCGGTCATTTATGACATAATTATAAAGAAAATAAGCCCTTGGGGCTCGTTTATGACCTTGTCATTTCACTTATCTTGAAATAGGCCTGATGGGATAATAGATATCTACCAACAGAGTAAGTTTCAAAGCGATTGCAGGACACTTGGGCCTGCGTCAGAGATAGAAATATCTGAATATTACAAATGACAACATTTTAAATCCTAAATTAGGTCAATATGATAATGGCAGAATACGACCAAGTCAAGAAATACGGCCATTGATTTTAGTTTCAGGTGCAGCAATAACAACTAAAATATCATTTATAGCTTTGGAGATAGGACACAATAATTATATATTGTAGTGTTTTATGTGCAGCGCTTTCTAATCGTCATATTAAAAAAATGTGTTTCAAGAGATCAATGTAAAACATAAAATATATCATTTTCAAAATGATTGCTGCAAAACTGAGGCCTGTAGTTCGTCATTAAGTAATTTCTCAGAAAATTTCGTTTGACGAGATATGGTAAGAGTTATTGCAAAAGTTGATATAAGATCATGTATATCTAATTAAATTATATCTGATGGAAGAACTTGAACTCTCTAGCTTTGAAAATGACAATGTAACTAAAGCTAAGGTAAAAACATCAATAATTTCACTCTAATATAGGTCACCATGGTAACCATTGAATCTGGGCAAATGGACCGAGGAATAAGCCCATTGTTTCAGATCATGTGAATAAAGTTTTATCATTGTTTATAGTTTTGAAGCAGTGGGACAAAAACTATGGATTAAAGTGGTTGATCCGTAGAGCCCCTCGGATCTAAAATCCGAAAATGAAAAATCCTTTTCCAGATTTGTCTTTATAATATTTAATGTATAAGTTTTGAGGCGATTTCTCTAAAATTGGGGCCTCCAGGGCTTCATGGATGAAACCATGGAAAAATCTCGTAATGCGCCCCCTGTTGGTCCTTTTCGGATACTTGAAATAAAATCGTGTAATACTAATTTATCTCTTCATGATCCAAAAACTAGACTTTTCCAGCTTCAAACATGACCAACATACAAAAAGAAGGGTATTTAATTAATAAGGCAATATTTCCTTCAGGAGAAAGGCCATTGAATGTCGAATAGAAGAATTCAAAGTTTAGGTGGCTTCGATCATTCTTGACAAAGATATGAAGACAAAACCCATTTTAGGGGTCTTGATGACCCTGACCGTGACGTTTGACCCATTATGACCAAAAACAATAGGCTTCTATTGGGGACAATTATATTCTAACTGTATAAATTTGAAAGCAATTGCTGCAAAATAGTGGCCGGTAGAGGGCAGACACACATATAAACGGTTGGCCCTGATCACGACCTTTGACCTACTAAACCCCAAAACAAAAGGCTTCTATTTGGGACGATTATATACTTACTTTATAATCTGAAAGCAGTTGCTATAAAAATAGTGACCTGTATGTTGCAGACAAACAAACATACACAACTGACCAATATTCTCTGAAATCTCTGATTCTGGCAAGCAACAAACCGACATACACATATGACCAACATGCTTGCAGAGATCTTCGTTTTCCGGCAAGCAATGAACGGGAAACGCAGACAATAAATGTACTCATGGTCCAGTTACAACGGAATTAGATCAATAGAGGAAGCTATCTGAGAGATTTAAGAAGAGCAAGTCTGAATTTATGTAAAGATATATCGAATACAGGAAGGGCGCATTCATTCTTTTAATAATACTACATTTGAACCCCCTGTACTTGGATTTAATTTTTACTAATGCGTGATCAAATATGGTATTGCTTCCGGACTTTTCGCTGAACAAGTAATATTCCAGCTAGAAGGTGATTAATCATCTTAAAGAGGAGGCCGCAGGACCCTTATATGGTTTCATTTTCTTAACAAGGATAACTAGATACCACAGAATTATTGTAACGTGCAAGATCTAATGCAATGTGTAATATAAGAGAGAAGCAACATTTTAGAACAAATACAAATAGTTCAATAATGTTACTGGTTGTTTCAATATATCTGACTAGACAAGAGCTCATATTTCGCAAAATTACCTCAGTCAATTAATGATAACTAGGGGAAGAGGGACCTAACCGGGGTCTCATAATAGAAAATCATGAAAATGGCCCTGCAGGAAACAAGCATTAAACTAATGATTATCTTGTACAGGCATCTGACATAATACGAAGTACGTAAAGACATATGTAGACTGGGATGAGTGGGCTTTGGCGTCGCCTTAATACTACTACTTACCTATATCAAAACGCTGTGTATATATTCCTGTCGCTAGTTGTAGCATTCATCTTAACATACATTGATATATAAAACACATTTCCATATGTATATACAAGTATATCAATAATCAATAACTACCTGAATTAAAGCATTGCTACCCCAAAGAGGGGGACGAGGTCGGTATGTATATTTATGTCTGTCTGTATTTATATTTGTCGGGAACTTTTTGTTTATATTTTTTTGCGCTGGTAAGGTAGGTCTCTACCTCAGTCCTCAAAGAAGACCCGAATCCGGAATATAAATTCCAGATTTTATTGTTAAAAATAAATATATCAGGGTATCCCCCTGATACATGTAACCCCCCGATACACGTAACCCCCTTATACAGGTAACCCTCCGATACAGGTAACCCCCTGGTACAGGTAACCCCTTGATACAGGTAACCTCCTGATAGAGGTAACCACATGATATAGGTGACCCCTAATACAGGTAACCTCCTGATACAGGTAACCCCCTGATAGAGGTAACCCCTGATAGTGGTAACCCCCTGATACAGGTAACACCCCGATACAGGTAAACCTCTGATAGAGGTAACCCCCTGACCCAGTTAGCCCCCTGATACAGTTAACCCCATATACAGGTAACCGCCTGATACAGGTAACCCCCTGATACAGATATCCCCCTGATACAGGTAACCCCCTGATACAGGTAACCCCCTTATACAGATATCCCCCTGATACAGTTATCCCCCTGATACATGTAACCCCCTGATACAGGTAACCCCCTGATACAGGTAACCCACTTAAACAATTAACCCCCGATTCAGGTAACCCCCTGATAGAGGTAATCCCGTGATACAGGTAATCCCGTGATACAGGTAACCCCGTGATACAGGTAACCCCCTAATACAGGTTACGCTCCGATACAGGTATCCCCCTGATACAGGTACCCCCCCCCCCCCCTGATACCGGTAACCCCCTGATACAGGAACCCCCCTGATACCGGTAACCCCCTGATACAGGCAACCCCCCTGATAGAGGTAACCCCCTGATATAGGTAACCCCTGATACAGGTAACCCCCTGATACAGGTAACCCCCTGATACAGGTAACCCCCCGATACAGGAAACCCCCCTTACAGGTAACCCCTTGTTACAGGTAACTACCTGTTACAGGTATTCCCCTGATAGAGGTACATAAGTGTGCCGGGAGTGCTATTGTACCTTAACCATGACTATCGTGTGCAGAGTTTTAGATAAAACAGTACCAGACGCAAAATCTGGCCCTGCTTACTTGTATTACTTAGATATATTCTCTTAATTCCTCGATGTTTTAGGTAGCTCAGAGGGGACGTGCACCTCATGCGCCTCCTCTAAATCCACCCGTGCTGGCGGAGTTTGTGGTCTTTGATTCCTTTCTTCTTTCATTACGGGGTTGCCCGTTGCATAGATCTTGAAATAGATAGTAATGATAGATTAGAACTTTTGAATTTCTGCATGAATATCAGAGAAACTACTTCTTATGACGGAAGATACATTTGGCCTAGGTTTTTGGCTCAGCTGACTATAAGTTATCTGAGCTATAGCGATGATCCTTTGTCCGTCTGCCGTCCGTAAACAAGGCACCTTTTGAAACAGCTGGACCTACGAATCCAAAATTTTACAAATAGTTAGAGGTCACGGGACTGAAGTTGGACCGCTCTACGAAATTCGATATATTCAATTCGACAATATCACTCAATTCATGTATCGTCGATATTCGATATTCGCATGAGATTATCGAATATCTCTTATATCATGCGAATCATATCACTCATTTCAAGGATATTCGATTATTCGATAATCGCATGCAAATATCGAATATCACTCAAATATTCGATATTCGATCTCGATATTTGGATGTGAATATCGAATATCACTCAGATATGGGATATTCGATATTCGCATGCGAATATCAACAATAAATCATATAAATTAGTTTTATTTCATATTCGATTTTTGCACGCAATTCGGGCGCAAAACTCGAAAAAATTTTGACGAGGGGGCCTCAGATTCACCGTGGACATCTTCTCTTGTCACATGCCTTGCCTCTACAGGCATCTCGCACTACACAAACATAACCTTGGTAAACCAGCTTTTGTTCCTGTGTTTAACCCCCTGCATGTACTAACAACTAAGCTGGTCGGCAGGTTTTCGGCTGGACAGTGGGAACTCATTTCTGACATTTCACTTGAAATTCAAATTCTGTTAAGAGCAATTATTTGCTATTGTACAGGGGTCTCTTTTTTGTTCGCTGTTGACATTCTGTTTCGTGTTAGGCTCAAGCCCTGGGCGCCAATCGCTATGGCGTGTAGAGACACAGCGCTCGGTTTAACCCGTATTTGGTGAATCCTGGCATGTAAAGACAGCGCTCATGCTAATCTGGAATTTTCTGGGCTGATCATGCTCTATGAGCGCGTGTCTTGTATTGTGTCTGGTAAACTCAATTAATTAGCAATGTTGGGCAAACTTTCATGGGATTTAATTTTTAGCTCACATGGCCATATAACTGTTGAAAACTGTTACAATTACTTTTTTTTTTGTTTTTGAATTGTATCCCTTTATATAGCACTTAAGCCCATTACTATTTCTTTCCTTATTGCATCATAAAATTGTTTCAGGCCAGTTTCATATATAACACAGTGCAGATGCAAATGTATACCTAACTGGCTTGTTTTAACTTGCTTATCAAATTTAGTTTATGCTCATTTGAAAATGGAAAAATTTATTTTTATGGAGCATTTTATTTGAGTTAATAAATTTAATGGGCATTATTATGCTTCAGCCAATGTCCATTATTCTATAATTAACAAGGATTCGTTAGTAAGTATATATGTTTACATGCATATTACCGTCGCTTAGTTGAAATACTGAAACTTTTACAAATACATGTATGTGATCATGAGAGGTTCCTGCATATTTCATGTAGTCCATAAAGGTGCACAGTCAACACAACCACTATGATTTTATACACATATTCTCAGCTTTAATTTCAGCTGAGCGCCGAAATTTGTAAAAACCTTGAGCAAAATTTTAAGAAATTTCCATCTGTAACATCAACCGCTATTGTAATAAAATGTTATTAAAATAGTGACCGTTATTACAATAGTGGTTGACAATAACGTGAAATTGGCAGCCACTGGAATTATCACAATAGTGACCGTGATTATAATAGTGGTCGCAGCAGCTGGATCGAACAGCCCAGTGGTCTGACCAACAGTGACTTTGGACAAGCAGTACACCTGGGACTGCTTGTGTAGTTTCTTCCCTTCTAACATTTTGTCTACAGAAATCACTTGATGCCTGTCGCTATTGTAATTAGTGTAGTTATTTGTCAGTCTGAACGATGACATTGTGAGTTCAACTAGTATTTTAATGTACTTTCAGTTATAATTTTGGCCGTACATGGTGACGTGTTGCGGAAGCTGATGCTAGTGGCCTCTGACCTCGGATACACAAATGGGGATTATGTTTACATCTGTGTCAAATACTATCGACAAACACGACTTTTTGGAGATTTTGGTTGGAAAAGAGTAAGTATTTCAAATTGTCAGCACTGCTATACAAATGCTAGGATCACACACATGCGGTTGTTATTTTATGGATAAGAATATGATGCAGATAAGGCTGATTTACATTTAAAATAGCATCAAGAGGACGAATGGAGGACAAACTAGCCCAGCCTGAGGCAGATGTGTACCGCCCTCCTGTACTCATGGACTTAAAATTGTCTGTAGTTGTTAGGTTTTCTTCCTCTGTAGATTTGTAATCAGGGGTTAATACAATCATTATGGATCAATTCCGACAGAATTATACATATATGAACTATAAATCTGCATTCTGAGGAACGCAAGCCTCCGTCATGTGCCTATTGCTGGATGCTCCCATACCCGTCTTTGCATTCTTTTTTACGGCCCATATACCCAAGTTCATTTGTGCATAAGTGACTGTACATTAATGAATATTCCTCTATGACATTCCTGAATCCGAATCATGAGCTAGATCCACACCAAAATCTAATCCCTTATTTCATGCCCTATTTCCGAAATGCCCAGAAAATTTCATGAGATTTCCTTCGGGATTGAGCGAGTTATATTGTGAACGAAAATACAAACACCCCCCTAAACACACGGGGATGAACGCATACGCTCAACGTACGATGGTGCTTTTTTTTTTATTTTACAGGAAGACAAAGATGATACGACTGCGCGGCTGGCTTATCGTTCTTTGTTCTACTTGTCCTACTTTAACAGAGACACTAGCAGTGAATATCTCCAGTTCATTGATAATGTGAAAAACCGCTCAGCAACGGAATTTGGTTATATTTATACGGACGGTGACGAAGTAAGTATGTCTAATGCCCGTTGAAGTTACTTAAGTCAAGCAATGTATTATTTTTTATGGGCGGGTCTTGATATTTATAACCCACAATAAATTGCAAGAAATGGTTTTATGTTTTTTTTTCAGTATTATAGGACCAGCTTAACAATATATCAATAGTTTACCAAAATTGGACGCTGGGAAAGTTGTTATATTTAGAGTGGCGTCCAATATTGCCCCTCAGATAGCCAAAAATCATTCAGTATTTATCATAGAGTTAACATTTTGGTATCTACTACTAGGTTTCTGGGGTACAAAAAAATCCGTTGGAACCAATTAAACTTTCATTACGTTTTTACATTACAGGAAAAATTAAAGATAGTGTCCAGAATGGCTGCCAAGTCTTTTAAAAATGGCTATAAATCATTCATTTTTCATCATAGAGTTGAAATTATGGTATCTACTGCTAAGTTTTTGGGGTCCAGAAATTCATTGGAACCAACAAAAACATCATAACGTATTTATATCACCGGCTTCTTTGGCTCAGGGGGAGAGCGCAGGACTCAAAGCCGGGAGATTGTGAGTTCGAATCTCAGCCGAGGCGGTGAGGTTTTTCACAGTCTGCCCTCACCCAGGGTGAGCGCTCTGCAGGCTTAATGGGCTGGTCGTGCCCAACGGCCGTGTTTCACACACAAACGAGTGCGCCTTTCGGGGGTCCTCGGTAGTATGATTACCAATCCACGGCCCGCAGGTGCAGTAGTCACCGGGCCTGGTTAGCGCCAGGATATAAAATGAGAGGAAGCGTGTGATACTGCCCTGTCACGTAGTCCGAAACTGGAATTGAAATCTGCAGTTGTACATATAATTAGTTAAGCTAGCATTAAATAAATGGAGGCGGTTACCTCCAACAAAAACAAAATTATAAAAAAATCATTACGTGTTGGTGTCACTGACAAATCCAAGATGGTGTCCATCATAGAGATGTAATTGTGGTATCTACTACTGATATATTTAAGTTTGTGAGATCATTGAAACCCAAATAACGCATTGCTGTGTGGTCATGTGACTGGCTAATCAAAGATGGCTTAAAATGGCTACCGATTACGTCAATTACATTCACTCCTTATTTAATTGCCGTAATTTTTGTGCAATAACTATAGGGGTTAAACGTTGCCTGGTGGTAAAAAGTTCTAGAATACATGCTAATTAGCTGGTAAACTATACGTCCGAGACAGTAAACAGAATGGCCGCCGAATAAACTTACATTACTATGGTTAGAAGCTGTTATTTTTTACCAGGCGCGAATTTTATTTCTGTCTCTAGGTTTCAGGGTGTACAAATAAAGACATTAAAACAAGAAAAAGTATTTTTGGGTAATCATGTAACCTAAAATATCAAATATGACATCCATAATTGCACCTATGGACTGTAAAAACTTTAGACAGTTCTAAGACAGTGAAATTGAGTAGAGTATAAAACAGAACGGTACTCGGGGGATTACAGGTAATTTCGCATTATGCTGTGAGGGGCGGCATTGATCTCGAATGTCCTGAACTCGGACCTATGCACAAGGTCAGATCTCGATATCCTGGCCAAACCAAGTTCCAGTGCAGTAAGAACAAGCTCTGTCGAACATACTGGAAAACATGCTACTAAGATATACAGGTATATGTAACATGCATATGTATAACTGTTTAAGATTGATAAAATAGTTAATCATTCGACTTCTGTATATTCCCTTTGCTTTGCCCTTATGCTCCTTGTATTAATGTTTTTATTTGATTGATCTTGCGTTCTACATCACTGTGATTATGGTGGTCTATCAAGTCCAGCGTTTATGTCTATGTGCGTCATATATGTTGTGGGCCAGCAGCCCTGTTTTCATCTACTTGGACAACTGTATCTTTTTGGGCTTTAGGAATCCTCTCGATTACATGAGTACGGCAACTTCGGAAATCTTCCTCTTTTGGGCTTCCAGCATGCTTTATCGGCAAATTTGGGACGATTTCAACGATGACGATATTGGCAAAAACAAAGTTTTGAAAGCATACCTTGGGCCCTCCTTGCTTTATTTTGCCTGACCTGAGTTCAAGATGTAGGAGATGCTTGGGAATTCTCCATACAGATGACGTCCTATCCAGCAAAGCTGAGCTTTTGCAATCCCTGCCTCTGTAATGCACGCCAGTTTGTATAGAGGAGTCGGTGGCACTTTGTTAGCAGGTTCCATATACTGCTTGATGGACCTGAAGAAAATGTAGAGGTCTTAGTTTCAGCATAGTGCTGGACTTTGTCAGCCTTCTACTCTCACCATGCATACTTCTTCCTTCACTATGCTGCTTGGGCCTGACTCTTCAGCTTCTCAAACGGTTCTTTATAGAAGTGAAAGACATTCTGTCTGGCCATGAAGTACTTTGTACATCCCCAACCAGGTATCCCTGGTTCACTCTTTCGGAAACCGAAAGTTAACTCTTCCGTCTTCTGAACTGGTTTCCGCTTTGTTAACCAACTCCTGACAGAGTTCCGCGGGTTTTCCAGGCTAGTGGCAAAGTTGTTTTGATTAGATGTTGTTTCAGTTCATCAATTTGAATGTTTCCTGGTGTTTGCAGTGATCTATCTGACAATGCGGTGGCGTATCCAAAACTCGGTTGCATGCACGGCCCTGTTGATCGCGGGGTCTTGTGCATCGCATTCTCGGCTGATGGCTGAGCCGATGAAGTGACACTGAATCTCAGATGCTTCCTTTTATTTTGTATTTGTCTTGTTAACTGTGTTTGTGATGCCGGGTTGTTCTGTACAGAGATTATTAAAAAAAAGACCATTATCCAGAAAAATATACTATTGCCATGCGGACCAGGCACTCCCTTCTAATTTCTGTAGTCTGTAGTGACTCTGACATTTTAGGTCGACCAGAAAAATGCGCTATTCAATATAGGTGATAGCTTTCAAGATCTCCATCGGAGGATGCTGGCGAGATTCGGAGATCAGGCTCTTGGCAAGAGAGCTTGGGAGGTAGCGGTGTTTCATCAACTGCTCGTCTACTTCCAGATCTCTCTAACGTCAGAATGACTTGTTATTATTGAGTCGTCTACTTCCAGATCTCCCTAACGTCAGAATGACATGGTATTATTGAGTCGTCTACTTCCAAACCTCTCTAACGTCAGAATGACAGGTTATTATTGTGTCGTCTACTTCCAAACCTCTCTAACGTCAGAATGTTATGTTATTATTGAGTCGTCTACTTCCAAATCTCTCTAACGTCAGAATGTTATGTTATTATTGAGTCGTCTACTTCAAAATCTCTCTAACGTCGGAATGACATTTTATTATTGAGTCGTCTAATTCCAAACGTCTCTAGCGTCAGAACAACATGTTATTATTGAGTCGTCTACTTCCAAACCTCTCTAACGTCAGAATGGCATGTTATTATTGAGTCGTCTACTTCCAAATCTCTCTAACGTCAGAATGACATTTTATTATTGAGTCATCTAATTCCAAACGTCTCTAATGCCAGAATGACAGGTTATTATTGAGTCGTCTACTTCCAAATCTCTCTAACATCATAATGACATGTTATTATTGAGTCGTCTACTCCCAAACCTCTCTAACGTCATAATGACATGTTATTGTTGAGTCGTCTACTTCCAAACCTCTCTAACGTCAGAATGACTTCTTATTATTGAGTGGTCTACTTCCAAACCTCTCTAACGTCAGAATGACATGTTATTATTGAGTCGTCTCATTCCAAACCTCTCTAACGTCAGAATGACATGTTATTATTGACTTGTCTACTTCCAAACCATTGTAATATCAGGACGAATTTGTAATAAAAAATCCGCCCATGAACCTACATTATTATTATTAAATCTTTATTAAATTGATTTGTATATTTTGCATAATTTTACAGAATAAGAGTGTATGAAATAATAACACCTTAAAATATATTGCTATTTATTGTATTAACATTAAATACATACTAGAAGTTTATTTCCCTTAGTTTCTTTCATAACTTTCTTGGTCGACTGTTGGTTGCTTCATTTGGTTGATAGTCCACCAGGCTTGCATTATTCACTGACAATACTCTTATACGAACATATATGAAGACTATTAAGTATTCTCTGTTTGTGTGTAGGTCCCCTATCCCGCCGCTAACCTGTATGAAGCCACGTACCTGTACGCTGTGGCCATGAACGAGACGCTGACAGCCGGAGAGGACCTGAAAAACGGCATCCAGCTCTCACAGAGACTGTGGGGAAGAACGTTCCCGAGTAGGTAACCAACTGGTACCATGTGTTGTTATGGTCAAAGGGGCATGAATGAATCCTTCAAAACTTGAGTATGTAAATTGTTGAATTGCCGTGCTAGTCTATTCCTTACAAAACACCATGAGAACAGCTACAAGACTCCATTCAGCTAATCTTTAAAAATGGTCAACCAGTTACATGACTTTTTCATACACGAGTTTAGTAATTATAACCATTTTCTCGATTCTGAAATCAGGATCTAGTATCTATGTATATCATCTATATTATAACTGACGGCAGTACATGCAAGCGTTGTCACGCAACCCCTCAGGTTCCACCGCTCGGAAATGCCCGTTTCTGGTCCTGAAATGTCTAAAACGATGTCAAGTGTTTCCTGGAGTTGGGGGGGGGGGGGGGTATTTCCCATAAATCTTAAGAAATTTAACATAGTTTCGCCAGTTTGCTATCGCTACGCCACCTGTCAGCAACTACGTCTATGGATCCTCCTCCGCCCGTTGACAACCTTGTCGTGTTCTAACACGTCCCATAATAAGTACATAAGCCCGTCACTAATATGCATCCTGCCTAGCGTGGTAACTTTTAAATATATGACACACTTGCTTCTAAACATACAGAAAAATAGGTATAATCACCCGATATGACGTGGTACCATATGTTTATGCATACATCAGGTCAACTGCATAAAGCTGTTCACTACACTGTTCCATTTCCACCTTTTTAGGCCACAAAGTCATCCTTGCGTTAAAATATGATCACTAAGTTTTACCATAGTAAATTTTTACCGCTTCTGTTCAGATAAAAATGCATTTATAATTAAATCTATCTTTTTGTCACAGGTGTCACTGGTGCATTGACAATAAACGAAAATGGAGACAGAGAGCAAGCCTATACTTTACATCACATTCAAGATCACGTAACAGGGACATCTGAGGTAAGCGTATTAGCTATTCCCCAAGCATATGGCAAAATTTGGTAGCTAATGTGTCATCTAGTATGTCCAGAAAGCAGAGTGCCGTATTAATGTCTTAAGCTGATTGTGATATCTATGGTGACTTTTGGGAACACAGCGTAACTTCTATATATATATATATATTATGCAGTAGGTACATCGCTCCAGCTTCAAATTTCCAAGAATTCCTCTGTTAGTGATAAACCAAGAATGACACAACCTGGGATTGGATATATAAAGTTTTATATTCAATTTATATATATATATATATATATATATATATATATATATATATATATATATATATGTGTGTGTGTGTGTGTGTGTGTGTGTGTGTGTGTGTGTGTGTGTGTGTGTAACAATGCTTCACTATAGCCTGGCTATGGCTGTATTATATTAAGGTTCAGTCGGACGTAAATGTCCTTCACGTGTAATGGCATTCATATTTACGATCGTTCTCTGTTTCAGGCCATCGCTCACTACAGGAGTTCTGATCGCTCCTTCCAGGACCTGACGTCAGACATCACGTGGCACAACCACTCCTGGCCACCGCCAGACACGCCCCCTTGTGGATTTGATGGACAACTCTGCGCTGAAAGTATGTATCTTTTTATTCTCTCTCTCTCTCTCTCTCTCTCTCTCATTCTGCATAAGTTATCCCTTACTCACACCCACTCAAACCAGACACATTAAAAGGTGAGATTTTTGATAAATGATTAGGTGGATTGTCATTAAAGTAGGTTGTACTTAAAGAATGTTCAAGGTAGTGAGCGACGCTTTTACCTGTATTTTAATGTACACTACCATCGACAGACTTCAAAATGTTAGCAGACCGAAGAGTGTCAGTTTCAGCTTAGCGTTATCACCCACACGTCACCAGCCAGCTTTCATGTTTCTTTCTTTCTTGCCATATCCTCTCTCCCTCGTAGTCGGGGAGATACCAGACATATATATAGGTGTGACATCCGGTATGATACAGTTTTATTGCATCAAATGGTAATGGGTGGTCCAAAGGCCATGAATCAAGGTGATGCCACTTTGTCACCATGGGCTATTTTTTATGGCGCCAAAATCCAAAATGACGCCTGTTAATATTTAAAAAAAAATTCAAGAAACGAAATTACTTTTCATTTCATAAAATGGTAAAATGTGGCCCATGCATAGAATATCAGTGATGCGGCTGCTACCATGTCTTTCCGAGTAATTTTTGTTTTGGCGCCAACATCCAAGATGGCAGCTATAAAAAAACCAAAACAGCATGCGGTTGATCTTTAAAATAGTAATTGCGGTGATTCAACACTTAAAACTGTAACGTAAATAAAACATTGAGTGGTTTTCAAGAGAGGCTGTTACGTTTGCTTCTTTCGACTGTTTATTAAATATGGATGGCCATCAAACAAAATGGCCGAATTAAAAAAAAAGACCAACATGACTTAAAAACAAATTAACAATTCTTTGCAGAAAAAAGGATACTTGTTGTATATGTATTATGTATGGTTTCTGAATATTTCTGGCATAAGATTTAAGTTTGGTAAAATAACTGTGATACGGAGCTATATGCGCATGCGCGCAAAGTCACATTTGTAACATTTTTATTTATGCAGAATTGAAAGTAAAATCTTATATCATAGGTATTGAACGACTCTCCGTTGGATATGATTGTTCCTCCTGTGGTGATCGAGTATCCAAATCTAAATGTTTGTGCCCATAGGAATAATTATCAAATTCCTAATGTATTGTTATTATGAAAAGTTATTATTAAAAAAGTGACTTAATATTTTTATCGGTATCATCGAATAAATATAATTTTATTCTGCTTTAATAGTAATAAAACACATCTGGGAGTAATTAAATATACAGTTCCGTGATTTTCGACACAGAGATCATATATTTCGAGTGTAGCAATATACTTAAAATGCATTAATTTCATTATAAATGTCATAACTTTCCAAAAATCTGAATTTACTTGATGTTTCTAATGGGTAAATGATTGTAAATGCCATATTGTTTGCCGTGATATTTCTTAGAAAAAAACCGTGAAAACGCACTCTGTACAAACTGATGGCATAATTCCAATACGCAAACATGTCAGTTAACTGGTCCCATATGCATATTTCATTTCAGTCATCAGTACAACCTTGATACAAAGGTTAGTTATTTGCAGACATAAAAATACTTTGTCCACATGTATATTCAGTACATGTATATATATATATATTCATCCATTATCATGAATTTAACCGTGCTTATACTGCTCCCTCTACAGCTGAATAAAGACAATGTATGCGAATAACAAACACAGGCCCTTGTATGCGCGATAAAACAAATTTAACATCCACGCCAGGTCAATAAATATCATAATGCTTTCATATGATTTACATAATTTATTTTTCACTTTAGTGCTAACATATAAGTATAACATTTGCTCAAGAAAAATGGTTAAAATGTAAATGAATATCCATCCCGTCATTAAGTGTCATTCATTTATGTTTTTTAAGTAAAATGGTCATCATATATTATACATTAAATCAGTTAACTTTGAATTATAATCTTCAATAAATATTTACTCAAAATGTGCGCATGAAGTCAGTAAAATTTACGTACAGAAAATACATTCATTACCGCTCATTATATAGATAACTCCTCTATCCTACACCCGATAATCACTTTATCAACCGAGTCAAGACATCTCTTCATCTTTAAGATGTATAACGCTGGATATGGATCGATAGCCTGTTTAAATTGACGGTTTTGTTGTTATTTTAATCTGTCAGTTTACGTGGTCTAAATATGATTCCACAAATATCATGCACAGGCAGTTTCACTTACCGTATTACCATAAAATAACCCACACCTTTTTTGGAAATATTTAGTTATGCCCGAAGGAATCACTGAGGTAATGTAAGATACATCATACATATATAATAGCAATAATTAAAAAAGAATGCATCATCCTTTGGCATTGCACAAAATTTGATGAAAAGCAAGTGAACGTGTCAAAGGCGTTTTCTTTATGTCGAATGCAAACTGAATGTAGTAAAACTGTCTCCTTTTAACCTATCTATATACAAAGAAAAATAAAAAGGTTTACGCAAATTATATATCAATTTTTGTGTATTTAACTTTGCTTCCATACACAAAAAAATCGCTGTGGTCATAAATAAAATTTATTTGCGAATGTGTAACATTTATATCGATAGTTTTACGGTTCAGAGGTTAAGTTCATCAGGCTTATAAATCATGTGTGCTCCAGGCGCCGAAGCCAATTATATTTTTAGTAGAACTGGAAAAGTAGCAGAAAATAGTTAACGCAAAGTTTTTTTTTTGCAAATATTTAAATGTATTGTTGAAATGAATTTGTCAAACCATTTACTGAACATCCACTTTCTCAAAAGATGCAATCCTCCTTGGATATTTCAAGTTTGGAAGCAACTTTTTTTTACTCAGTGATGAAAAATTAATATAACCACGTAATGATTATAAGCACAATTTGCCTACTTTATAAATATTTACTTACCAACTTTATGAAAAATAAAATCTTTGCCAGCTTTATGAAGAAAAGGATTTCTTGTAAATGTGGTAACTTTAAAGCACTATATATTCTTACCTCAAATTTGACAAATAAGTTTTTTTCAACCAAGTTCTCGAACAGAATCGAAAAGTAATGGCATTGAACTTCATTTTCACGTTCAAATTAACAGAAATAGAAATATGTTGTGATGCAGTAACTTTTGAAACACTCAATATATTTTGTTGACATTTGATACGTAGAATGTTTTTACCAAAATCTCGGATGTGTTTTGACACCAGTGACCTTGACCTTCATCTTCAATTTCAAATCGGCAGAAATCTAAAATTTTTGTGAACCCCAAATTTTTTGAAGGCAGGCCCATAGGGAGGGGAGACATATATCAGGATGTGCAATTAAAATAAACTCATTCTAGTTTATCATAGATGTTTCATTTCTTATGGGCAGATTTATAACAACAAATTCTTTGTTAATTTCGACTTTGGGTAATTTGTGCCCTTAATTTTGATAAGGACCTCGTTTTACAGGTAATATCCTACAGACTGTTGATCATCATACAGATCTATCTTTTAATATATTATATTGTAAAGCTCATACAATACACATTTCATGCATATTGTACACGGTCAACTAAAACTGAGTGCAGGCTTCCACCTGCCTATCATCTCATCTATACATGAGTGTACATGGATATCATTGTGTAGGTGAATGTATGTGGATAGCATTGCTTACGTGAATGTCATCGTGTACGTGAATGTTCGTGAGTTATTGGTCATGTGAATGTACATTAATGTATTTTCAGCTGAGCACGCGCGGATGTTACGTCTTACCGTGATTTATGCCAGCGTTCTGGGTGGCGTGGTGTTGGTGGCCCTTCTGCTTGTTATTCTCCTCTACAGGTAATGCAACACCAGAATAATTTTCTATGGAATCAATGCTCCGATTTTGCTTACATGAAAAAAAAACCCAATGAAAACCAGTTTCTGGATAACTGAATATTTGTAGCCCTTGTCACAACCACTTGTGGTATATTGGATATATCCCTTAAATGATCTTGTAATTGGCTGATGCAAAATTGACGTCATGTTTAGACTAACTTTAGAAAGAATTTAAAAAAAAAAAAAAAAAAAAAAAACGGTTTAAGCTTATTTAGGTGGCGCCATTCATACAGAGGCTAACACTTTGACTGACAAGATATAATCAACTTTACTTTTGTTTTTAAGTCAATGCCTCCCACGCCCCGAAAATTACGTTATTTTAATACTGCTCTCAATGTTTTGACATCGCTAAAATAATACATGGTTACTTGTGATTACGTCATCCTGTTATTACACTTCTATAATAATGTGGGACCTTTGAAGGACACATTATTCATTCATTATTTGCTGGTTTCTGTCTGTATACAGACGCATGAGGTGGTTGCGGGAGGTGGCAGACATGAAGTGGAAGATCCGTTTAGAGGATATTGTTCTGACGCACGGAAATTCCATGGGCTCATCTATTTTTGTGAGTAGATCAACCGCAACATGAATGTACGAGCGCTGTGAACACCCATCATTCATACCTGATATATTGAATAAGGCATATATTTAAGCCTCAGATTTAAAGCTTCCTATCTTTGTAAGGGGGATATCAGATAAAATTAAGTGTATAAAACAGTTAAATCCTCTTTATTATTTTATAGAGGTAAAGAAAAAAGTGATTCATGGATCTTTACTTATTTTTCAGAATAATCCGATTCCGTCAAAATTTCACAATCGCAAGAGGCTGTTGAAGAGTTTACTGGTCGGGCCATATTCGTCCAAACTTGATAGCATGATAACAAAAATATATAGTCCTGCGGCCAATTTCCATAAGGCCTAAATTTCCAGTTTGCTGCACCCCCGGTCATTATTAGGTTAATTCGACACCTTTTTCTGTTAAACTGATACATGGAGATCATATTTCAAAACATTACTTCTCTGGAAAAGTGTCCAAAAGGCTTGAAATAACAATTTTATAAACTAATCTCGGTACATAATTTTTTTTTAATATATGGGTTAATGTCCAGGGTTCACCCTAAGAAATTGTTATTTAGAGAATTGTTTACCGCTAAATTCAATTAAAGTTACCACTGAACCTTATTTTGATGTGCTAATCCATTTAAAATAATTTCAAATTTTTTTTTCAATTCTAAACCTTCAAATTTGAATTTTAAAAGTTTAAAATATAAAAAGGCATATAATGTTTAAACCTTACTGTTGTGTTAGGTATAAAGTAGCAAAATTAGTCCTAATCATCAGTTTGATTAGCCAAATAGAATAAAAAGGTATTTTTTGTCATCCGGCTCATACTTAAATTAATCAAATAAATGATTATATGTTTATAATAAGGGTATACAACATCCTTTGCAGCGGAGTTAAACTTTGATGTATACATTCCACACGAACGGCATTTGGCAATTAGTTTGTGTTTTCTTTAATTCGAATGAAATAAAGTTACAAATGTAAATTTTTACTTTAATATGAATTTTAAAATGAATATAAATATAATCATAAATATAAATTTAAAAAGACATTTTTAAAATGTTACTCTTGCTAGGGTATAAACAGGCAAAAGTAGTCCTGATCATCAATTTGATCGAATAATTTTTTCAATTCAGTCCCAAGTCTCGTGTTGAATTTTAAATTCACTATTTGAATATTATATAAATATCAAATTATGTTAATATTTTGAGTATAAATTAGTTTTTTAGCTGAAGCACATAAAAATTTACGTGGGTCTATTCCACTGAAACGGCATGGAGGAATTTATTTTTATATTATTAAATTTGATTTTATAATTTTGATTTTATAAATCCAGTTTCAATTTAAATATTTTACTCAATGACCCGGATTAAAAAAAATGAAAATTAGTATGGAAATTTACAGTTGTCATGACATTTTTCATAAGATTTGCATTTTGATGAGGCAAGTCTTAAACATATTTTGCTGGAAAATCACATTTTCCGTTTAAAGCCGAAAATATGGTGCATTTAAGCTTTTCTTTATTTAAATTAAAAACTTTGAATACGTTTATATACATTAGCTTGATTATTGAAGCCAGCAGCACAGCAATACTTTTTCCACACAAACGACACGGACAAGCTTTACTGTTATTTTTCGAAAAATAATATTACAAAATATGATTATATTTAATGTATAAGTTACCATTTTGTGTTAATTTTGTTTTGTGTCCGACAGGACAGCAAAACTACAGTGTGATGATCCCATAGAAAAAAATCTTATTTGTATTTTTTGCTTCCGTTAGACTTAGTTTATCAAATTAAAAATCTCAAAGTTCGAATTTAAAAATAAAAGTTTAGGTAAACATTCAGAATATAACCGGGTTTTGGACAAATTTCAGGCCATAGGCATTTTGTGTAAAAAAGCTGCCAAACCCAGCGGAGAGCAAAGTTTATCTTTAAGTTTAGCTTTAACCATTAACTCCTAATTCTAAATTATCAACCATTTCTTAAATTCATAGTAATTAGTGTTTAAGTCTTAAGCCATAGTAGCCAGGTGACCCGATTACTAATGGCCCGGTTTACTGACCTTTATTTACAATTGGGATCATAAGTTCCGCCAGCTTAGGAGTTAGACATTACAGACTGGATAGTTGTTATTAAAATCACTTTTTATACAAGATAAAAGGTCAAGACTAATTGGAGAGGGAGATGACTTAATCACATAACAATATGGATTCATGTTATACAACTGTTCTTTCTTCTGTTAATTTACATTATTAAACTGTCATCTGTTCCCAGAAGCGTCTCAGGTAAAATCATTAATAAGATTAAAAAAAAAAAGGATTTATTAACTGAAAGGCAACACATAAATGATTCTTCCATATAAACTGTTTTCATTTCTTTTAGCTCCAATGACTTTGACTCGGACTTAGTTTCGTTACTGCTCCTTCCGGCCGTTTGAAAATGCAAACAGAGGGATTTCTTTACAAATCTTCTTGGACAAACTTACATACTTTACAAGGAAACATATATTTAAGTCACGAGCCACATGCAAATATATTGCCAAATCAATCCTTCAGAATTTCACTAAAGTGTACAAAATTTAGTGATTCGTTTGAATAGTGTATACAGGAGATGAGCTCCTAAGCGATGGCTTCACTGATTGTCTCATAATTTGGTGTGATGTCAGTTTTCAGATATCCTGACCAAATATAAAAGATGGTGGTGTTTTATTGTTTTACAATTAATAAGGAGGGGGGGGGGGGGGGAATAGATAGTCTTTGTTCGGCAAACAAAAGAAAAAATATAAAAGAATTATTTACAACCCTCATAACCACAAAAATAATGTCATCTGTCATGTATAACCTTGAGAACAAATTTTGCTGTTTAATCTTTTTTTATTGAAAATTAATACAAAATATTTCTCAACACTGGCCAAATGATATATGATGCAATTTAGTGAAGTTCTTTCCCATTGTTCCCAAACTACAAGGGTTTCTACAAAAAAAAAGTTTTGAAGATTTAAGAAGAGGCATTCTCTTTTAAATATCCAGCAAAGTAAAATTGTCATTAATTTGAAAATGTTACAGGATTTCCTTCATCTGCACCTGCCTCAATGAACCGCAGTTTATACTGACCAGAATATTAGAACCGTCTTATAAACGTGGCTTACTTAACTAATACAAAATCATTTGTCTTAACATTTCTGACAACGTTTTGATTTATCAGATTGTATTGTTACAGTATAAATATATATATATATATATATATATATATATATATATATCAATATGTTACTGAAAAGAAGAGCAAAACTAAATTGATAAGAGATTTTACCATTAGAGACATTTATTAAGTGTTTCCGTTTTCAGAGTCTTTGAATTCTTTGACTACACCCCAATCATGTCAGCCAAAGTCCTGATTTCCAAATAACAATGACTGCCTCTCCAGTCAAAGCAAGTTTACAGCCATTCAGATCCCCTGATCCAGTTCATGACTTTGTCTAAGATTTGAACAGGTGTGTGGTTTTTAATTAATCCAGTGAATGGGCTGCTTATCAATTCTTCGTTATTCTGTATGTTCACAATCTGAATCAGGATTTGGACTGGGATTATGATGAATTCTGGACTTTAAAAGTTATATGTTGTGATGGAAATTAAACTTTGAATGCTTTAAACGAAACTATTTAAACATTGTGCATTCAACATTTTATTTTATTCCCAAATGTAAAAGGAATTGAAAGTGGAAACAAATGTATTTTGTCCCAGTCTCTCGGAATACTCATTGTCCGGTAAATATAGAAACTGTTAGGTCAAGGGTTTTTCAAACAAATGTAAAAAATTTTTTAAATTAAAATTTGAAAGACTAGAAATGTCAGTCTTTCCAACGAATATAAAATCTAATTTAAATATTTAATTTCAAAACTATGAGTAGCAGCTCTACTTTATGGCCTTTTTCTTATGTTAACTTAAAACAATGCATGCAGATGCTCATGCATATACTGTTTGTTTTATGAAACTAAAAATTACTTCGCCTCCAAGTGGTTTCAGCCTAAAAAGGGTATCCCCAGTATGGTGGTCTTTTTATTTTTCAAACTTTGGGGCGGATTATTTAAGCGATAACTTTTGACGCGCCACTTCATATTATTGATATTTTTCTCACGTAACGCCTGGTTATCAAAACTTATAAAAACAATAAAAAACATATATACATCCTGAATGTATGTATAGCTATAATTCTAAATGCTACACGTCTAACGACGCAAAACAGAAATGTGATGAAAGCAATTATATATATATATTTAACTGCATCTGCAGGGATTTCTTTTTACAACTGTCATTAGGACTTTGAAATTCTGTGAATTTTTATTATATTCAAAAATTCATATTAAATCTTTTTTCAACTTCGTTTCAGTCGATAAAAGAAAACACAACTTAATGCCCCGTGCCGATTATATGAATGTATACATCAAAGTTTTACTCTGCCCCAAACCCTGATGTATACTCTAATTATAAAGAATCGCTTATAATAAATATATAGATCCCAAATAACAGCAAAGTTTTAAAATTATCTGTCTTTTATTATCTTTAACCTTTAATTTTAAAATTTGAAGGTTAAAAACTAATAATAAATAGAGTTTCGAAATTATTTCTGATGGATTAGAACATCAAAATAAGGTAAAGTGGAAGCTCTGATTGCATTTACCAGTTAACATTTCTCTTCAAAACAATTTCGTAGAGTTAATCCTGGACAATAACCCATATATTTTTAAAAGATTATGTACCGATATTGGTTTATTAAATTGCCTATGGGATGAGACTTAATAATGACGGGGGTTGCAGCAAAACTTAAAATTTCACGATTGGCCCCAGGACTAATATTTCTGTTTGAAGCACTGTATTCGAAAAGTTTTGTCAACTACAGAGTTAATACTGTGACATGAATGATATACTTGTCAATGATTGGATTATAGTTTAACATATATAAAATGACGGTATTGTAAATGCACCCCTAGTCACATTGCCCAGGTAAATTGTCCAAGATCAACAAGCATAGCGAATTTAAAACCAATCCATACATCACGTATCGATGAACTGGTACTCCTGCTGAATTTGACTGAAAATATGTCTTTATGGCACACGCAGATTACTAATAAAAACGGGGAAATCTGAGCCCGCAGACAGCAGACTTCAGTTTTTACCGGCCAAGGTCTGGTAAACAAATTGAATATATCTGGTGTAAACATTAAGCCGGGTTCATTTGCATGTCACGCGATGTATGGTATATAAAGCTAAGGTAATAGTCAGGCGGCATTTGTTCGTATTGACAGGATACTTTACAAATGTTGCCAACTCGTTTCTTGTTTCTCATTTAATATTTTAATGTTTATTCGCCACTTGATTAAAATAAACGTCTCGTCAGTGTTACGTATATTAAAATTAACATTAATAACACTTGGTTTTGTTTACATAAGCGAGCCTAGTAATTACCGTAAGCGACAGCATCACTCTTGCAAGCGGCCCCAGCCGCCCGCTTAGTTCAGAAATGTAATTTGATGAATACAGATGTTCGTGTCAACTGAATCTGAGTCTTATTGTTTGTGTGAAAGTATAAAACACGCAACATGGTGGCAGCGGTGGAGGAATGGTTCACGGAAGTATAATCCATTCCAGGAACAGTGCATAAACAATCAGATTTCTGTAGTATCGAGAAAACAAACTGACTTTTCACGGAAAGGACAACCGGCGCGGCATTGCCGCGGCTGAGCGATAATACAGGATAGTGTGATATTACTGACATTACAAGAGGATAAGTCGTGAATATTCATCGTGGAAACGAACTTTGGTGAGTGTACCTCTTGAATATTGCCACTATACCGTGTAATTGATGAACTTGAGAGACTAGTGATGTCAGACGCAGATGACAATACCCCATTTCCGGGCATCAGGCCCCCACAACCGCTAACGTTGGGATCGACCCCAATAGAAAATTGGAAGATATTTAAACAGCGCTGGCACACGTACGCAGTTCTATCTAAACTTGACAGACAACCACGTGAAATACAAATTGCACTTCTCATTAACTGTCTTGCTGATGATGCCCTGAGAGTGTACAATGGCTTTAAATTCGCCACTGATGAGACCACAAGGACCGTTAAAGAGATAATTGAGGCCTTTGAAAAATTCAGCGTTGGGGAAAGAAATGAAACATACGAGAGATATGTCTTCAACAAAAGATGTCAAGCAGAGGGCGAGTCTTTTGAGACATTCTATGCAGAGCTACGATCATTAGTGAAAACCTGTAACTATTGTGAGGAATGCATTGACTCAATGCTCCGTGATAGAATAGTTCTGGGCATAAGAGACCCAAGAACCAGAATGGACCTCTTAAAGGAAAGGCAACTCTGCCTCACAAAATGTGTTGACATATGTAAAACTGCTGAAAGTGAAACTATGCAGACCAGTGCACTGCAAGATGAGACTGTGAATGTTGTCAGACCCAATCAAAAGTACAGACAGCGAAAAAAGGGGCCACAGGCAGAAGCAAAAGAGACCTATGAGGACAAACTTAGGCAGGTGCATAAAGAATGCAAATTTTGCGGGTCAATTCACAGGATGAGGAAAGAAGCATGCCCTGCATGGGGAAAAACATGCAATAAGTGCCAAAAGAAGAACCACTTTGCATCAAAATGTCGCTCAGAAAGACTTAAACAAATCTGTGAAAGAGAATATGTCAGTTCAGAAGAATCTTCAGATGATGAATGGTTAAATACTGTCCGATCATCACACAAAAATCAGAAAGTTAGTGGGACAGAGTCTGAAGAAGAATGGCTCAAAACGCTAAAATCCAATGGAACTGAGAGATTAGAATGTGTTCTGATCGTGGAAGGGTCAGAAGTAGTATTTGAAATAGACACAGGAGCGTCCTGTAATACATTACCAAAGAAATATGCCAAATCAATTGAGCCAAAGAAAAAGAAACTTAATATGTGGAATGACAGCACATACACTTCAATTGGCACATGCAGATGCTCGGTACAGAATCCAAAGAACAAAAAGAAATACAGCCTACCCTTCACAGTGGTTGACGATAACATGGGTCTGACTCCTCTCATAGGCCTGAAGACTGCACTTGACATGAATTTAGTGAAAGTACTAGAAAGGAACATAGAGAGATTATCCATTGTTAAAGAAAATGTGCAGCTTTACCAACCGATGCAGTCGCCTGTTTTCGACGGGAAGTTGGGCAAATTGCCCGGAAAGATCAAGCTCAGGGTAAAAGACGACGCAGTGCCAGTGATAATGCCTTTGCGCCGAACTCCAGTAGCCATACGAGACAAATACAAAAAAGAGTTGGACAGACTTGAAAAGCTTGATGTCCTAGCTAAAGTGAAAGAACCAACTAAATGGCTTAGTCAACCGGTGTGGCAATACAAAAGAAATGGTGACTTAAGGGTGTGCCTAGATCCACCAGAGCTCAATAATGTCTTGATACGAGAGCACCAGACATTGCCAGTCCTTGAAGAGAAAATACATGAGCTAGGTCAAAGTCGTGTTTTCTCAAAAGCAGATCTATCGTCAGGATATTGGCATGTTGAACTTGAGGAAGAATCAAGCTTCCTGACCACATTTCAGACATGCCACGGTCGCTATAGATGGAAACGACTACCCTTTGGAATATCGGTTTCGGCAGAAATATTCCAGCGAAAACTCGCAGAAGCGCTTGAAGGGGTCCCAGGGATTTTATGCATTGCGGACGATGTCATCATACATGGTAAGGACGTCGAACAACATGACAAACATTTGAGAGCCTTTCTCGAGCGATGCTCCCAGATGGGAATCAAACTGAACATAGATAAGTTCGAACTGCGAACAAAGAAAATAGCTTTCATGGGACATGTAGTGACCGAAAACGGGCTGCAATCAGACCCTGAAAAAGTTAAAGCTATCACTCAGATGAAGGAACCCCTAAATGTGAATGAACTCAGAAGATTTGTTGGTTGCGTGAACTATATGGCAAAATTCTTACCTAATCTCAGCCAGATCCTCAAGCCTCTCTTAGACCTCCTGAAAAAAGATGTGCCGTTCCAGTGGGCTAATTCACAACAAGAGACCTACGACAAGGTCAAGAAACTCATCACTGAGACACCAGTGCTAGCTTTCTACGATCCTACAAAGCCGCTAGTGATCGAAAATGACGCAAGTGAATACGGCCTTGGCTCAGCTATATTTCAAGAGGGGAGACCAATCGCGTTCGCCAGTAGGACACTTACCGAAACAGAGCGGCGATATGCCCAAATAGAAAAGGAAATGCTGGCGGTGACATATGGCCTCACCAAGTTCCACCACTACACGTACGGGCGACATGTCACAGTCATTACTGATCACAAGCCCCTTGTGTCCATAAGGAAAAAGCCCCTCGCCAAGGCACCACGACGACTACAAAACCTTCTCTTGAAGTGTCAAGAATACAATTTTGAGCTAGAATACAAACAGGGGAAGGCCATCCCAGTGGCCGACACGCTTTCACGATCACCTGTGGACAAATCCAATGAAGAGTCCATTCGTCAAGTGTATTACACCCCACTCAACAAGAATCGCCGTCATGAGCTCAGAGTAGCAACAGCAGCTGACGATGATATGCAAGCATTGAAGGAAATCATAATGAAAGGGTGGCCTGACAACAAGACCGCCCTAAGCTCCACTGTCACGCCGTTCTTCGATTATCGAGATGAACTGACCGTACAAGATGGACTCATACTCAGAGGAGAGAGAGTTGTTATACCAGCTGGCATGAGAAGAGACATGAAAAAGAAAGTACATGCGGGACACCAAGGCATAAATTCATGCTTGCGCAGAGCCAGACAACTAATATTTTGGCCAGGTATGTCAGCTGACATAAGACAGTACGTAGAAGGGTGTAAAACATGTGCGCTGTACAAGGACCGACAACAGACAGAGCCGCTTATCATGAATGAGATACCCGAGTTACCCTTTAAACACATAGCCACAGACATTTTTACACTAGCTAACCAAGATTACTTGGTAACAGTAGACATTTACAGCACATTCATAGAGGTGGACCCTTTAGAACGATCCACCACTGAAGAAGTCATAACAAAACTGAAACCACACTTCGCCAGACATGGGGTACCCGTTAAAGTGATGAGCGACAATGGGCCCCAATTTTCGTCGCGAGAGTTTGCAAAGTTCGCTGCAGAATGGGACTTCCTCCATGAAACATCCAGTCCAGGTCACAGCCAAGCCAATGGGGCAGCAGAGGCAGCCGTTAAAACAGTAAAAAGAATGTGGCGAAAATGTCTCAAAACGAGGGAGGATCCTTATATTGGTTTGCTTAACATACGGAATACCCCAACTGAGGGGACACAATCCAGCCCATCACAAAGACTTATGGGAAGAAGGACCCGAACATTAGTCCCAACAACAGATGACGCTTTGAAACCTCAACATCACTCGAATGAGAAACACATCCTGGAAGCTAAAAGGGCCAAAGCAGCAGACAGACACACACATAAACGCAATCTGAAATCACTATCACCAGGAGATGGTGTGATGATACAACCAGGACATGGTCAGATTGAATGGTCCCCAGGAAAGGTCAATCGACATCTGAAAGGCAAAAGCTATGAGATCACGCGAAACGATGGGAGAATATTAAGGAGAACAAGACAACATCTTAGAGCCATACCTGAACACGAGGCATACGATGATAATGGTGCACCAATAGACGCGGATGAAAATGGGGACACACAGACAAAATCCACTAACAAAAGAACAGAGGATATAGCCGACAACAAAGGTACGGAAAGTTGCTCTAACAAGCCTGAGGAGGAGATATCCCAGGCTAGCAGAGATGCCCAGGAAACAGAGATCGAGACAGTGACCAAGAAAACCTCCAGGGGGCGAACAATAAAACTGCCTGTACGACTCCGTGTTGACCTTGGGGCAAAGTGAAGATAAAGTGCTTACAAAGACTGTTTAATTCATAAGTAAATTTTCATCACAGAAAGACTTTGCATAGTAAGAACTCAAAATCCTTTATTAGTAATTAAAAATAATTCTTTCATGTACAACCCAAACTGTACATCATAAACATACTAATTGCTATTAACAGAACCTCATACCAAGTCGTGCTATGAGAAGCATTACCAAAACACCAAGATCATATGTGGTCTTCATTCAGTTCAAATAACCCAAAGCTTTTATTTTTTTTGTTCTTTTAGAAAGGGAGATGTTACGTATATTAAAATTAACATTAATAACACTTGGTTTTGTTTACATAAGCGAGCCTAGTAATTACCGTAAGCGACAGCATCACTCTTGCAAGCGGCCCCAGCCGCCCGCTTAGTTCAGAAATGTAATTTGATGAATACAGATGTTCGTGTCAGCTGAATCTGAGTCTTATTGTTTGTGTGAAAGTATAAAACACGCAACAGTCAGGGGTGTAGGGACTTCTTTCATTATGTTTCTGTATTGTGAAGTCTGCGGTTTAGCGGTTCCAAATTAAACAAAAAACGTGAAATGCGAAAATAGCCTCCAACATCAACTAGTTATTGTGTCTGTGAATTTTGCTTTAATTATGGCAATATAATTCACATTTTGCCTTAGTTTCACCATTGATGTGTGCATAACAGCAGGATTGTTTTAAAGATATATGTATTTAAATGTGTTCTATAACTGAAAGGTTACAATAATTTTATGTTTTAGGTGGAAAAGCTGGTTACTTCATTCTTTTTTCTTTGTACTCAATTAAATGTTATATATAAGTTATCATTTGTTATTTTGACTAGTATAACAATGTCAATCTCACGGAGATAAAGCAATTGTAATCACTTTAATTTATACATTAATACTGTTTTGCTATATTTGACAACAGTAATGAAATACTATTAATCTAAGAAATCCAGACTGTCAGAAAGCTGTTATTTTAAAATGCGTCGCAGATGTTGTGTGAATTATTCGCACCAATCTTTGGCTGAATCTTTGATTTATAGGTTGTCACATGACTACAGCTTGACTGTAATGACATTTTCTTCACTGAGCAGAAATTTATCTCTTTCGAATAATCGAATAATCTAAACAGGTTAACATTTTAGTGTAAATGACATGCAACTGACCACTATTTTGGACCCATTTTTGATTTGTCAGTCACATGACTACTCGGCTATAGTTTAGCTGGTTTCAAATACTACAAACCCTGACTACTGAAACTACTGAACCCCCTTTTTCGGCAACATTTCTGGGGAGTTGTTATGGGTAAACTGACCTGCCTGTAAGCTACGGGTGTCTTTCTTTGAGTACCTCTCTTATACAGTTTACATGTAAGAACACAGGGTTTGTCGTTTACATGAGCATCAGCAAAACTGGCAGAGATTAAGTCAAATGTTTGTATCATTTGGAATATTTTACGTTAGGCGTTCACGAGCAGGACCCAACGGTACACAGTGCGCTTAGTGCATTTTTTTCATTTTTTCCCAAATATTTCATGTTTTAATTGTGTACCAAAAACGGTTCAAGAAACATTGACAACACAACCCATTTTATTCCTGGTTTCGTCATAAAAAATAAAAACCTGGAAAAGTAGAGTTGGCACAATTTGTTTTAAGTGGATTACGTGTGCACGCTCACTAAAATCTGATTTTTTCATTATTGGCACAACTTTAATTCGCATTTAGTATGCTTTTTTCAAAACAGTAAATCGGATTCAGACAGCATATGTAATGCGATATTTAAACGTACTTAAAAATTGTATTTTTACAGAAATTAAATAGTTTATGCTAAAAGTCTGTCCCTTTATGTGATTCGGCTGACATCGGTTTCTTTGATACAGCGAACGCCATTAAAATCTTCCATTCATTGAAAGCCCAAATGAGCTTATAACACCAGACCACAGGACATATATACAGTATCAAAATAATAATTGCAATTCACAATTCAAATATAGAATCTGAAAGAGAAGAAAGAAAAAACAATGAAAGTCATATACTTTACCCGCTGTTGTGTGCATACTTCACATAGACTTTGATGTACTTCAGATGTCACGTGCAAGCCTGAGCAACAGGCTGTCCAGTAACCTAAGCAAGGTGAGCAGGCCGTGCCAGAAGTTCATCAAAACTGGAAGCTACAAGGTACACATTTCTTTCAAATTTACTTAAGAGCCAGCAGTACCCTTAACGCCACACAGAGCTACCCTGAGCCCACACAGACCTATCCTTAGAGCAACACAGACCTACTCTAAGCGCCAAACAGACCTACCCTTAGCGCCACACAGACTTACCCCTAAGCGCCACACAGACCTACCCTTAGCGCCACACAGACCTACCCTTAGCGCCACACAGACCTACCCTTAGCGCAACACAGACCTACACTTAGCGCCACACAGACCTACACTTAGCGCCACACAGACCTACCCTTAGCGCCACACAGACCTACCCTCAGCGCCACACAGACCTACACTTAGCGCAACACAGACCTACACTTAGCGCCACACAGACCTACCCTTAGCGCCACACAGACCTACACTTAGCGCCACACAGACCTACCCTCAGCGCCACACAGACCTACACTTAGCGCAACACAGACCTACCCTCAGCGCCACACAGACCTACACTTAGCGCAACACAGACCTACACTTAGCGCCACACAGACCTACCCTTAGCGCCACACAGACCTATCCTTAGAGCAACACAGACCTACTCTAAGCGTCACACAGACCTACCCATAGCGCCACACAGACCTACCCTTAGCGCCACACAGACCTACCCTTAGCGCAACACAGACCTACACTTAGCGCCACACAGACCTACACTTAGCGCCACACAGACCTACCCTTAGCGCCACACAGACCTACCCTCAGCGCCACACAGACCTACACTTAGCACAACACAGACCTACACTTAGCGCCACACAGACCTACACTTAGCGCCACACAGACCTACCCACAGCGCCACACAGACCTACCCTCAGCGCCACACAGACCTACACTTAGCGCCACACAGACCTACCCTTACCGCCACACAGACCTACCCTTAGCGCCACACAGACCTACCCTCAGCGCCACACAGACCTACACTTAGCGCAACACAGACCTACCCTCAGCGCCACACAGACCTACACTTAGCGCCACACAGACCTACACTTAGCGCCACACAGACCTACACTTAGCGCCACACAGAGCCACAATTTCCATCTCACAGAGCTATGCCATTGCCGCCACTGAATAACTCAAATGATCAATATGCGCAAGGCATGTTTCACATTTTGGTGCCCTGGCGTGGTAAATATCATGACCAGATGCGTTAATAATAGTATGTTTTGATTGTTTTAGTTAGATTCTTAAATACTGTGTGCACTTACTTTACTCGCTGTTATATTCAAAATACATTGAAATTAATAAATTTAATAAATTGAGGGGCGTTTACAACCGGTTCTAGCACCGGGCCAAGAATTAGACGAACGACAGCGGTTGACCTGGTGCATGTTATCTCACCGGATGGAGCGGGTGTCGCATGTTTAAACTTTGTAGCTGGACGCACAATGCGATGCCACACTCTCATTGGTCTGATTACACTTCTTTGCTCACCCTGGTGGGAGAACACAAAGAATCTTTCTATACAAAGCAGCGGTTACACCAAAATGGATCTGGGACGACTGCAGTGTATAGCTGCTGTTTGAGGAGCGTAGCCGTTTTGGATAATGACAATAAAATAGAAAAAAAAAATAGCCACAAAAAAACCATAAACTATTTAAAAGACTTTTTTGCCGAAAATGCTTTGCGAGATGCCAATACGTACATCTATGTAAAATTACAGGTCGAGATAAAATCTGGGACATTTTGCAAAATAGCCAGAAACAGAACCGTGCTTTGATTCTCTTAATCGCTTAGCACAGATACTTTTGTTAATGAAATCGCGGCAAGTGCAGAAAATAGTAGGATTAATTTTTCTTGTCTGTCATTCAATAACATTAATCGCAAAAAAATAGATGCGGCGATTCCTTTTAACCTTTTTTTTTTGTGAGCATATACACAAATATGTAATAATTCCACATAATCTTATGGCGGATAGCAAAAAGTATGACCAGATGTTCAGCAACGCTTTATAGGACTTTAAATAAATGTATATACTTCACTGTATTGTTTTCGATGGAGTACAGTAATAAGCTGAACTGCTCTTGTCAGTTCTACCATTTTATAACATTTGTATCGACCAACCTGAATCGATCAGAATATTGATATATCGCTCCTAGTCCTGGTGATTATAATAAGCACTCATTTTACCCATATAATTTTACTCCACCAGCGGAAAATGCCACTGACACCCGCTCTCCGGGACTTCCGGTAGCGGCCATCAATCCTTAATGCAGTCTGTATTTGTGCTGTGATAATCAGTAATCTGAACAGGCCCTAAATAAAGCAGGAAACGGCCAAGGGATTTAAAAGGCTACGCATTGAAAGGTTAGTTTCTTAGGCACTGCACGCGTCAACTTTAACCCCCTTAATTATTTTATATTTAGATTTTCAGTGGAAGGTTGCAGATTTTGAGTTCAAGCCCCTCGGATATTTCTTGTATTCAATAAAAGGTTTAATTTTCAATAACATTTTCCTTTGTTTTGTAGTATTTTTACCTGTTTAACAAACCAATTCTGTTATTGTCAATTTCCCCAGATCATACGATTTTTTTTTATCGAAAACCTATAGAAAAAAAAAAAAAAAATGCCCAACCGCACTGATATATAAAAAAGGTGCCTTAGAAACTTACCTTTATTTTATTGTTATGGCCTAATGGTTCCATACATTCCCAGCGTTGTCAGTTACGTCATCAGACTGATCAGTGCTAGGATCAGGAATGTTGCACAACACGCAGGCTGTGTTTTCACCTCTGTCACTGTGTCCTTCTGTTCTTTATGTGTGAGTTTCCCCTCCTGTACGTACAAACTAGCGTTGTTGGTGTTAAATGAACTTTGTGAGTTCCCTGGCTGAGAGACAAGGCACTGTTGATTGTTTAAAGAATCCGGAAACGTGATGCAGGATCACTTTTGTTCTTTTGTATCTCTTTATCTATTTGTACGAAATGAAGGGTTTTAAATTTACTCTATGACGGGGGAGATGGGTATTTATTTGATAACAAATTTAGTTTAAACTAGGTCGTGATCTATGGTTTTATTCCAATTTGGATGACGTAGTCAGGTTCCCTTTAAGTGCGTATAATTTTCAAAAACACGTGCCTTTTCGTCTCTAACTCCCTTGCATGTATTAAGTGTCGAAGCGGAAATCGAATTTTAATTCTGGGCGTTGGAATTGAAAATTTCTGGGAACAAATCAGTTAGTACAATAAAACTCCACTAACACGACCACCTGTGGGACCAGGCAAAGTGGTCGTGTTAGCGGGGTGGTCGTGTTTGCGGGATGCTTGTACATTAGTCTGCCAATATCAACGCAGATATAATATGGGTATTTCAAGTAAATGTTAAGTTGTTGTCCCTGTTTAATTTAAAATCTAAAGTATAAAGAAAAATAAATAACAAACATGAATATGATATAAAAGTTTTATTCACATAGAAATAAAACACACAAATGCAACAAACAGCTGGCGTTGAAGTCATTCTCACAGCATTGGTCTTAACAGGAAAATGGTCTGATGTCGAACACGTAGTGAAGGAATGAAAAATTTTAAGTGTTATTTATATGGTTCCTGCTTGATCATTGAAATGTGATTTGTCACGGTTTTACTTTACACACCTGAGTGTATGCGTGTGGTGTCAGTTATGATTCCCAAATTCCTTTTTGATCAGTATGTTAAATGCTAATCTAACCGCCGTATTTTACAAACAATGTAACGGACCATGGAGTCCAATATCTATTGATGCCTATAGTTTGGCTTACAGGTTGGGCGGTATTATAAACAAGCTTAAATAAGGCTGGGCAGATGAAAACGGGCTTTCCAACGTGCCCGGTTAATTAATCAAGGGCTATTATCTAGGTCCAAGCCGGGCGATGAGCGTGTCACCTGCTCAACGGCCCGCGGTCGCCACGGGCCTAATTAACTACGGGCTTTTATCTAAGTCCAAGCTGGATGATAAGCGTTTTATCTGCTCAACGGGCGGCGGTCGCCAAGGGTCAGTGGTCGTGATACGGGGGCTCATCTGAAGGTCATGACCAAAAAAAGGTGGTTGTTGGTCGTGATAGCGGGGTGGTCGTGTTGCCGAAGTTTATATATAATAATTTATATTAGACAATTCTGGGACCAAGAAAAGTGGTCGTGTTTATCGGGGTGGTCGTGTTAACAGGGTGATCGTCATGCGGGAGTTCACTGTACAGTCGAACTTCTATAATGTGGGCACACTTGGGACTGGACCAAAGTACCCACTTTATAGAGGTGCCCACTATATGGATGTAATGGCCAGAGTGCTGCCCCCTAGTATGATATATTGCTATAATTACTCATGTTTTGAGATTACTAAATTAAATTATTTCATTATCATCTCTCTTTATTTAATGACAAGTTTTTCAGTGACATTTTATTTCTAATTATCAAGACATTTGTTCGGAAATATGTATGTTTTATTACATAAAAGTATGGACAAAAAAAGCACAATAAAGGGAAGCTGTGTGCAGATGGTCTATATAAATAAGATAGCTGAACTCGTGTATATATATATATATATATATATATATATATATATATATATATATATATATATATTAATTCATTTTTTATATTTTATAAGCACAAAATGGCAAAGCAGCATGTGGTATATTAATATATTCTTTGAAATCTAGTCATTTTCTGATAAAAAGAATACACAAGTAAAAAGCAAAGACAGTACGTCACTAATCTAAATGCTATCATCTTAAGAAAACATTCTATATCAAGGTGACAAGTAAGTAAAACAAAAACATTAATCCAGTCACTGGAATTCCATAAAACATTTGAAGTGTGTGATACACTTTGAATGAATGTGTTAAATTGTCACAATCCTTATTTCTTGGTAGCGTCATATTGACCCTCTGGCATTACGACTAGATTACTGGCGCCAGAGTGTCATGACATCTACGTCAGAGGATCGCATTATAAGGCCTTATGTAGATGCAAATATTTTCGTCGTTTCTGACAACGCTTCATGAGCTACAGATACACTGTCAATCAACATAAACCAGACCATTCGTTAGCATTTTTGTGTACTTTCTAATAATACCAAATATGAGCGAGAAAAGTTCCTGTTTAACCCAGCAAATCGGTAAACCCCTCGGCATGTTCGCTGATTTTATGACCGCATGAACACAAGCATGGCTCGCACGGGTTACAGGACGCAAGAAACTTGCAGGCGACACAGGAAATGACCCGTGTCCATGGAGACGGTGTTTCAGTTTGGGTTGCGAGCTCACATATATACTATTGTGTTTATTCACCATTCTAAGCAAAATATTGAGATTATGGGCCGTTTACCACAATATGATTGCATCCAGATGCAAGACCACTGCGATACATTCCTCCATATTTCTAGTATCAGGACTCTAGTAGGCTTACCAGCCCAGTTATCCGATTGCCTACTGAGTCTGTTTTGTCACGGCTAATTTCTTGGTGAAAGAAATCACGTTGTAGCTTTGCATTTACTATTAGAGAGTTCAGGTTGAACACCATTTTAACAGTATGAATCGTTATGTGACAACTGTTTAATAAACACTGCCCTGGTCTAGTGTCCATGTATTCTGACTACTATTGATGGGCCAGAGGGGCATTTAGCTGTGTCACCTCATCGCAGAGTATTAACTTGGTGAATGAGCAGTGCTTCTTACCACTCTTGGTAGCCAAACAAACCAATATTAATTAATTAGCACGGGCATCTAGTTTGGGGTGATCTCTGACTTGAGCCGATGCAGGCATATTAATCTAATTAGTATACATGCATCTCAAGCTAAATCTTGAGTCAAGTAGATTTTAATCATTATTAATGTTCACTTGTACACCTGAAATTTTGGTTCATTTGTTTTGATTGTTAGTATTAAAATTTGATTATTATTAATAAATAATTAAGAATTAATACTATCTTAATAACTTTAAAAGCACTATAAAGAAGGCCTACAAAGTTGATATAATGAGTTAGTTCAACCTTGAAAATCCATAAAAGTGCCCACATTAGCTCTCGAAAACTGCCCACTTTACAGAATATAGTGGTGCCTACATTAGCTAGACATAATAAAGAGAAGAAAAAACGGGACTTCCCAAAAGTGCCCACTTTATAGAGGTGCCCACTTTATAGAGGTGTCCAATAGGAGAGGTTCCACTGTATATTCATTTCACTTTCTGACTTTACGGGTCCGTAGGAAATGTAAAGATAAATAACAAATGAGTTGGATAGAGTAGTTTTGTGAAGTGAATGCTATAATTTGTAACTCCGACTGATGGATGTGTCACGTTTTACTGCTCTGTTCCAGGGAGTGATCGTTGCCATGAAACCAATCAGCCACGTCCAGAGAGTTGATTTATCAGACCAGGGTTTCCTCCAAGAGATGAAGAGGGTAAGTAATTAATTTAGTATATACATAGATGGTAAGGTGTTATGCATATTTATACAAATATTTTAAGAAATTTAAAGCAATCTTAAGTTGGTTTCTCTAGTAATGTGTACTTTTACCAGAGTAATTTTTAAGCTGAAAGATATAAAGATGAGATTTTGACAAAAAATGATAAATTTTACCAAAATATTTGCATATGTTTGCATACACTCTAATATGTTAATTATGCAATGTTGTATGTGTGTGTGGGGGGGGGGGGGCTTGTTGGGGTTCAAAACATGATTGTTAAAAAACAATTTCGAGAGTGCTTTTCACGGTATGTGTCTTCTTTATTCTACGTCACAGGAATTTTACCACGAAGATTCTGAGGAAGATGTAAAACAAGTTATCTCGAATTACTTTAAGCACCTGATTTCTGTTAAAATTACTTTCAAAGAGAAATGCATTAAATGTAATGATCTGTATAAGAATCTGAAATGAAAAGCCTGCTTAGAAGTTTTCACTCAAGCACATACATTGTATTTTTTTTAATGGAAATTAAATATCACGCACTTGTCGAATCTCACTCACCTTGACTTTACACTAAATGGCACAAAACATGACTCGAGGTTAAAGTAAAATTTTTACGCTTTCATGTAAAGGTGGATTTGAGGCAGTTTAATAAATACTTAATATTTGTTGCAGCATAAGTTATAAGTAACCCCTACCCTATTCTAGGATCGAGATCTTCTTCATCGGAGAAGTGTATAAGAACCGCTGTCACAATAAATTGCGCCACTTTTCGCATTTGCATATATCTAGCCTGACAATAAACCAGAGAGCTTTAGTTAGCTAACATTTGATTCTCATCATAAGTAATAGAATCTTTAACGGACACCTGGATATTAAAAATCTTTCGCCCATGAAAATAGGAAAGGAGTATTCTTTTTAATGAAAATTAAATATAACGCACTTGTTGACCCCTCTGACCATACTTTTCATGCAATACCATCAAAATCGATTGTAGGTTAAAGCAAAATTTCTACATACTTGATATATGCTGGGTCATTTGTCGCAGTATGTAAATACTGAAGAGAAAATGAGATTTTACATTACCCCTACCCCTATTCTTGGATTGATATCTGCGAGCTTTCATAGCCAGGACGGTTTATAGAAACATATTGTCACAGGAAATTGCATCACTTTTCCATTAGCTTCACCCTGAAATAAACCAGAGAGCTGTAGCTGACCATTGATACCAATAATTTGTATAAGAATTCTAAATGCACAGTCTGGATAAAACTTTCCACTGAAGAAAAGCAGTAAAGAAAATTAACTTGTTGATCCTTCAGACCCTGACCTTTAACAAATTGGCACCAGGAAAGATTTTAGGTTAAAGTCAAATTTATGCTTTTTTTCATATGAGGGGTGGGTGACTTTTGCAATGTATTAAATACGAAAGAAGATATTTTCATTATCCCTACCCCTATCCTTGAAACACTGGTTTGTTATAGAGATTTTAATTATCCCTATTCCCTATCCTGGGGTCACAGATTTCGTGTAGAGATTTTCATGATCCCTACCCCTATGCTGGGATCACAGATTTGTTAAAGAGCTTTTCCTTATCCCTATCCTGGGATCAAATATTTGTTATAGAGATTTGCATTATCCCTATCCTGAGATGACAGATTTGTTATAGAGATATTCATTATCCCTATCCTGTGATCAAATATTTGTTATACAGATTTGCATTATCCCTACACCTATCCAGGAATCAAAGATTTGTTAGAGAGATTTTCATTATCCCTATCCTGGGATCACAGATTTTTCATAGAGATTTTCATTATCCCTATCCTGGAATCAAATATTTGTTAAAAAGATTTGCATTATCCCTACTCCAACCTGGGATCTCAGATTTGTTATAGAGATTTTCATTTTCCCTATCCTGCGATCAACTATTTGTTTTAGAGATTTGCATTATCCCTACCCCTATCCTGAAATCACAGATTTGTTATAGAGATTTTATTTATCCCTATCCTTGGATTAAATATTTGTAATAAATAATTGCATTATCCCTACCCCTATCCTTGGGTCACAGATTTGTTTTAGAGATTTGCATTATCCCTACCTCTATCATTGGATCACAGATTTACAATTTTTATTGCCGGAGTTGTAGATTAAACCATGCTGTCACATGCTCCATCACGTTTCACACTTGCATCTGCCTTTACATTAAAGCAAAGAAGTGTTGCCTAAACGTCTTTAAAATGGAAATAATGGAAATTTTATCGGCAATGGAATGAACAAAACATTAAATAAGCCACTTAATTGGGCTCATATGAAAAAATTCTGCTTGATTAAAATGCGGCTATACAAACTATCCTTTCAATTTAGAAAATGTACACAACATTTTGATTATTTGTCATTAGACGATGATTAGAGCACAGCTCATTAAAAGGACGGCTTCACATTATCAGAACATACAGAACCTATACTAGCAAATATTGGCTAGAACGCCCACGATAGAGACAAAGACGTTGTATGACTGGTGTTGGAGTGATAGGTACATGTATTTTCTGTCTTATTTCAGCTTCACGATATAAATCATCCTAATCTGGCGCGGTTCGTTGGTGCTACGACCGAATTCCCTAACATCTATATCATCTCAGAATATTGTGACAAAGGAAGCCTGCAGGTAATGATCACGTGACTAACAGTTGCCACGTGACCTCCTTTTATCGCCCTGGGTACATTTATAATTGTTTCCATTGCAAGAGCTCTCCAGTAGAGTTTTCAGTTCCATTGCGTCTATTCACATTACAATTCTACTGAAAGACTAAACGTTAAAGGTAGAATTAACTTCAATGATGACATAGTACTAGTAGGTGATGGATTGAACGTCGCTGTTTTTTTCCCCGCTGGTGAGTCCGGGGCAACACGATGACTAATGGATAGAACATCATTAATTTCAGGCCATGTTCTCTGGAGTTTATCTTAACCAGCACTTGAAACCTGAAAGCCAGCAGGCCTTCAGATAATGATTATATATTATTCTTATCACATAAATGGTGTTCATATCCATCTTCATTGGACAGACGGACAGCCTACAAGCTATCAACTTTTCAATCATAAAAAAAAATCATTATGTCCCCTCGAAGGATTGGACAAAAGTCATGATTCAAAAACATTGCTCTTGTCAAAAATTACATTGTGTAAATTGTTTGAGACAAAACTGTTGTTTCCTGAACACAGTTAGATGACATAATAATAGGGCTGAAGTCTAAATATTGTATATTAAGAAATTTTTCCTGGCTTTTTTATTCGTAGGTAACCGGATGTGAGCCAAAATAAATATACTGCTGACATTTGTCCCAAATCCTCAAAAATATCATAGTGGTTTATATGCTTACTAACACTGCTAACAGTATACATGCATATGTAAAGCGTACGTCGATGCACTGAATGTGGTACTGTTCATATTTGTTTGTGAAAATAATATTGGATATGATGCTCCGAAACAGATTTGGATTCTGTATGACAGTTTTACTACATAAATCATGCCATTAATCAAGTTCCAATAGCACTTTTCCAAAACAAAAAAACAAAAAAATAGAATATATGATTATCATTTCCGACAAATAATGCTGTAACAGTGATAAATATACCAAAATATATCGTATCAATTTAATGATATAATTTGGCGATATGAAACTGAACTTTTGCACACGTTCCCAGGATGTGTTAGAGAACGACGACATTCAGCTGGACTGGGCGTTCAAGGTCTCCCTCATCAATGATATCATGAAGGTAGGTGACGTATTTCCGGTGTGTAACTTGGGTAACCCCCCTGACACGACCACCTTGGTAACCATGTTGGCAATTGTTACACTACATGCAGTTCGTCTCAGAAATATTGTACTCGATACGCTGCTATGGAAGGGGTTTTTCTCAGATAAGTTACATGCTTTATCGGTTCCAAATATAAATTGATACACAAGTGATAATATAGATCGGTCATGCTGGAATGCTAATACAGTCAAACATGTGTGATTAGACCGCCTGTGGGACTGGCCGAAAGTGGTCTTAATTCACATAAGGTCTTATAAAACGGGTCAGTTATAACCAGCATGATTACTTTTGATTCACCTAAAGGTGGTCTCAATAGACAGGTGGTTATATTAAACAGGTGGTCTTTTATCCAGGAAAAATGATCTATAAATAGACTTCACCATGTGCGAGTGTTGTGTTAGCTTTGAATGTGTATTTCAATACAAATTTAATTTTTAGCTTTTCAGATAATTCTAATTATAAGAATATATTTAAGTATTTAACATGACTTTTCTAAGTAATTTTGCAGGCGTCTTTGCACGATTAAATCTGCTCACTGATAAACAGATTAAATTATTTGTTTCTTAAACAGCACATTTTCAATAACATTTCTGGGTAGAATCTGTACTTTGAATTGAAAATGCCAACAGTAATAGATAAATAAAATATAATGAACTTTGCATACAGTTAAACCAGTAGGAATTTTTAAAATAATACGAGTTATGTGCTGTATATAGCATTGTCGTGTTTTATATTGTCATAGCAAAGATCTCATGCAGTGTTGCAGATCATAATACTTGTTAGTTGTACGTCGTGACCCATGGATCACGTTCCTTTTAATTTCACTTTTATTTTCATTTATCATTTTTTGTGGGGTAGTGCTGATTAGCCAGTGACCTTTCTCACTTGAATTGTATATCAGTCAGGGTGCAGTGACTTATTATTTCTTTTCCTGATTTAGCCTACGGAAATTCCTTGATTTGCCAAACTTAGACGAGCATAGCTCTAAATAGCAACCAGTATTTATAAAGAAAAGGAATGCATCTTTTTGTGGTAAACCGTCGACTTATTACAAAGAAAAACAATTGTAGGGGCTTGAGTATCTGTGGAGCAGCTTTCTCCATCTCCATGGCAACCTGAAAAGCTCGAACTGTGTAGTGGACGGGAGATTTGTGGTGAAATTGACGGACTTCGGCTTGGAAGAGTGGAATAAAGGTCCCAGCAGAGGTCCTAAAGGTAGGTTAAAACACTAAGGCTAGACACATACCGCAGTACAATCAGTACTTGTGACTGTAAAAATAGGTTAAAACGCTAAGGCTAGACACATACCGCAGTACAATCAGTACTTGTGGCTGTAAAAATAGGTTAAAACGCTAAGGCTAGACACATACAGCAGTACAATCAGTACTTGTGACTGTAAAAATAGGTTAAAACGCTAAGGCTAGACACATACCGCAGTACAATCAGTACTTGTGGCTGTAAAAATAGGTTAAAACGCTAAGGCTAGACACATACAGCAGTACAATCAGTACTTGTGACTGTAAAAATAGGTTAAAACGCTAAGGCTAGACACATACCGCAGTACAATCAGTACTTGTGGCTGTAAAAATAGGTTTAAACGCTAAGGCTAGACACATACAGCAGTACAATCAGTACTTGTGACTGTAAAAATAGGTTAAAACGCTAAGGCTAGACACATACCGCAGTACAATCAGTACTTGTGGCTGTAAAAATAGGTTAAAACGCTAAGGCTAGACACATACAGCAGTACAATCAGTACTTGTGACTGTAAAAATAGGTTAAAACGCTAAGGCTAGACACATACCGCAGTACAAATCAGAACTTGTGACTGTAAAAATAGGTTAAAACGCTAAGGCTAGACACATACCGCAGTACAAATCAGTACTAGTGACTGTAAAGGTAGTTTAAAACGCTAAGGCGTACCAGTACCGTTGTTAATAAACATCGGGCAAACACTGGAGGCGATGTCAGCGTGTGTGTGTATGTGTGTGTGTGTGTGTGTGTGTGTGAGAGAGACAGAGACAGTAGACAGAAACTATGCAGGCAGACATATGTACAGACAGCAAGGTGCAAATTCACTGGTGAAGAATTGTGATAACGTTCACCTACTCTCCGATTTTTTAGATCCACTTGGTAAAACTGCGGTCGACCGTTCTGTCTGTCCAAGTCTTGGCTTTAAATAAGCCTAGCCTGGAAGACTATCCGGGTACATTAAATATATGCCCTTTCCATCCATCACGCCCATCTCTAGCCCCGTCACTTCATATCTCGATATAATCCCTTACCCCGGTACACTCCCTTGCTATACTCTCTTCCTCCGGTATACTCTTTGGTATACTCCCTTCCTCAGGTATACTCCCTTGGTATACTCCCCTACACCGGTATACTCCATTGTATACTTCCCTAGTATATTCTGTATACACCCCTTGTATACTCGGTAAACTCACGCTGTATACTCCCTAACACCGGTATACTCGATTTGTATACTCCCTCGGTATACACCCTGGTATACTCGGTAAAATCACGCTGTATACTCGCTTACACTTGTATACTCCATTGTATATTATCCTGGTATACTCGTATACTTCCTTGGTATACTCCCCTTGTATAATCGGTAAACTCCCTCGGAATACTCTCGCTGTATATTCCCATACACCGGTATTCTCCATTTTATACTCTCCTGGGATTCTCGATATACTCCCTCCGTATACTCCCTTGGTATACATCAATCGTTCCGTCCCCTTTCCCTTCAGCTTTCCTTCCCGTCTTCTCCCAGATGCCTTGCTCTCTCCCGTTCATCTGCCTCCTGCCAGAATCTCTCCCCTTCCCCTATCTCTCATCTTCATACTTCCCTTTACTCCTTTTGTCTATCCTGTCCTCAGCTCTCCTTTCCTCCTTCCGCCCCTCCCTCACTTCCTTATGTTTAACGTCCCCCTTAATCCCTTTAATTCTTCTTTCCTTGACAGTTTCCCTCTTTTCATCTCTCGTCATTTTGCTCCCTCTTCTGTCCTGTCCATTCACTTTCCCTCCTTGTATGCTCGTCCTTCCGTCTTGGTATCTGAGCTCTTTTTTTGTCCTCATCTTCCGACTATGGAGCGGAGAACATTTGCCGTATAGTCCTACATATATAATTGTGTGTAGAATTGTTCAATATAGGTACTGTTGTTGCAACTCCGCAGACCATTTGTGCTTCAGAAAGCCTTAAAATTATAGTTTACATATTAAAGTAATATTTGAGCAGTTTTTTAATATTATTTCCTTTGTGGCCAAGCTGGTAGTTATTAACGTGTGTCAATAGCAATTTGGTAAAGGAAAACTTCTCATGTCGATGGTTTAATAGTCCAAGGTTATCAAGAGTCCATCTGTAAAATCACCAACCGGAAGCTTGGTTAGCAAACATGCATAGGGGCCTTCAAGAAACTCTTGCCTGCGTGCAATCTTAAGAAACTTAATTATTTTACACTTTCATCCTGTATCTAATTTAAACCTGGCGAATGCAGAAACTTAAGACGTGTTGATTGTTTCTTTCCTTTATAAGCAGATCACGTGACCTTATTTGACTTTCAGATTTGCTATGGACGGCACCAGAGCTACTGAGTGGTCCTCTAGGCCTTCACCTGGGAGACAGACGGCCCAGAGCAACACGGGAGGGAGATGTGTACGCAGTCGGAATCATGATGCAAGAAATCGTAGCCCGGGAAGGTCCGTTCTACGTGGAAGGGTTTGACGGATCAGCCGAAGGTGTGGATTAATAATCGCAACTTACTATTAAATGGGTGTAACTAAATACCAGAACGTGCCAAAACGGACCGGGTCGGACCAAAAGCTTTGGTTTGAAATCGGTCCCTGCGTTTCAGTGTCCTTTGTTTCTGCACTGACCGTTTTATGGTTAATTAGCTTCCTTTCAATACCTGCAAGACAGCTCGAACTCATCCCAATTTAATATGCCACTTTCTGATCATAGTACGTCTTACGCCAGGACAGATTGGATGGCGAGTTCTTATGAGAATGAATAAGAATGTCACGTTACAGTTCAATCAGGCGCAGCGTTGAGGGCATCATTGCTGAATTCATTAAGTTGTTTAAGCTCAGGAAATTTAGCGAGCGAGAGAGATATAACGCTGGCTGTAGTGTTTTACTAACAGACGCCATTGTCTGGACCCGACTCCTACGGGGGCAGTATTACTGCAATCAGCTATTAAACACTTTAATCATCATCTGAGTCACTTGGTACTAAAGGCTCCTTTCATCTAACTGAACACTCTTATACTTAAGAGGAAGAACTCCCACTGATTATGTCTTAATTCATTGACACAACATTTAAAAGCTGCCTCTCAGGACAAGAAGGCTCTCGTTTCTACATAGTATACATAGTATATATAAATTTATAACATCTCTGGAATTCTAATAAGTTGTCAAAGTGTATCATGGATCACTTGTTATGGTTAAAAGCCATTTAGTACTTAAGAAAAAGGAGCACTTACTATTCATTAATTGATTCTTCTCTGCCTTTCTCTCTCTCTCACGTTTTGTTCTGGCTGATGTATTTCAGAGAAGCTTGAGCGTGTGACCGCTAAAGAGACCCCTCCGTTCAGGCCCACTTTGAGCGACGCAGACTGCCCCAAAGCGTTGATAAAACTAATTAAATCATGTTGGTCGGAGGACAAGAGTGAACGGCCAGTGCTGAAAGACCTGAGGAAGCAGCTGGCAGAGGCTGGAGTGGTCAAGTAAGTAACTTGATCTCTCTCTCTCTCTCTCTCTCTCTCTCTGTATGCCAAAGTGTTTCTGAATCAGCGAATAGGGCGTCTATATATACATTTGACGAATGGTCCCTGGTCCATAAAAAATAATCGCATAAAAATAAAAACACTAAAACGAAGGAACCTACGTCGTTACTCCTTCGTCATACAGGGGCGGTTCCAGGATTTAGGAAAAGAAGTGGTCTAACCCAGGAGGACTAATGAAAAACCACCATTACCGGGAAAGGTAAAATTGGTCTGAAACCCTTAGACAAAGGTTGCGTTGGCTAAAAGAGGCCCCGGGGGGGGGGGGGGGACGGGGGGGGGGGACGCTTGTGCATGTATCATTTCTTATCAATATACTTCTATTTAGACGTCGGTCTATTATTTCTTTAACGTTCAACGAATAGTGAATGAGCTTGGCGGTTATGATACTGTGTAACTACCTACGCCGTAGCGTGGCCCCCTTTTGATCGTTTACTTCCTGATCATGATGATGATCTTTCCTTGATCACTTCAAAGCAAACATTAAACTATGTTTAAATGTGCGCGTATATGCGATATATATATATATATATATGCTTGAAAAATGATTTTACAACCTCATGGGGTGTTTTCATGTGTCCGACCACGTATACGCGTATATATTTATATATGCGTGAAAATCAGTGGCGTAGACATATTTATATGTGTATTATTATATTATATATTTATATATGCGTGTGTGTGTATATATATTAATATATAGGTTATATATATATATATATATATATATATATATATATATATATATTTGAGTGGGTGTTAGTAAGCACGGGAATTTTATTGTATAATATATATACTAAAACGTCAAAAGTGTTCATTTTAGAATGGAGATATCAAGCCTTCAAGGAGATAACTCGAAAAAGACGAAAAATCATAGGCTAAAGGGGATGAGAGAAAATAACAAAATTACAATATTCTTCTTGGATTACCTCGTGCATTTTATTAACCCTCAGTCTATCGCTCTACTTTCAGCAATAAACAAATTGTCCTGCACATTGTTTCATGACAGTAATATTTTGTATATTGTTTCTGTTTTGAATTATAACCATGAGTATCGATGATCAGATGATCAGATATCTGTAGATATCATCTTGATCATGACATACACAGCTACATGATTTAAAATTGAACTTGTATCATGTATTCCTTTTAGTATCTAAGTCTAGAAGAAGTGAAATTGTTAATGAACAAATAAATGAATCCACACTTAAATGAAAAAAAACCCCAAAAAATGGATTTATGATAAATCGATCGAAAAAAAAAAAATAACATCAAGAACGATAATAAATAATAAACGGGTAAAATTTAAATTAACAAAATTATAATCCTTATAAACCTTCAGATATGCGTAAATATAAATACTAAGTAAACTTTGTTTACAAAGCTTGATTAAAAGGTTTATCAACCACGGTAAAAAAATTAAATAAAACCCAATGGGCTGTCGTAGGTAAAATGTATAGATATATTCTTATCATCATTTGAGTCGTTTCTTAATGTGTCATATGTTCATAAGTTCTTAATCTCTGAAACGGTGCAGTAGTATAAACGCTTCAAGTGCTTGATATCGCAGAAGTTTCTTGTCATCTAGTCAAAAAATGCCCGAATGTTTGGCTTCCAGATTTCAAATTTTAAAGATAAGTTTTCACAACTGAACATTTATGATGGATCTGCAATCTTTTTCCTCTCAGCTTTTCTATATTTACTGATTAAATATTTAAAGGAGACCATTAAACCTGTCTACTTAATTTTATGACATGAAAGCTTGTTTGCAATGATTCTGTTGTGATTATTCTATATATATTATAGTTATAAATGTAAAAAAAAGAGAATTTTTAACTATCCTCGCTAGGGATTTTTTTTGGGGGGGGGGGGGGTATCTGTCCTTTTTTTTAATTTCCCTTTATACATATTGTCTAAAATACATAATTATGCCTGTCAGATCAAGAATTCTATGATATCCTATACGAGCAATACACAATTTATAGACTGTGTCTACATTGACCTCTTATTTAAAATTCTTAAAATTTTAAAATCTTGAAATAGACTTATTCAATTTATTTTCCCAATTCAATAAAAAAAACTTGAGAACCAAAGGAAAAGAATAATGATCATTTTGTGGAAAACCTACTAGATTCGCTGTACCAATGACCAGTTTTCAAGCAGCAACTCGGTCACAGCGCAAGCTCGAATGTTTGTGTTATCATTGCTGTTACACTGTTCCACATGTGAAATGTACAGCTAATCATGGTTTGTTGCCAAATGCCCCTTTACAAAAATCGGTTAAAAAAAGTTTTGTGTGTGAAAGGGGTAAATTTGGTTAGGCTTTAGGGAATCCGTTTGTCTCATGGAATGGTCACAAGAGGGCGCCAATGAAAATTTAAATTTAAAAGAAAATTACATGTTCCTAAGATATATAGATTCAAAGACGTATTCAGGTCTTCCTCTCTCTCTCTCACTCTCTCTCTCTCAATATATATATATATATATATATATATATATATATATATACATATATATACTCTCTCTCTCTCTCTCTATATATATATATATATATATATAAATATATATATATATATTAATACAAAATAAAACACACACAGCCACCAAAACAGAACACGTTTAATAAAATATAAATAGAATATCTCAGAGGAACATTTTTTTATATCATTTGAGCTAAGTTTATAAAACATGAATAGAATATCTAAGAGGACCCCGTTTTATATCATTTGAGCTACGTTTGTAAAATAATAAATACAATATCTCAGAGGAACGTCTTTTATATCATTCGAGCTAAGTTGATAAGATATAAGTAAAATATATAGAAAGATATGTTAAATGTGCATAGAACTAAGTTGATTTAATTTGTATAAGATATTAGGAAAGAACATCTTTCATTTAATTCAACCTATGTTAATGAAGTACATTTTAAATCTTATAGAAACATACGTATGTAAACTTATTTGAATATTTATATATATATATATATATATATATATATATATATATATATACATAAATATATAAATAAATATATAACTCTGAAGAAAAACAACACTGTTAATTCACAACAGTCTGTTTCACGGGATGCGACCCGATCATCAGGTGAATGTGGTAAGCCGTGTATTATAGAGTTATACCGCTCTGGCCTATAGTCTGTTGGCCATAGAGCACTTTACATCGGAGGGTAACACTACCTTCTAAATAAATATATATATATATATATATATATATATATATATATATATATATATATATATATTATGTAAGAATATCCTTTTTGTTAATAAAACCTTAAGTTTACTATGGAATAAATTTAAAGGTTTTTTTTATTTTCACAGCCAACCGGGTACAAATATCATGGACAATTTGCTTCAGCGCATGGAGCAATACGCAAACAATCTCGAAGACCTAGTCACAGAAAGGACCGACAAATACCTGGAGGAGAAAAAGAAAGCCGAAGATCTTCTTCACAAACTGTTACCAAGGTAACCTCGATAAACGTCACACTATTGTACCAGTAAAAGTATCTGTATACAAAGCTGGGCCGGGCTGGTAAACGGGCGTTTGAAATTTGAGTGAAAGCGGCCAAAATTTAATACATGTTTCTTCGGCCCACTGGCAGCAGTATTTATCACATACCACAGGCCAACAGGCAGCAGTGTTTATCTCATACAACCGGCCAACAGGCAGCAGTGTTTATCTTATACCATCGGCCCACAGGCAGCAGTGTTTATCTTATACCATCGGCCCACAGACAGCAGTGTTTATCTCATACCACCGGCCCACAGGCAACAAGATATTTTTTATGCCATCGACGCACCGGTTAACTTCCTTGTGTCCTGGCAACCAGGCGACTCTGTTAGTATAGGTACACTAACGCTTCGAAAATTAGACCGCCTGTGAAATAAAATAAAGTGCTCGTTATATATATGGTGGTCATGCATCATGGCACGGTAATTATGGGAATTATAATTAGAATGATACGCAAGAGTTTCGTGTTGCAGTCGATCCGCTTTCACTAACTGCAGTCATTTACGATGCCTTCAGAGGGCAGGCCTATCATTTGAGTCTAGAATAACAAACTGACGTTTCAGGTGAAAGAAATAATCACGGTTAACTTGAGTTTACACAGTCATGTTATAATATAACATGGTATATTCCACAGGGTTTTAATTTCATGTTACGTTGGTGTTTCTTTGTATTCCATCACACCGCTGCCTTACGCCGCTTCCTTGGGTATGTATTGTTAGCACCGATAAACATTTGCTGTAAAGACGGTTCATTGAATTTGCCACCATGGTCCTATTAAACTTTGCGGATGTTACAACCTTGAATAATGGTCAAAATGATCCCGAGTGGTTGAGTGTTCTACATATTTGGCATGGCCGAGGTTAATCACTGGGAATATATTCCTCTTCAGGTCTGTGGCAGATGAGCTGCAGTCTGCCGGCCGAGTGTGTCCAGTAGCGTACGACTGTGTCACCGTTTACTTCAGTGATATTGTTGAGTTCACAAACCTGTGTGCGGCGAGCTCACCCATGGACGTCGTCAACCTCCTGAACGACCTGTACACTGCCTTCGACGGGATCATAGCAAGATATGATGTCTACAAAGTCAGTATAAGTTTCATGATTCATTATGATATGCTGAGTTTTCATGGGGTCTATTTTGTGTTCCCTACCCTGACTAAACACATTCAGGTCTGTACGTCGGCTCGTTGTTATTTTGTTTTGCGCCTTTCCCTCTTTAACTTGTCAACATTTCATACATGTCCTTAGGTTTCCTTGTTCGTTTGTTAACATCTAAAATAGGTTGTAACTAGAGAATTAGATTATATTCCATGGAACAGTGGGGCTGGTCATAGCATTAAGAAATCCAAATTTCTTAAACATCTGAGAAAGCATGTAAACCCTTGGTCATGTTTAAAGTTATATTTAACATTTTTGTGAGGAAGATGATTACTTAATGTAAACACATGAAGGTGATCAGCCAAGAAAACAGGGCATGGCTGATCATGCGAGCATCCATCCAACCTGTCATATCATAGGAGGGACTCCCTTAGAAAGTCAAATGTATGAACCAACCTGGTATTTAATCATCATCGTCGTATTAAGTTGTCACTCCATTTGCTGGTCCGTGTCAAGTAACTTAGGTAATAACAAACTATTAACCCAAACCCTCATCTTTTAAGGGCCTCGACCCTGTTTCGGAATCACTTTAAACTTATCCATGCAGGTAAAGTGTGTCACATTTGAATCTCACTTTTGCCTCCTTTCGAAACAACAGCTCCGGTTGAATTAACTTTCGCGCAGAGTAACACAAATAGGGAAGGAGAAAAAAGCGAATATCATATTCGTTGGTGTGAATATTGTATTAATTTTCAATATTTTAATACTAGTATTCGTGCATTCGTACATGCACATATATTTCTTTAATTTTTTGCTTATTTACATTATTTCGACGAGGGGTGGAATTCCAACCAAATAAGACATTTCTTCCGCTCCATTATGATGCAAATTAAACATGAGCATAGAACTTAAAATTCAGACAAAATATTTAAGAATTGAAAAGAAGAATACATAAACCATGAAGAGACAATAACAAACGCTGCGTTTATATGGTTAAATGGTTAAAGTGTAATCCCATGATCTGTATAATTATCCATTTCCAGGTGGAGACGATCGGGGACGCTTACATGGCAGTTTCCGGTCTTCCAGTGGAAAACGGAACTGCGCATGTGTCAGAAATAGCATCAATGGCCCTGAATATTCTATCTGCCGTGAAAAGCTTCAAAATAAGTCACCTACCATCCCGGCAGCTACAGGCCAGGATCGGTATACATTCAGGTAACAAAGATGATCTCAGTGATAGAGGCGGTGTCACTACTCAATGATGGCGGTAAAGCACAGTCAGACCTCTGTTAGTGGGAACCTGCTTTATTCTGTAAAATAAACTGATTTCAAAATATATTTTCAACCAGAAAAGCGAAATGCGCCTTAAACTGATTTAGAAATCTTTTAGAACAACTGCATACAGTTTACTCAGAGTACTTCTCAACCCTGCATACAGTTAACTCAGAGTACTTCTCAACCCTGCATACAGTTAACTCAGAGTTCTTATCAACCCTGCATACAGTTTACTCAGAGTTCTTATCAACCCTGCATACAGTTTACTCAGAGTTCTTATCAACCCTGCATACAGTTTACTCAAAGTGCTAATCAACCCTGCATACAGTTTACTTGGAGTGCTAATCAACCCTGCATACAATTTACTCAGAGTGCTTATCAACCCTGCAAATCTTTAGATTTGCTGAAGCCCAAGGTAGCCTACATCACAGAAGTTTTACTGTGAAGTTTTTTTTCAACTCACGTTTGCAAAAAAAAAATCTGCAAAAGCTACTGAAGCCGCAAATAAGCAAACCAGCAGTTCGAAAAATAAACCGGGGAAATCCTTATATATTTTTATTATAATGAGTCGATGCTCTCCTTTCATTTAAAATCCTGTTAAAATAAGCGAAATAAGATCAAATTTACACCGGTGTTTAATTCTTATATCATCTATTTATATATTAAATAAAATAAAGGTAACCGTCGGTGCCTTTGATTATCTGACTACATTTTCTTTACTGCAGGACCGTGCGTGGCTGGCGTGGTCGGGAGGGTGATGCCCCGGTACTGCTTGTTCGGCGACACAGTCAACACGGCGAGCCGAATGGAGTCAACCGGGGAAGGTAAATCAATACCCAAACACAGACAAACACAGACAAACACAGACACCCCTACACAAAATAACAGATATTATTATGAATTCTGAAATTCTCTGTGTTTGTTCACTAAAGTTTTTCTTTTCTTTTAGCCCTTAAGATTCACATAAGTGAAACAACCTACGAGCTGCTATTACGACAAGGTGGTTACGAAGCGATACTGAGAGGCAACACAGCAGTCAAGGTGAGTCCTATATAGGTTACATGCAAACTGTGTGGTCAGGCATCTCGTGAAAGCGAGTCATATGTAAGTTACATGCAAACTGTGTGATCAGACATCTGATGGAAGCGAGTCAAATATAGGTTACAGGCAAACTGTGTGATCAGGCATCTCGTAAAAGTGAGTCCTATATATGTTACAGGCAAACCTTGTGATCAGGTATCTCGAGAAAGTGAGTCCTATATAAGTTACATGCAAACTGTGTGATCAGGTATCTCGTGAAAGTGAGTCCTATATAGGTTACTTGCAAACCGTGCCACAGGCATCTCGTGAAAGTGAGTCCTATATAAGTTACATGCAAACTGTGTGATCAGGCATTTCGTGAAAGTGAGTCCTATATAAGTTATATGCAAACTGTGTGATCAGACATCTCGTGAAAGTGAGTACTTATAGGTTACTTGCAAACCGTGCCACAGGCATCTCGTGAAAGTGAGTCCTATATAAGTTACATACAAACTGTGTGATCAGACATCTCGTGAAAGTGAGTCCTATATAGGTTACTTGCAAACCGTGCCACAGGCATCTCGTGAAAGTGAGTCCTATATAAGATTCATGCAAACTGTGTGATCAGGCATTTCGTGAAAGTGAGTCCTATATAAGTTATATGCAAACTGTGTAATCAGACATCTCGTGAAAGTGAGTCCTATATAGGTTACTTGCAAACCGTGCCACAGGCATCTCGTGAAAGTGAGTCCTATATAAGTTACATACAACCTGTGTGATCAGACATCTCGTGAAAGTGAGTCCTATATAGGTTACTTGCAAACCGTGCCACAGGCATCTCGTGAAAGTGAGTCCTATATAAGATTCATGCAAACTGTGTGATCAGGCATTTCGTGAAAGTGAGTCCTATATAAGTTATATGCAAACTGTGTGATCAGACATCTCGTGAAAGTGAGTCCTATATAGGTTACTTGCAAACCGTGCCACAGGCATCTCGTGAAAGTGAGTCCTATATAAATTACATACAAACTGTGTGATCAGACATCTCGTGTAAATGAGTCCTATATAGGTTACTTGCAAACCGTGCCACAGGCATCTCGTGAAAATGAGTCCTATATAAGATTCATGCAAACTGTGTGATCAGGCATCTGATGAAAGCGAGTCCTATATAGGTTACAGTCAAACTGTGTGATCAGACATTTCGTGAAAGTGAGTCCTATATAGGTTACAGTCAAACTGTGTGATCAGGCATCTCGTTAAGTGAGTCCAATATAAGTTACATGCAAATCGTGTGATCAGGTATCTCGAGAAAGTGAGTCCTATATAAGTTACATGCAAACTGTGTGATCAGGTATCTCGAGAAAGTGAGTCCTATGGAAGTAACAGGCAAACCGTGTAATCAGGCATTTCATGAAAGTGATTCCTATATAGGTTACATGCAAACTATGTGATCAGGCATTTCGTGAAAGTGAGTCCTATATAAGTTATATGCAAATCGTGTGATCAGGCATCTCGTGAAAGTGAGTCCTATATAAGTTACATGCAAACCGTGTGATCATGCATCACGTGAAAGTGAGTCCTATATACGTTACATGCAAACTGTGTGATCAGGCATCTCGTTAAGTGAGTCCAATATAAGTTACATGCAAATCGTGTGATCAGGTATCTCGAGAAAGTGAGTCCTATATAAGTTACATGCAAACTGTGTGATCAGGTATCTCGAGAAAGTGAGTCCTATAGAGGTTACAGGCAAACCGTGTAATCAGGCATTTCATGAAAGTGATTCCTATATAGGTTACATGCAAACTATGTGATCAGGCATTTCGTGAAAGTGAGTCCTATATAAGTTATATGCAAATCGTGTGATCAGGCATCTCGTGAAAGTGAGTCCTATATAAGTTACATGCAAACCGTGTGATCATGCATCACTTGAAAGTGAGTCCTATATACGTTACATGCAAACTGTGTGATCAGGTATCTCGTGAAAGCGAGTCCTATATAAGTTACATGCAAATTTATTTTTCCGCCGCTGTAACAATGATTTATACACTCCAACTTGGCTTAAAGCAAATGAAATTAATACGAAAAATTAATACGTATTATGTGGTAACAAACAGGCCTTTTTCATATATTGTCTATCTGAGCTCATGTAAATTTGAAACGTCTATCATATGGTCGTCTAACTGGTTGGTCTCAATTGGACTTGTACTTTCAACGAAACATCATTATTATACCTTATTATAATATAACTAAACTCATAAGAATAAAAAGTATTTGAGTATTAATAATATGAAATAAACAATGACAAGGAATTTTGCATTTTTACTTAAATATTTCAAGATATGACTACAGGCTATGTGTGAAAATTTATTTGATAGCGATGTATGACTTAACTCTTCCTTATGAAATAACCATGCCTGGACTTGGATGAAGTGTTCTTAGAGGGAACCTTTAAATTTCCATTACTTAGTGGCACACGTCTTGGAATCAAAAACTATCCAACAAATTGCATATTTTTCGAACAAGTCTTCTCTAAGTTCATTGCCATTGACCATTTTCACTGAGTAAACAATGATTACAACTAGTTATAACACTTTTTTCATACATCAGTTCATTTATCTTGTCATAAAAAAATAATACTAATGGAAAGAAATGGTAATCTTTTGTAGCGAACAAGGGGCCAGTAAATCCGGCTCGCCACGCTTCGTGGGTCCGTTGTCCCGTATTTAGGGCGGGGGATTGGCGAAAAGCACACACAATCAGGCGTAACTCTTGGCAACCAGACAAAAAGAAACAAGTCAGTTAATTTGTATGAATAGTAATTAACGAAAGACATACAAAATTATTATCCCACACACAATTACTACGGGTCCGGCTGCTCTTTCCTAATTGGAAGTTCTGGGCTCTACATCTACTGGGCTGTCTACAACTGCGTGCTAAAATTTTCCCTCCGCTATATTGATCTAACTTCGGCAAGATAACGTACTTTTGCAACTTATACAGACCACTTGACGATATGACAGCCTGTGATACGGCCACCACTGGTCTTCTCCAACGAAACACTTCGATGTCATTCTTGCACGCGCCGCCTAAGACTTCTCTCTGAATGCATCAAGCCCTTTCCAAATCCTCAGTGCATCACTTGCTTTTCTACTAAACAACGTTCTCTACCTCTCGTCCTCAAGCAAACTCGCTTCTATACTGGGCGACTTCGCCCCTTACACGTTCCCAACACACTAACCTCGTCCCTAACCTCGGCACACTTTTATAGCCCCCCCTCCGCCACTCACCCACAGACCCATATAGATTAGTGATGAGTAATCAAATGATGCAATAAGCATGATATGAGCAGACCAGTGGCGAGCATATATATTTAACACATTGGCCTGTGACTATAGACTATAATGGACAATGGGCCACAATATCGAAACCCTCCCCCCTTTAACTCCAATTTTAACCATGTTTTCATGTTAGCCAGGGTGGTTAGCTATCATTATCTGCATGTTTGCCATTTAATTGGTGGTGGGTGTTGCCATTTAATTGGTGCGCAGCCGTTCCAATGGCAACATCTCAGTTAAATCCAGGAATTAAAAAAAAATACATATACTATAACTAAAAACCCTTAAATCATAACAGGAGTGAGTATAAATGTGTATTTATAACAAAATATAAGGTAATTATGATGAATAATAAACCTGGTTGCTATTAAAATACCGTAATTGGGATCCATTAGTATTTTAGAAAATGTAGATGAATTGCTTCCTACAGAATCAAAGTACAACCTATGGCTATTTATACATTCTTTAGGCTGTATTGTTCATGGCAAACATGATATGGTTCATTTAAGGTCACATTCATACAAAGTCATGGCCGTCTTAAGGCAACGTAATAACAGTAATCATTATAGATATGATAAACGTATAGTAAACGAGACGGACTCGAGGCCATCATGGAGCCACGTCCCTTCAGGCGGTAATTGTAACTACGTTGTCTTGTTAGCCAGGATACTCGGTTATCAGAATCTGCTTGTTTGCCATTGGTCCGAGGGTGGGTAAAGCCATGTGACCCGTTACCATGGCAACAGTAATGAAATTTTAAAAAATGTGACGTATTTGTTACAAAAAAAACCAAAACAACAAAAACATGATATACGAGTAAAGGGATACATATTTGAAGCTGCCTGACAAGAAAAATCAAAATATAGGTCAAGTAATGTCTCAGTCATGCAAAATCATGGCAAAACATAGTAATGATTTTTTTTCTAAATTAAAAAAAAAATGTTATATATTTGTTACTAAACAAAATAAAACATGATATACGTGTCACGTTAAACGTCATAGCTAATTCTGGCTAACGGAAAAACTAAGTTGGCATTGGTGTCAGTTTATAAGTGTCACAGCTGCTCAGCTCTGAGCAGATCAGTAAATGATTATACCGACATGGCGTGAACCGAACATCAGTGGTGAGCAGGCGTTTTGAAAAACTACATGCGCAAGTCAGTTTGACAAACTAAATGACCTGAGTTTGACAAATATCCATTCAGCCTCAAACCATACATAAATATGAGTCTTCATCCAATCTAGTAAGCTGACTATTTTGCAAAATAGAGCACATGAAATTGAGGGTAAACTATTATTACACTATGTACCTAAAACACATCGGACAATTTGTGTAATAATGACTACTATATATCAGTCATTAGTCAAATTGTAAATTGCCTGATTGCCGTTATTCCTGACCCTGCCCTGTTATATACATACTGGATCGTCACCATTATTCCTGACCCTGCCCTGTTATATATAGAGTGGATCGCCAGTAACACACACACACATCCTCACACGCACACCCCCCACACACATTTATACATATACATAAAATATATGTAATATTTCACATAGTTTGAGTCATAAATTTTCCGGATTTTCTATTTGTGCTGGCCGAGTTGCAAATACATATATATATATATATAAATATATATATATATATATATATATATATATTATATATAATATATATATAATATATATATATATCTGTGTGTGTAGGCATGTGTGTGTTAGTGTGTTAGCTAAGCTTAAAAAGGCCTGATCTAATGTCAATAATGATATGAATAAACTAGAAATCTATATTCTAATAAATGCTATCCTTTGCATTAACTCATTTGGCCCATATTTCCAGGTTCATTCGTACAAAGATGACTGTACAATTTTGCTCATTCCATGATGGCGTTCCTAAATTCGAATCATGTGCCAGATCCTCATCAAAATCCAATCAATTCTTCGCTGGCCTATTTAATTCCCGAAATGCCTAGAATGAGATTCCGTTCATGATAGCTTGGGTTATATTGTGAACAAACACACACACGAACGTAGATGAACGCATACCCTCCTGTCGGAGGCACTTAGCATAACTCGTGAATACTATTAAGCTCAGGTTAAAGATAATAAAAGAAAATAGCATATTTGAATGATATTTCGAAGTGATATTAAGTATTTGGGTCAGAGATGATCAGATTGAGAGGTGGAGTATTTACATAATAAACACTTGATTTGTTACAGGGCAAAGGCTTCATGAAGACGTACTGGCTGTTACAAGGACCGAGGACTGTTCGTTCAGCGCCGCTAGCCTTCACAGACTCGCACCCCTCCATGTCCAACCACAGCTGTTCAAATACTGAACTTGCCCTGTAAAATACAGACTGGATCGTCACCGTTATTCCTGACCCTGCCCTGTTATATACATACTGGATCGTCACCGTTATTCCTGACCCTGCCCTGTTATATACATACTGGATCGTCACCATTATTCCTGACCCTGCCCTGTTATATATAGAGTGGATCGTCACCGTTATTCCTGACTCTGTCCTGCAAAATATAGGCTAGATCGTCACCGTTATTCCTGAATATCGCCCGCTATTCAGTATTAACTGTAGCCGCCGACGTCGACGCAACAGGTTTCAGGTTTCTGTTGCGTCGCCGGCCCACCGGTGAAACAACTGGTGGTTACATGAGTTGCCGTCTATGTCAAGTGATCGTACCTATACGCGAAGTAGTGATCATTTTGTAAAGTGAATGAGCTCAGTTTGATTAATCATTTGCGGACTGCGTATAATTCATGTGACGGTTGGAAGCCCGTTTGTAGAAAATACTGTTAAGCTAACAAAAACTTATATACGACCAAATTATCACTCAATTCATATGACCGCTCGAGTGTCAGAGCGGCTCTGCGTCTCTTCGGAAGGTTATCAAACCGTATGCCTCTAATATCTCGACCACCGCAAATTCTGCATGAAGATAATTTTCAAATATCCTCCATTATCTCGACCTCTGAGAAAATCAATTATTTTTAAGTGGTCGCCAAATTAGAATAAATACGGTATATATAAACATTTAGATCTGTCGCAAACTTATGTAAGAACACTTTTGATAGATTATAACTCAGCATTTAACACCAATCAGCCTCACTTTATGATTAATTAGTTACAGCTGTTAAATCTTCCACATGATCTATGTTTGTGGTTACTGGACTTTCTCAGTAGTAGAAAGCAGTATGTAAAGACTGGTAATAGCAATTCACAAGGTTTAGGGTTGAATACAGGGGCCCCGCAAGGATGCGTGCTTTCCCCATTTTTTTCATAATTTATACCAATGATTTCCAGGCTACACAACAAGGATTTCAATTTTTGAAATACGCAGATGATACCGTAGTTTTTGGATTAATTTCCAGTTGTGATGAAAATAAATATCGGAAGGAATAGGGACTAGTAGTTACTTGGTGCAAGAATAATCATTTGTTACTAAATCCTTCAAAAACAAAGGAATTGAAAATTGATTTTAGACAAAGACCAACCTGCCAGTATCCGGTATCAATTGGTGGAACAGAAGTAGAAATTGCACAAGAGTATAAATACTTACGGGCAGTATTAGATGACAGGCTTAAATGGGATAATAATGTTAACACAGTGTACCGTAAAGGGCAGCAGCGTATATACTTTTTAAGGAAACTGAAATCGTTTAATATGGATAGTGAACTGTTTGGTTAATTCTATTCTTCGATGATCCAGAGTGTCATATCATATGCTTTGATATGCTGGTGGTGGAAATCTGACCATTAAAAAACAAAAAGAAAAGTTATTGGTCTTAGTTTATAGTAAAAAAACTATTTATGAAAATAATGTTTGAATATGATAAAAAAATTGGCTGAAGGTTAAAGCTTGCTTAGTGATTATATTGTCTTGCTTAAATCAAGCCGAAGGCTGCAGTCCCTGAAATGCAAAACAAACCGGTATTCCAATTCATTTGTACCGATGGCGATTAGATTGTTTAATGCATAGATAAATCAAAATATAATATAACTACTTTTTAAATACTACACTTCTATGTCTGTTTTTCACTCAGCACTATGTATTACATATGATATCAGCCGCAAAGCAAATTCCTGTATTGTATAGAATAAATCTTGTATATATATATATATATATATATATATATATATATATATATATATATATATATATATATATATATATATATATATATATATATACAGAATTTATAACGAAAATGTTCAGACAATTTCGACAGCATGAAAATACGTGTTATTGTGTAATGAACATTTTCATTATAAATTCTGTGCATCATCTCTTAGAATCATGCTAGTAGAGCACTGTTGGATTCGTTCAGCACTTATAGCTATTAGTATATTTCATAATATATATATATAGATTTATTTATAAATATGTATATGTGAGTGTGTGTTTTGTATAGAAAGGACTAAATTAGGTTTTCTTCAGACATTTCATGACTTACAAGTTTCGTACCAGAGCGCTCAGAGCGTGCGGCACTCTTCAGATGTTTTAGATTAATAGTTCTCGTTATTTTTGCATTGAGCACTCTGCCACCAGTTTTTGCAAACAATGATGACTCTAAACAACTGTTAATATATATATATATATATATATATATATATATATATATATATATATATTTATATATATATGAACAACTTTGCGTTATACATGCGAGTTCAGTATTCCATAATGATAGCTCATTTGAACGTCGGGTTTATTATATTAACGGTGTATTATATCATGACACGACTGTACACTCAACTATAATTATAAGATTTTAAAGGTGCTTTATAAGAAATTGCTTACGGGACCGTACGGCACAAAGCTTCGAATGTGTTCTAAAGTTTTATTAACTGACATTTTTTATATTTGTCTCACCAAGACACCTACAGTAAACACCACACAATGCTTTGGAAGATAAGATTAAACTACGCAATTTTAAGCCAATGGAATTCCAGGAACAACGGTGACCTTTCCTGTATGTATATCATATAGAAGGTTGATTTACAGTTTAAGTTCTTATATGATAAATGAATAGACATCTAAATAGTAAAGAATGCTTTTATTTGGTAAAACTTTTTGCGTGAAGGACGCATTTGATTACCCCTACAACACTCCGACAACAAACCTAACTAATATTGTATTGTTTTGTTATTAGATAACATTTGCTGCGTTAAATGAACGGAAGGTAGTTGAAACGTTTAAAAAATCTAACTGTAATTTAGTTGGGGGAATCTAACGTACTGGTGACGCATGTACGGAGCAATCTGAATAACTCAATTTATCTGTGAACAATAAGGTGTACTTGAAATATCTCAGACCGGCATTAGTTTTTCCACCTGCCAGATACCCCACATAATATGAACATATACACAGAACTTTATCCTGTCGTTACAGTTTTCCCCCGTTGTCGCTCACCGATAGCATATAGAGCTTTTGCTTATCAAAGAAACCAAGCCGCCAGTTCTGGAACACTGCCAGTTCTGGAAAATTATCATATTTCTTATTCTTTTGACCCACAACACCCTTAGAACTGATAGGCCATGTTAACCATGGTTTATATTGTATATTCATATTTATACATTTCATATACTGTATAGACCACACATGCACGTCGAACGTTATTTGTATGATGTATCGGAGTACAGAATTGTGTATACAGAACTCCACCATTGCATGTATAATGTGGTTTTGTATGAATGTTATGAAAAGTTTTCATGGAATAAAAGATATTTTGTCGTTGAACTGTCCTATATTTTATCTAACTGAAGTTAAAAAAGTCATTTAAAAACAATGTCATGTAACACACGTATCACACTCTTACAACTGTCTTTTTAAAACATATTATTTAATATTTTTCTAAACACAATCTTACATTGAGCACTTTAAGTCGCATATTGGCCCTTTTTATTACACTGCTGTTGCGTGATGTCAGCCTGGCCCAGCAGGCAATGGTTCCCACTTCCTATAGGCTGTGCCTGCGAGCACCTGGACCCATCCATGTCATTCTATTTTACTTGTAAAAACATTGGAAAATCAAAGCAAGTTTATTTTATTATGGCGGAAGTTGTATAATTAAACACAAGAGAACTCGCTTGAATTATTTGCTTAAATTCAGTCTCGTTACCTGAAGGAGCCTATTTTCAGTGACGACATCCACATTATTTCCCTTTTGAATTGTTATATTTTAACTGGGGCGCCTGATGCATTGTAGCGTAAATTAAAATACTTCGCTTTGACAATTTGCCTCAAAGACTCGTGATAGCGAAATGCTGCCCTTATACATTATGTTTTGGCATAGTAATTTAGCTCTTTACCACAACTCATTACGTATAAGCTCCTCTGACATTTGGTGAAATGTATTTACAACCTAATTCTACTACCGAGAAAAGTTACCGGAAAATCAGAAGGACACATGTGCAGGAGATGGCAGGGAATATATGTTTATCATTCAGACACTCGTTCATTATATAATATTTGTACGGATCATTAAGGCTGAGTGACAAAATATAAAAAAAAAACATAAACATGAACGTATCTGCTATGTAAACATTGACTTAATTTATGAATGTTTGATTCACGTTATGGCTGAGAACCACATGCAATATCATTCCAACATGCGGTCATGTATATAAATATTTTAAAGAAGCACGCCGCCAGAGCCAAGCCTACGGAGGAAGTGACGTAACATCAGGTACATCTCTGTTGAAAGGAGAGCTCGTTCGACTTCACACCCACCAAAAATCTCTTTTGCTTCACAAACGTCACACTATAAAATAACCAGAAGATATATAAAATGTATTTAATGATGATAACTGTTATCACGTCACTCATTGATGGCATTGAAGTTAAAAGGACTGGTGTCACACATCGATTTTGGCTGTATTTTTTTTTTACGGTTTATACCGAAGATTGGCCATTTTACCTTAAGGCTCTGTTATTATTCATGGAGTTTCCGTGCAATAAACCGTTTCACCACACTAGCGACATCTTTTGGCGACGACTGACATTGAGCGTTAGGTTCTGTTACACATACATAAAAAGTCATATTGGTCATATCACAAATGATAGAAATAAAAGTTCTGGTCCTTAAAAGGGTTCCTGTCCGCGACTCTGGGATGTTTCCGGCTGCAGTCAACAAACCCGCACTGCTGGCTCGCATGACCCAAGTGACACACTGCCATGTGACAGACGACCAGGTGACAGACGACCATGTGATAGAGACCATTTGGCAGAAGACCATGTGACAGACGACCATATGACAGTCGACCATGTGACAGACGACCATGTGACGAACAGATGACAAACGACATTGTGGTAGAAGACCATGTGGCAGACAGGAAAGTGAGACCCGTCGTGCGTATGTTTGTTGAAAAGCTATATTACCGTTAGCAAGGACTTTATGTATATTTTTAAATAAAAAAAAATAGTTATTTTTTTTAACATAAGGCTATAACAATGGCTGGATAGTCCATCCGTATAGTCCAACCAAGGTATTTACGTATGAATTTTCATCCTCGGGAAGAGCTAATGCGTATAAACGATTAAGAGGCATGGCTGTCCATTGTGTACGGTAGATGTAACTTTTTAAGCTAAACCATCTGAACAGCTGGCAGTCTACTGGCCTGAACCTTGTCTGTAGACTGGTCCCTTACGTACGAATCTAAAGGTGTAATCGGAAAGCCAAAAACAGACCCACATTCACTTTCTGTCATATTTATTTGACACACATCTGTTTTATCATTTTATGACATATTAGTGCCAGAAATGCCACTTCAAAGCAATTTTATGTGCATTTAATGTTTTTTGACAAATTAATATTGGAAAACGTGCATAATTGAAGTTGAGCTATTTCCTAAAGAAAATAACCAACTGTCAAAGAAAATATTTCAGTCCGTCAGCATGAATCATATAGCTTTTAAAATCAAGGAAACCTCTAGGAGTAGAAGTTTATAAAAAGTATAGTGGTTGCAGGCACTTTACATTGATTTAACAGCCGGCTGCGTAACCTCAAAGCTGAATCCTAAAAGGGAACTTGAAAGCAGTGACAGTAACTTGTTAAACACAAAATGGTGTCTGCTGTTGAAATAAAATGATGAATTTGGGAAATCCTTAATTAAGCTTTAGAAAAATATTTTTGTTTGAATATACACAGTGAAATCATTTATTGACGGTGTATACAACCATGGTGCGCCATCTATGGCGTGATTATTGTACTATAAATAAGAGTCGTGAATACATCCACACACTGTCTCGATTCTGTCAGTAAATATGTAACAATAAATTTTGGCCGTTTTGTTGTTATATTTCATCATATATCTGTGTGCGTGTCTAAAATTATCTGTTTTCCTTTTATTACACAACCAGAAATCTTAATTGCAAGGATTGGATTGAAAAACCTGGTAATGTCGGTTAGACCCGGATTCAAACTGAACATTTTTGTAGTAACTATAAATTATCAGAAGATCATACCTTAAGGGGTCATTTCTATAGTATGATCTTTTTCTAGATACTTGCCTTGTTCGGAGTTTCTCCATTCCGCAAGCATCTTCATCCTGAGTTGACTTCTAACCCGTGGGATGGCGGGACTTCGCGTCCTAGCTGTTGCTGCTAGAATGATGAACTCTCATCTCCACGCTTACTGTTTCGTGATCTGTCAACATGAATTAACGGTGCCGGAAGTGAATGATGCGATTCGAGAATTGGTCCAATTGTATGGTAAAAGCCTCCGAGCAGCCCATCCGATTTCAGCAACCAATATGCAGCATGTGATTGGCAGTCCCAACGAAACTGGGACTGTCGCGGTGACGGGTGTGCAGTGCTGCGGCAGAACGTTGGAAAACTTTTTGCCTGAGACCACGAAACTAGTTTGTGTATGTATAAGAGGACTCCCGCTGTCACCAGAGGACTTTAATTTAGTTATATTATTTGTAACAGATGCTCTTTTTATTGTGTGACACGGGCGTAACTCGTGCTGTTTTTGCACTCTCGGTTTAATCTGTACTGGTTCTACTCTCGTTGTCATGCTAGCTTGGGGCTTTCTCGCCTGGCCGAGCCGGGTCGGGCTCACGTGTGGACCCTGGTATGTAGAGACACAGCGATGTTCTTCTTGATGATTCCTGTAACGCGTGTTTACTGTGTATTATGTTAGATCCTTCAGACTGTTCGAGAAGTGGAAAATTCTCGGATTGAATCAAGAAGTTATTAATAGGGGGCTGTGTTTCCAAGCCGAGAGAGGTAAGAGAAGATTCCAGCGGACACAGACGTGTGTATGTCAGTTTGTGGGACCTGTCCGATTATCCAGTAATTTCAGGGATTCTACTATTACTAACTCTATACAATTTGGTGCTGCCTGCCTCGTTTACTTTCTGGATTGTTACAAGAGCTTTACATTGGACTGTTAATCTCCGAGAGGATTGGTGTGGACTTTTCATCCGGCATATACATTTAAAAGGACTTATCATTGTGATAGTGGTGGTATTCAGGTACTGTGCTCTTTGTTTAATTTACAGTGTGATTGTACTGGTTTGTTGTTATACCGCTGTTATACTGTGTAATTGTATTTATTTAGTGTATTGTAATGTTAGGGTTGTTTTAAGAATAAAATTATAGTTATTTGTTAAAAAAAACCCGCTGACTTCTTTATTCATTTGCCTAGACTTTTCACGCTGCCTAGTGTTACAGAATCTGATTTTTTTTTCTCCTTGACAAAATTTATGTTCATCACGCATACGTGATCTGTTAATATTAGGTTCCGTAACATATTGCATGTTTAAGAAGGGAGTATGACCAGATGATTTTTTTTTTATAATTTATTTTACATTTATATGGAATATTAGGTATAGATGTTAGCGTGAGAACGTAGGTTAAAAAGCATACGTGCAGAGGTACTGAGTCTCGTTGTGTAGAGACATATTCAGTTACCTAGTGCTGGATGATTCCAGGAGACATCAGCTGTGAAAGACATTGATTATAAGTTCAGATAGAATAGGCTCTGCGCCTATCAGTAAATGCTGCTTGAACTGTGGGGCAAACGAGTACTTTCGCGAGGAACTGTTGGTAGTTGGAGCCCTGTGTAGATACAAGTGAACCGTTAGTGCTGTGTACACAGTGAGAGCGAACTGTGATGTGTCACGTGTGCACGATGGTCATGTGATCAGGGGTAATATTAACAGAGGACTCCCTTGTGTATATACGAGTAAACATAATGGTCTTAGTGATTTTGTGTTTTTATTGGACGCGTGTGATCAATAGTGTTTATATGTATAGAGCGCCTCTCCAGAGAAACGTAAGTATTTTTTTAATATATTAATTTGTTTTGTTAACTCATCTCGTATTCATCTTTTGGACTGTATGTATGTATGAGTGTCAGCCGGTTTGGTTTACCATTTAAAAGAACCTGGTCGTTCATTCCTTTAGGATTGTAGCATTTTATTGGCGAGCGTGTTTCAGGATTTCTTGCCACTTTTATTGGCGTGTACTTTCAGGATTGATTTAGCCGTTTGAGAGCTAACATCCTGTCAGGAATTTTATTTCCTGAGTAGTTGGTGATTTTTTTTTTCATATTGATTATTGATATAACTTATTTGCTTTTTTTTTATTTGAATTTGAGAGTCAGTGCTGAGACTTGACACATACACACTCCACGTAGAGTTAATGCAGGTTAATACTTTGATATGGTAAACTACTGTTATATCCTTGATAGTTACTCAGTGATATGGTAAACTACTGTAATACGTTGATAAGTAAAGTGACAAGTTGTGAGCATTCAGTTCTGCAATCATATATAATCAAAGGCCTGACTTGGTATCTTCTAATTAAATTTATAATCAGTATAAATATTATCTCATCATTAATAGGTGACATTAAAAAGACCTCATTTAAAAATTAATATTCTATGATGCAAGCTTACATGTAAGAAGCTGATATACTCAATGCAAATGGCGGTAATGATCCCTTTTGAGTCCCTTTTCCTTATCCATCCTACACTCTTTACACAGCGCTTTACCCATAGGCCAACTACCTATATCGTAAGCGCTGTTTGTTATGACCTTGTATCCTGAATCTCTACACAAGAGGGGGGCACTGTATTTTGGTCCAATCAGATGAGACCCTGTGCTGAAAACAACACGGTTTACCAGCCAAGTGAGGAATACAAGGAGACAATGTTCTTCATTTCGTTTTGAGTGACAGCTCATCGCCCCGTCGACCGTTTGAACAGACCACAGCCTCAGAGATAATTGCCCTCACGTGGTTTCTGGGCAGAGCCTGATGTCGACTGTTTGTTGACTTGCATTCGGTTGGCTGCTCGTCACATCAGCAGTTTTTTTTTCAGCAGACAGGCCCATGTGCGCCATCTGGTGTTTAAAGACATCATAAACATTCAAAGGAGGCAGCACAAAAATCTGTAGCTTCTTTAGAAGCGCAAGATTTCCGCTGCCTCGGGAGCGTATATCCATCCCTTTTAGTTTAGTTTATTCTAATAAATGAAAAATAAAAACTGTTACTTGGATTTTATAATTTTACAAAAACAAGTGACCCACAGGTCATGACGCTCGGCTGACTAGGAAGACATTCACAAAAGGAATTTATCTGAAGCTTATGCAAATTTTAATTAGAAGTTTCTATGTGTTAATTCAGAGTTATATTTAATACATCTTCTTGGTATCCTTTGGTATATATATATATATATATATATATATATATATATATATATATATATATATATATAAATTAATCTACAGGTTTTCTGTAATAAACAGTTACTAGAGTTCTCTACGGTACTACACCATAGCTATATAATTATACAAATATAGAGGAATCAGGTTTCGTCAGACATTTTGACGAATTCATAGTTTCTTGCAACATGTTGTTGCACTCATCATGAGTTTACATCGGCATTTAAAAATTGTGTGACGTGCGCTTGCTTGCGTTTGTGTATTTATGTGTGTGAGAGAGAGAGAAAGAGAGAGAGAGAGAAAAAAGGAGGGTGATCTCATATAATATACACTACACTACAATGCAAGCAGAGCCGTATACTTCATGAATTACCTTTAACACCATGCAGTCAGAGCCGTATACTTCATTAATTACATTTGATACCATGCAGTCAAAGCCGTAAACTCCATGAAATACCTTTGCCACCATGCAGTCAGAGTCTTTTACTACATGAATTACCCTTGACACCATGCAGTCGGAGCCGTTTAATTCTTGAATTACCTTTGACACCATGTACTCAGAGCCGTAAACTTAAAGAATAACCTTTGACACCATGCAGTCAGAGTCTTTTACTACATGAAATACCTTTGCCACCATGCAGTCGGAGCCGTTTAATTCATGAATTACCTTTGAAACCATGCAGTCAGAGCTGTATACTACATTAATTACCTTTGACACCATGCAGTCAGAGCCGTTTACTCCATTAATTACCTTTGACACCATGCAGTCAGAGCCGTTTACTCCCATAATTACCTTTGACACCATGCAGTCAGAGCCGTAATCTCCATGAAATACCTTTGCCACCATGCAGTCAGAGCCGTATACTACATTAATTACCTTTGACACCATGCAGTCAGAGCCGTTTACTCCATTAATTACCTTTGACACCATGCAGTCAGAGCCGTTTACTCCCATAATTACCTTTGACACCATGCAGTCAGAGCCGTTTACTCCATTAATTACCTTTGACACCATGCAGTCAGAGCCGTTTACTCCCATAATTACCTTTGACACCATGCAGTCAGAGCCGTATACTTCATGAACTACATTTGACACTGTGCATTCAGAGCCGTAAACCTCATGAAATACCTTTGACACCGTGCAGTCGCAGCCGTATACTTATTGATATTACCTTTGAAACCATTCAGTCGTAGCCGTATACTTCATGAATTACCTTTGACACCATGCAGTCGGAGCCGTTTAATTCATGAATTACCTTTGACACCATGCTGTCGGAGCCGTATACTCCATGAATTACCTCTGACACCATGCAGTCAGAGCTGTATACGTCATGAATTACCTTTGACACCATGCAGTCGGAGCCGTTTAATTCATGAATTACCTTTGACACCATGCTGTCGGAGCCGTATACTCCATGAATTACCTCTGACACCTTGCAGTCAGAGCCGTTTACTCCATTAATTAGCTTTGGCACCATGCAGTCAGAGTCGTATACTTCATGAACTACATTTGACACCGTGCATTCAGAGCCGTAAACCTCATGAAATACCTTTGACACCGTGCAGTCGCAGCCGTATACTTCATGATGTTACCTTTGAAACCATTCAGTCGTAGCCGTATACTTCATGAATTACCTTTGACACCATGCAGTCAGAGCCGTTTACTTCATGAATTACCTGTTGCTACGGGGTGAACTGTCTCGCCAGTGACGCTTTTCTAGCGAAGCGGTTGGTACGCCGAACTTTTGCGCCACCCATATGGGCTCGAATCCCGGATCGGCCCAGCATTTTACATGATCAATTTGTTATCGTAACAAATGGGGGCTCTTCCGGGATGACGATAAACTTTGTGGCCCAGGGAATTAACTCACCAAAGTGTGACTCCTGGGATAATTAGTCTTGTTCTGATAGCAGAACGCTCTTAAGTAAGAGAGGGTGTATTACGGGGTGACATAAAAGCGGACCGGACTATCTCGCTAATGAAGCTTGCTTTTCTAGTGAAGCGGTTGGTACGCCGAACTTATGCGCCACCCACATGGGTTCGAATCCCGGATCGGTCCAGCATTTTCCCCTGATCAATCTGTCATCGTAACACTGTGAAGCCGTGGAGTCAGAGCCGTATACTTCTTGAATAACCTTTGACACCATGCAGTCAGAGCGGTATACTTCTTGAATTACCTTTGACACCATGCAGTCAGAGCCGTATACTTCTTGAATTACCTTTGACACCATGCAGTCAGAGCCGTATGTTTCTTGAATTACCTTTGACACCATGCAGCCAGAGCCGTACGTTTCTTGAATTACCTTTGACACCATGCAGTCAGAGCCGTATACTTCTTGAATTACCTTTGACACCATGCACTCAGAGCCGTATGTTTCTTGAATTACCTTTGACACCATGCAGTCAGAGCCGTATGTTTCTTGAATTACCTTTGACACCATGCAGTCAGAGCCGTATACTTCTTGAATTACCTTTGACACCATGCAGCCAGAGCCGTATGTTTCTTGAATTACCTTTGACACCATGCACTCAGAGCCGTATGTTCAGTCGGAGCCGTTTAATTCATGAATTACCTTTGACACCATGCTGTCGGAGCCGTATACTCCATGAATTACCTCTGACACCATGCAGTCAGAGCCGTATGTTTCTTGAATTACCTTTGACAACATGCAGTCAGAGCCGTATACTTCTTGAATTACCTTTGACACCATGCAGTCAGAGCCGGATACTTCTTGAATTACCTTTGACACCATGCAGTCAGAGCCGTATACTTCTTGAATTACCTTTGACACCATGCAGTCAGAGCCGTATACTTCTTGAATTACCTTTGACACCATGCAGTCAGAGCCGTTTCTTCACGAATGAGCTTTGACACGCATGCTGTATTTATACAAAATTAGGGGAACTTTTTCCTTTACATCGGCTTTATATATTGGGTGATCTGCGCTTGCTTGCGTTTGTTTATTTGTGTGCGTGAGAGAGAGCGAGAGAGAGAGAGAGAGAGAAGGAGGGTGATCTCATATAATATACACTTCTCGCAACCTAAACCTCTGCCGTACTATTATTGACAGGCCTACATGTTTTTGTCAGGACGCAGAGTCAAAAGCCGAATTTTACTATACACCTGACACTTTCGCAGGCATTAACAATATTTACTGAGGTGTAACAGACTGGTCATACCCCGACATAAACCGCTCGGTAGACAACCTGTCCACTGTTTGTCACGCTGTCCACACAGTCTGGTGTATCGGGCAAGGCAATATAAGTCACCGGTCATACACTGTTTGTCTGAAGTATCAACATGTTCGAATTAGGCAAGGGGCACTTTAAAACTTCATGACCAGGTCGTTAAATAAATCTACTCGGCCCTTTTTGTTGAATTCTTGTTTTAGATATACCCCTATGTCGACATATAATGTATATATATTTTTTAAAATATATGTTTGTATAATTTAATTAAATTTTAATTATTAAAAATGATATTACAATTGTACATAGTAATGATATTGATATTAAAACATGTACATATTATATTATAATATAATACCGTAACATATAATGAAATATTAAATACCTATAATACTATATACTACCGTACACGTTTATTACAATACAATTAAATGTTACGCGATGATTCTAATCAAAACTAAGATAAGGAGTTCTGTGTCATAGAGTTAAAATACGCACTTATCTCATTTCTGCCATTGTCAAATGATTCTAGTCACGTGACGAGTGTGGGTTCAAGTGATGCAGATCAAAAACTGTCTGATGATATATAAGTTCATGGGGTACTTCATTTTATAGTGTACATTCACTTGCCAAGTATGTTTTATTTTATCTAAGTGCGTTTAGGATAATATTCTTTAGGCAAACGTTTTTCCTTCTTTTAATGGATAGACAGTTTTATTTTACATTTCAGTTATTTGGACATAAATATAAAACGAATTTTATGAATCATTTCAATGGTCGTATAACACAGGTTTTATTGTATACAACACGGTTTTCTGCTTTAGCTCCGTTTATATATCGGATGACTCCTCTCATTAAATTGAAAAACACGGATAATGAATTACGCCTACCGTTCTCTATTACTTGTATTCGCGTGATAAGGACCGTGAATTCAAAGAGAACCGGCGAGGTAACAGGCCAAATAAATAATTTATAGCCAATACACGCGACACAAAATCTGTGTTTACAAACACTATGGCTTATATAATGCCATTGTGCTAATGAAATTGCCACAAGAAATAAATGTAGGCAATATAGTAATTGGCTTGAAGATAAAAGCGCTACACTTGAACCCACTTGATCTAAAACGCACAAGTCTTTGGTTTCATAGAAAGGAATCGATGCGATCGCGGATGCATGTGATTTGGAGTTTCCCACTTTTGTGGCCGTGTTACTGAACACATTCATTTTTGTATCATAACGTTCCACGGAGCAATTATATTGACGTACTAGGCGTCTTGGATAGAGAATGTATAATAACTGTAAAGACGAGAACGCAAGGTCGTAATTTTTTTCTTGCGCGGAGGTCATTAAGTTCAAGTAGTTTCCACCTACGCTCAGTCAAGCACATTGCTTTTAAAACGATAATGTGGTATATAAGGTACAACTCTAAAATAATAAGAAAATTTGATGTTTCATCATAAATTTTTTAAAAGAGAGTGAGTTCGAGTTCATGTTCGAGTTCGATGTTTATGTTTACATAATATATATATATATATATATATATATATATATATATATATATATACATACATAATTATATTATTCTAACAATGTTTGTTTAAGAGGCATTGTTGACATATAAGAAATAATTTATCAGCTTTTTAATATGATAATGTGCTGTAGGTCACCATTAAAAAATAGAAATAGCAGTTTTATGTTATATCTTGTATTGTAGTGTTACAAGTGTTTCTTGTTTCCATTCCCTCTTAATTATCTACGCTTTTTTATAATATATTTTACATACTTTACACATTTATATATAACACATATTCTGATATATTGATTATATTCTTTATTTTTTTAACATTGTTGCAATGCTGATTGGATAAGCATTATTCATTAGAAATTATTCAAGCGTGACACAGGCTTAAAAATAGACCTAATTGATATAACAGGTCATGTTATAACATAAAGTTGGAGTGTCACAAGGCTAAACAGCAGTGTTATACATATTGCTCTAACGAAGCCTGAACAACTATTTGTTTAGACCACAGGTTATTCCATATAGTGCTATCATCACCAGGTATACAGGTGCACTGATTAATGTCAACCAATAACGGGACAGCCTGTCAATTAAAGCCAGAGTGGTTGAACCCGAGCCCCATCCAACGCGGCGCACAGTTTGTCATCAACATCGTATCGCATCGCTCGGACCTTGTGACCCTGTTCTGTACGCCGGTGTTGTACAATCCTGTATCCGTTCAGTAGATAAGAGTTATGTATATACAGCTCATATATGAGCCACTACGGGCGACGGGGTGTCTTCGTAGCAACGATAAATGGGGTTAGAGAGCCTCAAGTATGCAAGCTTAAAGAGACCAAACCTCTGTTGGACAGGGATTGTCAAATGTCTCGTGTGTCGCCTGGCTGCTTCATGTCGTGCTTACCTGATTGAGAAGTAATAGCGGGATATTAACACCTTGGATACACCGCACAGGTGTCAAGTTCAGGTGATAACCGCTTTATTATCCGGTTTCAGTCTATAGGAAGTTGTTTTTTTATCATCATATTCATAACATCCGTAATCAGCCATTGAGCCATGTAGGGACTTACAAAGACATCGCTTTGTACTACGCTCGGGGTAATACCGTATAACGTGCAATATACTTAGTAATATATATTGTGTAGCTGAGTGGACAAGAGTTTCTGCATGGAAACATTTAAAAAAAAACATGTGAAGGTTGAGCTCTTGGGAGGCAACGTTCAGTGAGAAACTGCACTTGAGAACAGATGTACCTTTTAAGAAGAGGAACATACTGTGGTGATGACATTGTTGTCACGAGAACTGTCATTTATAAAACAATGGATGTTTACCAGTTTAAGATGTGACACGCAACATATATCCAGGGCGAACGAGACCAACATACACCATCCAGATTTATGTGCAAGCAAGACCAACAATTCAATCAGAATTAGAACCAATCCGTGTCGAGGGATCACAGAGTCAGTGAAAGACATCTCCGTGTCTACTTTTCACATCGTGTTGATTTTTTTTTAAAAGTCCCCATGTCTTCATCAAGAGCCTTGGCGAAACTGAGAGAAATCTCTGAAAGGGAAAAGTTTTTCATAGGTAAGCCTCATTTTTTGTGTTTTAATTTAAAACTTATTTCTCCAAGAATAGCCTCATGTATGTTTCTTGGTAATTATAATGGCGTGAGGGTTGTTTTCACTTTGTTTCTTTTTTTATTTCTTTGGCCAGTTGTCGGCACTGTTGAAGGAAAATGTAAACAAATGACAAGAATTTTAATCGTTATTATGCCCTCTGGATTTTAGATTATAATTTACAAATAATAAGAATAGTCCAGAAGTCATAACTTGTCGTTAAGTCATTAGAACTACAAATCTCGCCAGTACTGTTTTGCCTTTTGGTCACTACGGGACCTTCGGCAACCGCCTTACTTACGTCTTATACTGAAAATGTGTATGATTATGTCTGATAAATAGCTGTCAAAGAGATTTTCACAAAAGTGGCATGATTAGTGTGGTGTGGGCCCGTCTGGGTATCATAAATGATCAACATTACGGTGTTGATTCTTCTTCTGCTTGACCAATAAACCTCAATACAGATTATACAATCAAATCAGACCAGACTGATTTAGGCAATTAAAGTACATGTACTAATTTTAATCATTCAAATTTTGTACAAACGTGGTACTCGCACCAACTTCCATTTCTACCCCCTTAGATCTCTCTCTCTCTCTCTCTCTCTCTCTCTCTCTCTCCGCACAATATAGTTAACACATTATTCGCCTGTCAATTAAATGAGAATGAAGGAAATCACATGAATACCTCCTGCATTCTCGGTTTTCCGTGTCGGGGGTTATGAACATCTAAAATGTCATGACTTGTAATTCAAACACGGGAGGTTCTGAGGTTCTGTTAGATTTTTTAAAAGTTGAGAGAGTATATAGGTGTAGGACCAAAAATGTTCTATATTAAACCTTATAAGTAGGAATGAATCTGATCAATATCCACTGTTTAATCATCATATCGTACTTCTCCGTACAATCAATACCTTATTGTCCCTATTCAACTACCTGGTGTATAGGATACTTCCATTAACTGTTTTAGATCTGTGGTCATCTTCATGGTCGTCAGTAGCAAAACAAGATTTTGGCTTTTCACCCAGACTTTTATCCTGTACTACAGGTCCTGATATGTACAACTACACTGGTAACTTAATACCTTTGCCATGGATACGAACTCCCACTACAGAGCCAGGAGTATGAAGTCGGTTACATCACGGATCAAATTATTCTCTTATATTTAAATATAATCACACAGGTTTGTCACTAAATATGGCAAAAAATGGATTAAAATACAATTAATATTGCTAGATTTCAATGAAAATGCACTGTTGAACAGACTAGTATAATTTATATGACAATATATTATAAATATGACTCAAGTCAACTCCCATCACATAAAGGGTAGCGCCGCACCAATTAACCTTACAAGTCGCTCCTACACATCCGCCGTAAGACAAGGAATATGTCAAGCATGCAGGAAGGACGGGCGCGTGTTGATGAACTCATCAAACAAACTCTAAAAAGGTGAGGACAACCTTACCGAGTACGACGGGCGTCATCTGAACGCCGACAGCCACTTGACAGACCCGAGAGCTCGTATATTGTCCAATTGTGGGACGTATACAGTGTACGCATGGTTTGGGTTCACCGTGAGAAGTGGTGACCGGAGACACGGTGGTTTATAACAAGAAGTCCAGCGAGTCAAACCTCTCTTGTTAATCCCCTAATCCCCCTTGATTGTTTTATCAGGTCCTTATAACGCATATTTGCTCCAAGTCAATTACTTCATTATTTTGGGGGTTTTCTTTACCAGCGGGACCGGACGTAAAACCACTGTCTGTCAAGGTTAGTTATGTCTGCATGATAAGATGAATACCTTGGATATTTTATGATGTCATGCATGTTATATTACTTGTGTCAAATTCGACAATAGGTAATTATATTACTTGCATTAATATATAGCGCCCTCAAAATTTATAAAAAGGTTCATTTTTTTACCTTTACAGTTGTTCCATTTTCCAGAATGGGTACGCCATGTTGATAATATATGTACACGATAATTGGAACACATGCTGATATATTAATAATCTGAAATTGTCAAAAAAACAAAAAAAACCAAAAAAAAAAACCATGAACAATGAGAAGTAAAGATCAAAGTAAAGATGGTCATTTTGCTCATAACGTCTGAATATATTTGACGGCGATATAGGCCATTTACTTGTTTGTACACAAAGAAAGGTTCATATACATTTACCTATATTTATATAGAGGTGAACCCCATTTATCTGTCTATATAATATTCGGAGCTATATACTTTTCTGATCTATATGAGAAATTATGGATATATAGAGAGATAGAACAATATCAGTCTATACCTAGACCCATAAACTTTGCCTGGGTCTGACAGGGCTCTATCAGAAACGATACACACTATGCATGACAATGTTACCATCACTCCACTGAAACATGTACAGATCTAATGCTTTATCGACTGTGGGACATCAGATTTTTCTTCGAAGGATTATTTATCACAAAGTATAGATAACAATCCTCTTTCACATTTAGAATGAATTTTTCTCATAGACCTAAGGAATCCTCTTTTAGCTTCTTTATATCTCTTGTACCTAATGTCCTCTCGTCTGTACCGACCAGACTCTGACCAAGACCCTCGACACCTTCGCATATCATCATGACAAGATTTCATACAATAGATAAGGGGGGGGGGGGGGTGGTAAGTCGTGACATACTGATTGCTGTCCGGGGCGGTAACTTCCTTAAATCGAGCAAAACGTTATTCACGGGGTTATCTTTAATTTGGTTGTATGTCAGCAGATTATTTACGATTTTTACCGGTAGCGCTTAAAGTATTAAAACTATAAAGTATAAAAACATTTTTCTCGAAACAGAATCTTTAAAAATATATATCAAACTAGATGTTTTGTCATCAATTAAGTATTTACCATCAATTAATGTAATCTATATATAATTACAGGGCTCATCGGATCTCTTGACCTCGCATAGAATAAGAGTTCAAAAATTATTCGGTACGTTCGTGGATTCATTCTTTTATATTGCTTTAAATTTACAATCTGAACCCTTTAATGTTTATAAGGTTTGGTATTTATAACGGATTTCCAAATGTAGTTCACGAGTATGATAAATGAAAGTCAGTCAATAATAACTTAGCCAAAGAGAAAACTGACCCAGTCTGTGTAATTAACTTTACCGGCGATGCTGGGCCACCGGGCAGTATGATATACAAATAAATATTAGGTTGAGCTCATAGACCAACTGTTCTCTTTAGTTTAATATTGGTTTTGTCACCCAAGTACCGTCTGTCAACCCCACAGTTGTAATATTACACTTGTTTCCTCATAGTGTGGATACATCAATAAGGCCTTGTACCTAAATGTAGGCAAAGGTGCCAGGTTCAGTGCGGCATGTTCAATAAACACGGAAAGGGTTCATATCTTAAGCACGGCCTGTATATCGTGACGTAGTAATAAACGGTCAGCGTGACAGGTCTTCAGCTTGAAGACGTTTATACTTTCCGGATATTTAAATGATGGATATCTCAGACTTGTACATTACGGGAAGTGACGCAACAGCGAGTCATCTACTCAGTACACAACTAGGTACGCGCTAATTAGAACCGATTATATATCGGATGGTGTCCAAACCCAACTGAAAACGCAATATAAATGTGTAAATAGCCAATAGAATCGCCTTGAAATTAGAGATGGACACTGACCAAGCAGATCATCACCTGCTGTCTAATACCTTGTAGCTATATATACATTCAAAGACTAACTATCAGCTTTTGAATTTCAGAAGGTAGAAATTTCTTTATTACACCTCATCTTGTAGTTTCCTAATGTAACAACAAGAACATTTTCTATTATGTATATATACGGGAATCACATCAGCATGTATGTATAACATATACATGTAGGTGTTTCACACCTATTTGTTAAGTTAATAATAATGAACTTTCCCAGGTACGGAGCAGCCACACAGACGCAGTGTAATTAACAGCACATTAAATGTTGCCTCCTGGAGCATTAGAATGTACATGTTAGGTCGAGAATCAGTGATCTCTTTAATTTAATGTCGGTTCAGTCACATCAATTATCTAATGTCTAAATTGGTGCATGAACATATTAATAATTTTTTTTTGGGGGGGGGGGGTTGGTTCAGCACACAAATGTATAGGGAAGCCGGTTATAGGTGGCTTGACATCCTGGCGGAGAATGATTAAATGAAGAGGTGTTTCTGTTTCAAAGGCCGTTGTATATTTGAATCGCTGTGAGAAATGTCCTTGTACTTGATTAAAATTTGAAATGTTTTATATATGTCTTGCCGGTAGATATATAATTAACACACTGAAGATAACATGAGGTACATTCAATATAGAGCCCACTCTGAAATAATCTGATTTACAGGGGAATGTGTTCTAAATTTTCAGGCTGGTTATTCTGTTGTCTCTTAACATTGGATTTTTCCCGAGCACTTTCTTGATGTTCTTTTCTCTGGGTCTATTTCTGGTGTAGATTATTACTATATGAGAGAGAGAGAGAGAGAGAGAGAGAGAGAGATTATCTTGGATCCATTAATCTTTGTACACCTTATTTTGTCCATGGACAACGGTATGCAGGACTTGTGTCTTAAATTTGGTATAAAACAATCACATTCATTATGTATTATGAATGTGTAAACAAACATAAGTTTGCCTTTTCAGTTTTTTCATATAAGGAAATGGGTCGTATTGTCACAGGTATCTGTTTTATTGTGCGCAGGAGTGTTACATGTGTCTGTTGACATTCTGATTCGTGTAGCAGGAGTGTTACATGTGTCTGTTGACATTCTGATTCATGTAGCGCAGGCATAATTCGTGTCTATGGAACCTCTCTTGTTAGGCGCTGGCTCGCGTGTGGGGTCTGAAGCGTAGAGACACAGTGTTCTTTTGTTCTAGATGTTTCGGGTGTTCATGTGCGTGTGTATTGTTCTTTGGAATTTTCCATTTCTAGAATTTTCGGGTGAGAAGCTTTAAACAGGGGCTGTGTTTAGAGCCGGGAGAAAGGAAAATACCAGCGAGCACTAAGAGTGTTACTTTCTCGTTAGTTTTGGGACCTTTTCCGATAATTGCAGTGATGTCAGATATTCAACGGATTTCACACAGGTTTAATACGGATTGTCTCCAGTTTGCCTTTGCATTGTTACTATTTACGTAGATTATTGGTGTTAAAGGACTCTTGTTGAGCTGTGACAGTGGTGGTATCCAGAAGCAAAAGCCTAGGATCCGGACACTCTGGTACTGTACATTTTTATTGTTATACTGTGTAATTGTATTGATTCAGTGTATTGAAATGTTACGATTGTTCTAAGAATAAATTATAATTATTTGTTAAAAAAAAACACTGACTTCTTTATTCATTCCCCAAGACATTTCACGCTACCTAGTGTTACAGAATCTGATTTTTGTTATCTCCGTAACGACATTTGTGCTCGTCAAGATTACGTGATCTGTTGTTATTAGGTTCCGTAACAGTATACATATATATTTAAGGAAATATTTTAAATCCATGCACCAAAGATAGATATATCTTTTGTATTCTAAAAAAATATTGTTTCAATGTAAAAGAGACACGTTAATTTATGCAATGCTGTTTCATTGGATAAACTGTTAATAAAGACCAATATCTTGTGGTGCTACGGAAAGAGTGATTATGATTTCTTGAATATAGGTATTATCTATATATTAATAGCGTAAGGCGATTTTTGTGATTTTCCGTATCTCCTCTGATACCGCCGTACGGATTGCCGTGATTTTCGACATACATATGCTCTGGGTTTGTCCGAAGAGATTCCGCCCCCTTTTATTTGCAATATTTGCGTATTACCTGCATAATTAATAATTTTAATATTTGCTCCCCCGTGGGCGCCTCTTTTCTTTGTGTCTTTTGGCCCGGTAACACAATGGCCATAGGGTATGTGATGGCGGGACAGAGTTTTACTCCGGGGGCCCTATCTGGGGTTTTCTCACATTTCGTGGTGACCGGCCCGAAATAATCCGCATTGGTGATCCCTTCTCAAAAGGCAACCACCGCTCAGCGAAAAGGTCTATTGTGCACAAGGGAATCTCGCGTGAGGAGAATGATCAAAAGGAGGCTTTTTTAAAGAATGAAAATTTTCCGAGCGGTAGTGAATGCAGGGTAGTGTGTAAAACCCGAACTCCACGGGTCCCGGACCCCATAAACCTGTTTCCTCATTTTCCATTATTTATACCGATAAAAACACCACTATTGTGTGGAGCGTGGTGGCGTAATGGATAGGGCGCTGGACTTGTGACCGCAGGGTCTTGGGTTCGCGTCCCGTTCTGACCGCCATCTGCGCTAAGACTCTTAGGCAAAGTCTTTACCACAAGGGTGCGCTCTCTCGACCCAGGAGTGAATGGGTACTGGTCATGGGAGGTAGGCAAATGTAGAACGAATAACCCTCTTGCGCCTGATATGGCAGCTTGGGTTGTATGCTCCCCAGGGAGCCGAGAAAAGCTACAAGAATGAACAGGCCCGAAAGACCAGGAAGGCAAAGTCGGATGAGACTGACATGTAGGTGATATCAGACTATAAAAACTCTATCCTTTACCTTTGATGTTAGGACAGAGCAAAGTCCCTAAATATTGCACATTTGTAAATGACCGATTCACTGAAAGATTTATAATTACAAAAATATTTCGATGAAGACGGACCTCATTTACTTGAATTTGCCGACTGTTCAATTTTGACGGACCCCAGTTACCACCGCTCATATTTTTATTTATGACTAAAAGAGGACAAAAATAGCACTCATGTCACACACTAAATATAATATTTGTTATTTTAAATGAAAATATAATAGTGCGGACACAGTGGGGGAGATTTAATTTGAAGTGCACTAACAGTTGAGCGGACCTGAGACTGATATATCAGAGCACTTCCACATAACAACAGGTTTCGTGCTCCGTTCATAACAACCATGCAATTTTAAAGTTGGCAATAATATAAATACCGAAAGGAATTGTTGATTACTTGCATTTCAAGCAATTACAGGTTCCAAAATAATGATTTTGTAAATGTTTTAAATTATAATACTTTTTAAAACGCTACACAAATGAAATAAATAGCAAATATGAAATTATGAATAAAAACTGAGACAGAAATGTAAAATACAGATACAAATACAATAATAAATCACAAATGTGTCATGGCTAAACGTGATGTCAAATACATGTATGTACTAAAGAAATGGTAAAACAACGAGAAAACGGGGTCCGTGTAATCCGTGAGGTCCGTGCTCCAGGGTCCGTAAGTGTTTTTTTTTATCAAATTTTGTTGCAAAACAGACTATTTTTTATGTTTTAACCAAACATAATATAAAATATGTCTTTAGATACGATTATGCTAAAATATCTGGACAAATTACCATGAGAGTTTAAGAATTACAAATTTTTCTTGGGTTCCGGGATCCGGAGTGGGATCCGGGTTTAACACACTGCATGCCTGAACGCAGTGACTGTCTCACTGGAAAACATTGGCTCAGCTTTCAAACAGAAAGCTGTGATATTTAAAAATATATGCAGCCATTAAATGTACCACATAATATAATGCTACCACGAACTTTTGCTCAGCGGGATTGCCCGACCATGTGAGTGCTCAGTTTTTATGCGTTATAACAGGAATGCAATTATCGAGATCACGTCTCAGCGCTGCACTGAACTACCATGCAAGATAACAGGTTCCTTTACCTGTTTACTGGAGGATTCACGGGCGCGGAGGGCAACTTTAAATGGCAATGTTCAGCATAATATATATTTTCATATAAAAATGATTTTATTTAACATATCAAATTCTTCGAAAATTCTCCGGCCAACCTCTCGGCTTCAATTAGAGTTTTTATGCATAACACCATGCATATAATGGATCTATATATTAATAGCGTATAACGCGATTTGTGTTAATTTACATGTCTCCTCTGACACTACGGTTTGCCGTGATTTTTTACATACATATGCTCCGGATTTGTCCGAAGACATTCCACCATTCGGACAAGAACGTATTCGTCCAGGTCATTCAGACTCCGACACAAGGTTAACTCAGAGACAGAACACATACCAAATGTCGGATTCATAGAGACAGTAACATTGTACACCCAAGACATGAAACTATGACAGACTATTTGACATCAGAACTAAATGCTCGCCCAAAACCGTGTGTAGCACGGGTAATTGCTAGTATATATATAATTATAACTGTATACTTATGTGTATATCGTTTTATCTCAAGACTCCAGGTTTTCTTAAGGTAAATGTTGTATTAGAACGACCCACCTTCAGCCTTGTAACTCTGGTTCAAATATGAAAACGAAAAAAAAAAAGTCCAGCTACAGCTCCTCTAGTTTGTAAAGAGCTAGATGAAGGTAAAGTAGTTTAGGGCTTCAACTGTGCATTCATTAACTCATATACATGTATATGTATGTCATTCATTTTGTCCGATAAATGACGGAAAGTAATGACTGGATTTACATTTCGATTTATACATGCATTTTGTGGGTTGATTTACATGTACACCAATATCACTCATGCCCAGCAACTTCAGCGCATTTTTAACATAACTAATGTCACGACTCAAATAATGCCATGCCGGCCAAATTAATTCGTCGTAATTCTGAGCCGAGTTACAGGTGTAAACCCCCACACCGGCCCGATTAAAACGTCGTAATTCTGAGCCGAGTTACAGGTGTATACCGCCAAACCGGCCCAATTAGAACGCCATAAATCTGAGCCGAGTTACAGGTGTAAACCTAATACCGGCCTAATTAAACGCCGTAATTATGAGCCGAGTTACAGGTGTATACCCAAAAATCGGCCCAATTAGAACGCTGTAATTCTGAGCCGAGTTACAGGTGTAAACCCAAAACCGGCCTAATTAAACGCCGTAATATTGAGCCGAGTTTCAGGTGTAAACCAAATACCGACCTAATTATAACGCCGTAATTCTGAGCTGAGTTACAAGTGTATACCCCACAACGGCCCAATTAGAACGCCGTAATTCTGAGCCGAGTTACAGGTGTAAACCCAATACCGGCCCAATTATAACGCCGTCATTCCGAGCCGAGTTACAGGTGTATACCCCAAAATCGGCCCATTTAGAACGCTGTAATTCTGAGCCGAGTTACAGGTGTAAACCCAAAACCGGCCTAATTAAACGCCGTAATATTGAGCCGAGTTTCAGGTGTAAACCAAATACCGACCTAATTATAACGCCGTAATTCTGAGCTGAGTTACAAGTGTATACCCCACAACGGCCCAATTAGAACGCCGTAATTCTGAGCCGAGTTACAGGTGTAAACCCAATACCGGCCCAATTATAACGCCGTCATTCTGAGCCGAGTTACAGGTGTATACCCCCATACCGGCCCAATTATAACGCCGTCATTCCGAGCCGAGTTACAGGTGTATACCCCAAAATCGGCCCATTTAGAACGCTGTAATTCTGAGCCGAGTTACAGGTGTAAACCCAAAACCGACCTAATTAGAACGCCGTTATTACAGTTGTACACCTCCATGGCTATATAAAGGCGTGAAAGGAGATTTTTTTTTGTGAAATGGCTAACAGATGGGCATGTAAACCGTTCTTTGATATTTGACGGTTGCACATGAACTATGGTACCCCATGTATCTGATACTTAAGTTTCACCGTCAATTTTCACATTAAATGCTGTCTTTTTAGGCACCGTTTTAAACGTAAAGTTTAGATAATATTTGTATATTTTAACACTCATGGTAAAAACCTCCTTACCCTTCAATGTCCACATGAAAATGCTTATGGTATATCCGACACATGTAACCTGAACTTAGAAAATATTTAGAATCACAAGTTCTGAAATTATTGTACATATCTTAGTCACCAGATGGCGAACAATTCCATGCAATGCAGCGTTCTACATATATATATATATATATATATATATATATATATATATATATAAATATATATATATATATATATATATATATATATATATATATATATATATATATAAATATATATATATATATATATATATATATATATATATATATATATATAGTTCAACCTTTTTGCATTTAGCAACGTAAATGCACTGCAGGCCCTCACTCAACAGAAGCGCACTGTATAGTAGACTGTTAATATTACAGAATGTTTGACCGAGCACATATATGTCTATCCTGACCTGTTGACAGAGGGCTCAGCACAATATGTAAACATGATGACATTTCTAATTTGCTTTATTTTTTAGACATAAAAAACAGTTTTCTGACTTTAAGATATGAGGCAGGATAATATATAATTTTTTTTTAAAATTAATTACTCAATACAATGCAGAATTATGTACGAGTTATAAAATATATGAGTGTAATCATATGACCACATCTACAAGTATCTCTATTTGAAAAATCAGTTGATACTCTTAATTTTACAATTCCTACTATAAAAACACAAGTCACTGTTATACTTTTTAAAATAGTTCGAACTAATTCTTTTACGTGGTTTATGAAACCATTCCATACATGTTTCACACGGGACCATGGGCCAACTTCCATGGCCGAAAATGTTTTTTTTCAGTTATGGCTGTAGACATTCGCAATATGTATCTATTGACATGCATCTTTTATTGGACTTTCTGTCTACTTTATCTATTACTTAGGGAAAGACAAGTTGCAAAATGAGAACGGAAATAATTTGACCAAAGTTAAATGTTGTAAGTTAGACATTATTGGCGAGACAACCCACAATGGCTGCTTTCTTTCTGAATTTGGAATGGTTTTGATTTAATTGATATTTTTCGTGCTTAGTTGAGGTAATGGCACAAATTTGTTCAATGAAATTCTGGGAATCTCTTCATCCAATGTGTCACACATAAGAGCAGCACCTGGTTAACAGCCAATGGTTGTGGTCGCCAGCCAGTGCTGAAAACTAACGTATTGTTAAATTTGAATCCCTTTTTCTCTCACAACACTAAATGCCCTACTTTGTGCTAAAACTGGATTCTGTAGCCCATTAACATATGTAAAACGTGCTTGTATTTTCTGGGCGATCTCGATATGTCTGTCAGATAGCCATTTTTTAATTTAAAACTATATCAGTGTCTCTCTGAGGTTTACCAGAACAACAACCATGACAAAATATTGCAAAAGAAATTGTTTAATAAAAACTAGTATTAAACACGGTTATATGTACTACATTATTAATTATCTAATGTCATATTTAATGGTCTAATCAATTATCAGTGACACGTGTTGAAAGTCTCACTTTCTTTTCAGTCTATATGACCTGTGCCAAAAATTAATAATATCGCAACCTCCATGTTGTTTTATTGCATACATGTAAAGTCCTAAGTGATCTATATTATATAAAGGAACCTTAAAATAACAGATCACGTAATTGTGACGAGCAAAATTTTGTGACGGAGATAAAAATCACATTCCGCAACACTAGGCAGCGTAAAATGTCTAGGGGAATGAATAAAGAAGTCAGTGGTTTTTTGTTAACAAATAATTATAATTTATTCTTAGAACAATTCTAATATTACAATACACTAAATCAATACAATAACACAGTATAACAATAATTAAAATGTACAGTACCAGAGTGTCTGGATCCTAGGCTTTGATTTCTGGATGCCACCGCTGTCACAACTCAACAAGAGTCCTTTCACACAAATAATCCACGTAAATAGTTCCAATAAATCTTCCTAGAGAATAATCCAATTTAAACTCAAAAAATTTGTTGTAATCCAAAAGTGATGTTCTGGTAATAATCCCAAAGGCAAACTCAAGACAATCCGTATATACAGTCTATATAAAATCCGTACAAAATCTGTAAGTTCTGCAATTATCGGAACGTCCCCCCCCCCCCAAAAAAAAAAAAAAAACACTGACGAGAGAGTCAAACTATTCTGTGTCCGCTTGTATTTTTTCCCTCTGCCGGTTCTAAACACAGCCCCTCTTTATAGCCTTTTTCACCGGAAGCCCAGAAACTTCCATTCACGAACATTCCAAAGAACACAACAATAAATGGGGCGCCAACAGCGCCTAAACAGACCCGAACCATCTAAAACACAAAGAACTCTCTTCACAACACGTCTGGATGCTCGGACGTCTAGACTGACTTCCTCGACTAACTCTCTTCACAACACGTCTGGCTGCTCAAACGTCTAGACTGACTTCTTCGAATAACTCTCTTCACAACACGTCTGGCTGCTCAGACGTCTAGACTGACTTCCTCGACTAACTCTCTTCACAACACGTCTGGCTGCTCAAACGTCTAGACTGACTTCTTCGAATAACTCTCTTCACAACACGTCTGGCTGCTCGGACATTCAGACTGACTTCCTCGACTAACTCTCTTCACAACCCGTCTGGCTGATGTCTAGACTGACTTCCTTGACAAACTCTCTTCACAACACTTCTGGCTGCTCATAATCTTACCTGGTAAATACATTTGTGTCAGCCACCTTTAGCTCAAAATCACATATAGCAGTTAAATAATCATTATTAACATGATGGTGATGGCAGCCTGCAGCCATACCTGAGATATTTGTTATCAGACGTGCTATATTATATGCAAACACAAACAACTTTTTGGATGAACAAATTTGAATTTCCCAAAGGTGTCATTTGAAATAGTTTGACTCAATGATGCTCATTTAATCCAACCCCCCAACCCCCCTACAAAACAACCTTGCTTAAATTGCCCTATCGTTGGTCAACATCCAACTTGTCGATAACTGCAGGTTAACGCAAGTTTCGTTCATTCGTTTGTTTCATTATGAAGGCCGGATACATGTAACTAAAAATGATAGTATTCACATGTAATGTATATAGCTCTTATCAGAACGTTTGGTCATCAACTTACATCTACACTTAAGTGTTTAATTAGTTTAAATAGCAAATTATAAAATTAAAATAGATCTGTACAATACTTTTGAATTCACTTAATAAACAAATCCTGTGTTCATTGTTTAATATACTCATGAGCAACTTGTTTACAAATAGTAGAACAGCCATTTTGAAAACGGCGCCATTATGGCGACAACAATACCAGAAATTAATTCTCTAGGTCATAATACCCTAGAATACATTGTTTGGTTGACCCTCTATGTCAAATGTTAAGGTAATTTTAGTGTTTTTGTTATTTTAGTATTATTTAAGCGGCCAAATTGTTATATGCTAATTAGCTACAATTGCCCAAGGCGGACAGCGGGCAAACCTCACGATGTTTCGCATCTGCTATATGGGTAAACAAAATCCACAACTGCAGGTATATGGTATATATGGTCTAGAAATCTATCAGAACTAATAAAAACATCATTGCGTATTTATATTACTGACAAGTCCGAGATGGCGTCCAAAATGGCTGTAAAGTCCTTAAAAAAATTGCCAAAAATCATTCATTTTTACCGTAGAGTTGTAATTTTGGTACCTGCTACTAGGTTTTTGGGGTCCAGAAATCCATTCGAAGCAACAAAAACATAATAACTTATTTATGTTACTGAAAATTTCAGATGGCGCTAACATGGCCGCCAAGTCCTTAAAAATTGCAATAATTTTTTTTTCATGATACAATTGTAATTTTGGTATCTACTGCTTGATTTTTGGGATCCAGAAATCCATTGTCATCAACGGAAACATTATTATGTCACTAACAAATACAAGTCCTTTTTTATAATGGAGTTTTAAGTTTTGTATCTACTGTTACATTTATTGGTTTGTGAATCAAATGAAGCCAAATAAAGCATTGCAGTATAGTCATGTGGTTTGCAAATCAAAGATGGCGTCAAAATGGATACCGATTACGTCATTTGCATTAAATGTTCATAAGTCACTGTTTATATTATTGCATTAGTTTCGGTGTCTATACTTAAATTTAGGGACGTCATCCAAGATTTCAGCCGATTAATTGTACATTAAAAGGGTAAAATAGGGGGAAAAAACCAGAGCAAAATAGCTGGAGCAAATTAAAATGAGATCGCACAATGAGCGTCATCACTGAAACACAGTTATATTATTTGTATGAGGTATCTATTTATCTGATCAAAGTCAAGTGCAAAATTACCATCTTTGATCTTCCATTGCATTTGTCCAGTTTACCAGGTCCAAAACCCTTACAGCTACATCCTTCTATAAAGCAGTAGCTATAACCATCTTCAGAAGACTACATACATGCCTGCCAGTAATAGAATCAACTGACTGATTATCCTTCAGTCATTTTAGTTCCAAGACTATATCATAATATAATAGTTAGTTCAATGACTGAAATATTTAGTGAAGGATACAACCTTTCCTTTCGAGATTCAAAGCTAACATAATGCGTACATATTAAGGAAGATTCATGGGGAATAAGTTGCCATTAAACCAACATTTCTAACAGCTATCAGTTCACTAACTCCAATCAATGAGCAGCTGATGAAACACACTTGCCACGCAAGACAGCCTGATCTCCAAATCTCGCCAGCATCCGTCTATGGAGATGCAGGTCGACCTAAAATACCAGAGTCGGTACCGACTACAGAATAATAGGTGCGTGCCTCGTCCACATGGCATTAGTATATGTTTCTAGATAAGGTCTGTTTTAATCATCTGTCTATGAGAACAACCTGACTATCACAAACACTTCTTTCAAATAATCAGACAAATACAAAATAAAGTGGAAGCATCTGAGATCCAAACAGTGACACTTTATCTACAAAGCCATCAGCCGAGGGTGCGATACACAAAACCGCAGGATCACCAGAGCCGTGGATGCAGCCGAGTTTCAGATACACCATCGTCTGCTCAGATAGATGTCGACACTGCACACTACACCGTTCATCAGGAAACAACCATCCTGTATAACGATAAATATTGAAGAATTGAAACAAACATATCTTCATAACCATTTTGCCACTAGTCTGGAAAACATGCTAAACTCACACAGAACTTCCAAAACGGAAACCAGTTCAGAATTTTGGTTAAGATGAAGGAGTCATCATTCGATCGGTTCCCAAAAGAGTCAACCAAGCACATTTAATTTGAGGATGAACAAGGCCTGCAAAGATTGCAAAATGTCTTTTACTTCTGCAAAACAACTGCTTGAAGTTGCTGAAAAGTCAGTCCCAATCAGCACAGTGAAGGAAGAAGTAAGCATGGTGAGGGTAGAAATTTGACAAAGTCCAGCACCATGCTGAAACTAAGACCTCTACATTTTCTTCAGCTCCATCAAATCAGTATATGGAACCTGCAAACAAAGTGCCACTCCCTCCTGTATACAAACTGCATGCACCATTAAAAGTGAAGAGTGTCATCACTGAGAGAAATTTTATCACTTTCATAAACACATTTATAGACTTTCCACAGTCATTGCAGATAAACTGGATTAGATCCATTAGTAACCAACCATCGATACGCTGGCATCTGTCGCATACTACAGGAGGTTATGAAAGCTACCCAGGCCATTGTTATCTGCAATTTAACGTAACATTCTCAGCAGTATCTTGGAGGAAGAGGTCATGCCACAAGATTTCAAGGACACCACAGTGATTCCCTGCACTATAAATAATAATAGCAGCACACCATGCGGCTAATCGGAGAGAGGCATATAATTTAGTCTATTTCTGAGAAGATCTTGGCGTGCATCATAGGGAAAGGGATTACAAAAGCACAGCTTTGCTTCATCTGTATGGAGAATCCCTAAGCAACAGCTATATCCTGAACTCAGATGAGGCAAAAGAAAGGAAGGACCAAGGAATGCTTTCAATTTCGTCATCGTTGAAATTACCCCAAATTTGCAATAAATTAAAAAAGGGTCGCCGATAAAGCATGCTGGAAGCCCGAAAAGGAAATCCCGAAGTAGCAGTACCCATGAAATTAAGAGGATTCCCAGAGCACAATACAGTGCAGATGGAAAACAGGGCTACTAACCCACAACATGTAATTATGACGCACATAAACGTAAACGCCTGACTTGACAGACTTCCAAGATGCCAGTTATATATGTTTGGAAATCAAATAAATAAAAACATTAATACAAGGAGTATAAGGTGCTACAGGTGCTCTCTTATTTGTGTGACACGGGCGTAACTCGTGTTGTAGTTGCACTCTAAGTTTAATCCGTACTGGTTGAACTCTCGTTGTCAAGCTAGCTTGGGGCTTTCTCGCCTGGCCGAGCCGGTCGGGCTCACGTGTGGACCCTGGTATGTAGAGACACAGCGATGTTTTTCAGACGTGCGGGACCTATCCGATTATCCAGTAATTTCAGATTCTACTATTACTAACACTTTACAATTTAGTGCTGCCTGCCTCAAGTTTACTTTCTGGATTGTTACAAGAGCTTTACATTGGACTGTTATTCTCCGAGAGAATTCGAGTGAACTGTTCGCCAGCTTATACATTTTAAAGGACTTATGGTTGTGACAGTGGTGGTATCAAGGTACTGTGCACTGTGTGATTGTATTGATTATTTGTTATATTGTGTCATTGTATTGATTTAGTGTATTGTAATGTTAGGGTTGTTTTAAGAATAAATTAAAGTTATTTGTTAACAAAAAACCGCTGACTTCTTTATTCATTCCCCTAGACATTTCACGCTGCCTAGTGTTACAGAATCTAATTTTTTATCTCCTTGGGAAGGTTTGTGTTCATCACGCATACGTGATCTGTTGATATTAGGTTCCGTAACATAAAATAAGAGCAAAGCAAAGGGTACATACAGAAAAACAGTGATCAACCATTTAAACATTCTTTAACAGTTATACATATGCATGTTACATATGCATGTATATGTTAGCAGCATTCCTGTTTTCCAGTATGTTCAACAGAGCTTGTTCTTATTGGACTGGAGCTGGATTTGGCCTAGATTTCGAGACCTGACCTCATGTACAGGTCCGAGTTCAAGACCTTCGAGTTCATTTACATCATATGGCAATTTTTTGTTTTCCCTAGGTGTCTTCGTTATGTTTTATCCACTGCTAAAGTTTACTGTCTCAGAACCGCCGAAAAAATTTTTTTACATTGCATAAGTGGCCATCTTGGATGTCAAATTTGATATTTTAGGTTAATGATTACCCAATAATATTTTTTCTTGTCTTGTCTTTATCTGCACACCCTAAAACCTTGATGTAAACATCAAACTGGAATCTATGGAAAAAGTAACTGCTCTAACCGTATTAGTGTCTAAGATTATTCGGTTGCCATTCTGTTAAGTATCTTGGATGTATAGGTTAGCAGCTGATACAGGCTTTATTCTTCAACTTTTTTTTTACCACCGGGCAACTTTTTAACCCTTAAAAGAATAGTTATAAGAACCAAAGTTACGGCAATAATGTAAGGAATGGCATTAGATGGCGTAATTGATGGCCATTTAAGCCATCTTTGATTTGCCAGTAACATGACTTCATAGCGACTCTTTATTTAGTTCATTTAATTTACATACAAAATAATAGCATATACCAAAATTACAACTGCATGGTGAAAAATAATTAATTTATGGCCATTTTTCAGGACTTTGCGGCCATTATGGAAGCTCTATTGGATTTGTCAGTGATATAAATACGGAAAGAAGTTTTATTGGTTCCTTTGGATTTCATGACCCCAAAAACCTGGTAGAAGATAAAAAAATGTACAATTCTATGAGAAAACTCAATTATTTATAGCCATTTTTAGTGATTTTGTGGCAACTTTGGACGCCATCTTGGATTTCTCAGTGACATAATTACGTAATGATGTTTTTGTTGCCTCTAAAGGATTTCTGGACCCAAAAAAACTGGTAGTAGATACCAAAATTACAACTCTAAGATAAAATATGAATAATTTATCGCCATTTGAAGGACTTAGCGGCCATTTTGGACGCCATCGTGAAAATCACCACTTTCCCTGGGTCCAATCTTGGTAAACTTTTGATATATTGTTAAGCTGGTCCTATAATACAGAAAATCACCATAAACAATTTGTTGGGGGTTAACTCATATTTTGACCCGTCTGTTTGGTGACGCTGTGTTTATCAAACGCCGCGCATATGAACATAACCCCTTCATACCCTTGAACATTACCGATTTAACTGCAACTAAGACTAGTACACATTTATGCCGATAAGAGGCTAACCGAGACAGTAAAACTGAATGACCGCTTAACAAAGTGTGCAAAACTGTAGTTGCCGAACACATAAAGCATCCAAGCGACGTACCGCGCAGGTCAACACACACCAGTTAATACAAGTACATCCAGCCCTATATATATATAACGCTGAAGAAAAACAACACTGTAAATTCACAACAGTCTGTTTCATGGTATGCGACCCGATCATCAGGTGAATGTGGTGAGAATGAAGTTAACGGCGTAGTTTGAAAAGCCGAGGCTTTACGAGATTATACGAGATAACGGGGGGGGGGGGGGGCATATGAAAGAATGACACAGATCCTATTGTCCTCGGGGACCCGAGTGTCATTCTTTCACATGCCCCCCCCCCCGGATACGCCCAAAGCAGTAATCTCATAAAGTCTCGGCTTTTCAAACCACGCCGTTAGCTTCATTCTAACCACATTCACCTGATAATCGGGTGGCATCCCGTGAAACAGACTGTTGTGAATTTACAGTGTTGTTTTTCTTCAGCGTTATACCTCTCTGGCCTAGTCTGTAGGCCATAGAGCACTTTACAACGGAGAGTAACTCTACCTTCTATATATATATATATATATATATATATATATATATATATATATATATATATATATATATATAAACATGTGTGTGTGTTACAATGTCAAGATATATGTAATTGTATCCCCAGACAAAGTCGGGGGATACTATGTTTTCATACCGGTCCCGCCGCCGCCGCCGCCGCATATAAATTTTGTTGGCGCGATAACCCAAAAAATATTTCACGGAACTTTACCAAACTTGGTATATGTATAGATATGGGTAAGAGGACGACGCCTATTTAAAATGAGGTCATGACCTTTACTAGGAGAGTGTCCTTGACCTTGAACAGGTCCAATTTTGGGGAAAATCACACAAATTCTTTAATATATCAAGAAATCTTGCATGGATTTATCCCAAAATCAAGTTGACGGAAGATCATGGATAGGGTTGTCATTTTCCAGAAACTGGTGGCGCCACCTATTATTCTTTACTTGTTTTCATGCCGTTTAATACCCCCAAAATTGCCACCTTACAGTACTGTGAGCATTATAAGTCAAAAACTAAAGGACAGATTTCTTTTATATTATGCATATACATAGGTATGGGTTATGGGATGATGTTTATTTAAATTAGGGTCATGACCTTTCCTATGATAGTGGCCTTGACCTTGAATATTGCCATATATGGTGAAAATCACACACCTCTTATGATATCTCCAGTGTTGATAGCCATATGGATTTCAAACATGACTTATGTATGGCCCACCACTAAAGTAAGAACCCTATAGGTTCTAGGGTCATGAGGTCAAAGGTCAAGGTCACTGGACTGGCATTTTAAAAGATACTGTGGATGCAATTCAAGCCAAACTTCATCCCAGGTCTTCCATCTTGAATATATAGCTTACTTGCCAATAGTGGATGATCCATATAAATTTTGGGGTCACAAGGTCAAAGGTCAAGGCCACAGGAGCTATCTGTCCATAAATTAGTTTCTGGATGATAATTCCTGCTTTTATTGATGTATTGATTTCAAATTTGACTTATATATGTCCCATTGGAAAAGCAAAACTCCAATTGATTTTGGGGTCATGCGGTCAAAGGTCAAGGTCACAGGACACATCTTTAAAAAGAATGTGGATGCATTTTCAGCCAGACGTTTCATCTCAGACCTTTCATCTTGCACATATAAGTCATCTGCCAATAGAGGAAGACCCCTATCAGTTTTGAGGTCACAAGGTCAAAGGTGAAGGTCACAGGAGCCATCTGTCCAAAAATTAGTTCCTGGATGATAATTCCTGCTTTTATTGATGTATGGATTTCAAACTTGACTTGTATATGTCCCATTGGAAAAGCAAGACCCAAATTGATTTTGGGGTCATGAGGTCAAAGGTCAAGGTCACAGGAGACATCTTTAAAAAGATGTGGATGCATTTTAAGCAAAACTTTCATCCCAGGTCTTCCATCTTGAATATATAGCTCACTTGCCAATAGTGGATAATCCATATAAATTTTGGGGTCACAAGGTCAAAGGTCAAGGTCACAGGAGCTATCTGTCCAAAATTAGTTTCTGGATGATAATTCCTTCTTTTATTGATGTATGGATTTCAAACTTGACTTGTATTTGACCCATTGGAAAAGCAAGACCCGAATTGATTTTGGGGTCATGAGGTCAAAGGTCAAGGTCACAGGAAACCTCCTTATAAAGATTGTGGATGCATTTTCAGCCAAACAATTCATCTCAGATCTTTCATCTTGCACATATAGTTCACCTGCCAAGAGTGGAAAACCCCTATCAATTTTGAGGTCACAAGGTCAAAGGTGAAGGTCACTGGGGCCATCTGTCCAAAAATTAGTTTCTGGATATTAATTCCTGCTTTTATTGATGTATGGTTTTCAAACTTGACTTGTATATGTCCCATTGGAAAAGCAAGACCCAAATTGATTTTGGGGTCATGAGGTCAAAGGTCAAGGTCACAGGACACATCTTTAAAAAGATGTGGATGCATTTTCAACCAAACATTTCATCTCAGATCTTTCATCTTGCACATATAGTTCTCCTGCCAAGAGAGGATGAACACTATCAATTTTGAGGTCACAAGGTCAAAGGTGAAGGTCACAGGAGCAACCTGTAAAAAAAATTAGTTTCTGGATGATAATTCCTGCTTTATTGATGTAAAGATTTCAAATTTGACTTTCATATGTCCCATTGGAAAAGCAAGACCCAAATTGATTTTGGGGTCATGAGGTCAAAGGTCAAGGTCACAGGACACATCTTTATAAATATCAAGGTCACAGGACCAACATCTTCAACAAGATTGTGGATTGTTGGATGGAAGAAACAATAAATATGCCAAGTGTCATTATATGCTGCTAAAAATGGGGGTCTGTTCTTAAAGGGGGGGGGGCTACTATGTCTGGGGTCACTCTGGCACCTGCGGTGCCAAGAAATGTCTAGTTTAAATATATGATATATGCAATTTATGTTTATTCACTTTAAGCACACATCTCTGCGCATGCTCGTGTGCGCCTATGCAACAGAAATCCAGATGTTCGATATTGGATAATCACTGCTGATTAACCATGTCACTGCGGTCGTTTACGGTGTTTGACGACAAAAATGTATGGTACTTTGCGAAGAATTGCTAAGCCATATGTATAATTACATAAATTAAGTATGTCAAACGGAAAGCACATTTAACTTGTACGGCACAACCTCAAAATATAGACCGGTAACCATGCTACACATTACCAGGATTGTGTGTTGATAATAAGTACCATACGTGACTAGCACAGGCCACAACCGCCGTCCCCATTTACCACGCGCCCAATAAAATGTCGGACCCCGGGTTTATCTAATGTTCCATGGCTGAGAAGTTGTATTCTGAATATATATCAATATCAGTCATGTCAATAAATCATTATAATTCACAAACAAACAGGGCACAACCAATGGAATAGTTTTATTGTCAGTGTTTTTGTATATATATATATATATATATATATATATATATATATATATATAAGTTTGGTGCCTGTGTTAGGCAACAGTTACCTGATGGTCGCCGAACTGTAAACACCATCTTAACCTTGGGCGTGAAACTCAGAGTTGTAACAAATGCCTCAACGTGTTATATATATATATATATATATATATATATATATATATATATATGAGATTGTGCTTTAAATACTGTTGCGCTACTTGGTGTAATACCAGTTCAGTGATTATCGTGTATACTGGCACGTGATATTATAAGTAAACGGAGTGGATCGATCGTTAAGATAGTAATTGGTCGGTTCTTACATACAGTTAAAAGCTGTTGGATTACTTGCGTATTAATATACGACCCAGGCTCATGCGGTTTTATTCTCGGGCCCGCCTTGGTAACGGACGATGTCGGATAATCCCCCGCGGTTCTCTTTGGACATTTGAACACTCTCGGGCATGCTTCACTGCTTCCTTTTTACACTCTGTATAAGCCAGTATCATACAGTGGCGCAACAATATACACCGCAGTAAATCAGGCACACCAACTCTACACCTTTCTCTCAGTTCAGTTATCAATGCCAGTCATAAAACTGTATGGCCGCCGCGTGGGTCCCGGCCAGTAACTAATAGTTACACCATATAAGCGCATTTACCTTTGTCAAGACTGGGCTGTTACTGAGTGGCTGTGTGTACAAGGTCAGAACGTCGCCCCTTCTAAAGTGCTTGCGTTGTGGGGTTCCAGTTAAGTTTAGCATGACGCTGACTGATTTTCATGGTGTTTTCACACGTTTATACCATATCGGACTGTTTGGTACGTGCCCAATCGCGCAACCTGATCAATTAGCGACTTGCTCGGCCCAGAGTGAAGAAAATAACATTGCTGAGAACTATGGCGTCATAACGACGTATACTATAGTCCAGTCTGTGTTATCTATCTTATTGCCAACATAATTTCGTGTTCCTTGTTAAATGCGTCTGTAAACTTGCCAAGGAGCTATCTTAGCCGGATATAGTAAAATTAGGAAACATTTAAAATGTGAAGGGAGGAGGATATCTTTTTGATATAAACATATGTCAACGCTTCATGTAGCTATTTCCACATAAAAAAGCGGGGGAAAGGTAATGCAGATTTGTTTGTCATAAGATTTCAGTATATTTTGTTAGGCCCTATGTGGATGGCAACATAATATTAAAGGTAGTAAAATAATCTTCACGTAGATGGAGTTGTAATAATAGAGCATGCCGCATTAAAGGAGCTGTCTCTCCGAGTGCCTCACTTGAAATCGCACAGAGAAGACATAGGCGTATTGAAGACATACTTGCCTTTCTATGTATAGACGTTAAGTAGGCATTGACAATATTTATATACACCATACCGCAAACATGATATATTCAATGGGACAAATTAATCCTTTAGAAACCAGTTGCTACGGTTAATAGCTTACGCCGCGCTACGCAAGGCCAGAGTGGAAACATTTAATAATATTCCCGTATGCAGTATATACCCTATTGATATAATGGTCGCATGCTGACTGTTTGCTGAGAATACATGCTGGGATAATGAGCCAATCAGAGACCAGAGCAGACTGAGTTAACGGACTGGCATGTCATACGTGAACTTGGAGACCAGGGAAACCAGCTCACATCACGAAATAAGATGACTCGTGAAAGTGGCAGGATTAAGTGATACTTACGGTAGGATTAATGGCAACTTTCCGGTCGCTAAGTAATGGCCCGGGTCTGCCTTACAAACACGGGCGATCGTGAATTACTGCAGTGCGCGCTATAGGCGTTGGCAGTATTTCTTGATATTGCGCGGACTCTGTGAGAATGAAAAAAACATGGCTTTTAATTTACAACTGACGGCGATGCGTGAGGAATGACATATTCTAAAACAATATGCCAGTGCGGAGGAATCTTAGATTGGCGTCCTCGATACTTCCACATTTGGAAACAAAAATTGCAAGGATCCTAGACTAGAAAGGATATATTGATGACACCGAGTCTGTAGATATGTTCGTTAATAGTTAAGTGAGATACGGAGATAGGCTTATCAATATTGACATACCAGTTGTTTCAGTCTGGCGCTGCTGGCAAAAGTCTGCACGTGTTATCTAAAGCTAACACACAGGCATTCCGTGTTCATTTGAGATCGCTCATTGACACCCCACTTGACACCATGGCCAAAGTTGAGTTGGCGGAGAAAGCATTCTTTGATTCAACACCACGCGGTACGGCTCCTCTCCCTGTTGTTCTTGACAGTATTCGGACTCCTCGGTCGTTACGGTACGTCATGGCGCGGGATACCAACAGTTCCCGAGCCATGAGCGAAACATTACCAGTAATGAGGAATGGAAACACTGAAAAACATATGTCGGGTCTGCATAACGGCGTCTCTCGTTCCCTAACATGGATACCGGGGAATGGCACAAGCCGGAAAACGCGGAATAATTTCCGAATTAAGCAACATTATCGCAGGAATAACAAACTTTATCAGAGCAACCCGACTCTTTCAGGTCGCCGCCGGAAAATATCCGAAAATCTCTTGGCATCTACGGCGTGTTTACGTCAGCTGTCTGAAGCTCATGGTATGAATTTAAGCTTTGGCAGTTCCATCGGGAGTAAATCTGAGTCAAAATCGACGCCCCATCCCCCAGGGACCACCAGCACAGTCGGCAAAACATCTTCTCTCGGGATAACTCAGTCTTCTACTGCTGCTGAAACTGCCAGCACGCCTGATATAGCCCTGATAAAGCTGGCACGAGAAGCTGAGGAAGAAGTGGAACATAATTGGTTGTTGGAAGCGAAAAATTTTGAACATCAGCGAAAGTTCGAACGTATGAAAAATACTCTGTCCATTCGTGTTCCAGATGACGATCCCCTGTCGTCCATTGACAGTCGTCTCTATGAGCTCCAGCGGATGGCCAAACCCCGGAGAGATACACGACACGTCCTGGACAGGCTGGACGAGCAGCAGCGGGACAAAATACTAGTAAGTCACATTACAACACCAACAGATACCTCTAAGACTAATTAAAAGATGCATGCACGTTCAATATATATATATATATATATATATATATATATATATTATGTAGCATGTACCATATATAGTTAGTTTGTCTTCATGATATTATACGACAGTACTTTTTCGTAAGGACAGCTTTCATCTGTGCTCGCCCCTCAGGTTCACACTTACTATATATGTAGTCTCGATCAAGACTGAAGTGACTAGGCTACTTCAGTCTAGGAGAAAGCATTCATTTTCCGAGGAGCAAAATATACGTCCAGCAAACTGAATTTGCGCGACCTTAATTTTCCATGAAATAGTGACAAAAGGGTGTAAATACATCAGTTTCCTCCCATGGATATTTTTAGTATACAAGTTCGGATAAAAAAAGATACTTTCCACGGTACCTGAAACTGTTTACATCATTATTTTACAATCCAGAAAAGGCTCCTCAGATCTTGTTCCTGCTGCTCGCCATTATCTCGGCAACCCTTTTCCCTTTTGGCCAGGGTCTCAAAACAAGCTCAAAACAAAGCTCAGATCATTGCCATAAATCATGAAAAAAGTAATCTAACTGATCAAAGCTTGTCATAGCCTACCAAACAGTCCACTGAAAAATTATTTCGATAAAAAATAAACATATTTAAGATAAACACACACTTTTAGGCCGAAGCGGTCTATGGGCTACGCGCACGCCGCCTAGATTGAAAAGGTCGTACCACTTAATTGTATGCACGATAGTTGACAGACTCCAGTCGACAAATGGATAGTCATACAGTGAGTTGAGGAAGAATCAAGTCGAGTTAATAGCATTTTTTTGTCTAAAACTGTTGAAACTAGATATAGTTGAATTTCCAGGCATACTCAAGTCTCTTGCAACCAGCTAAAAAGTAGAGGCTTCAGGTTCTAGGAAGGTTGGAAAACGACATGCTAAACATAAATATGCAAATGGGTGCATCAGTAAGCATTAGAATCATGTCCCCCCTGAAAAAGTGTTACATGTTCAAACATGTAATAGATAGACTTGTTTGATAAAATTGACAAATTTACACATGGCTGATTTACAGATTTAAGCAAATGACCTAATTAATATGCACAGATTGACCCCAGAAGTTAATCAACTTGTCAGGGTATCGACAACGTTTTATACAAATCACATTTACGGTTTTGTTTTGAGTGCAAGCGCAATGAAAACTGCTCGTTAAGTTAATTAGCATGATTAAACTGTTAAGACGACTCACAAAAGCTAATCAGGTGTTGCCCTTAAACCGTTCGTGGTCTAAGTAATAACGTGTATTGGCAGTTATCTGGCGTGTTTTTCTGTTATTATCGTTCGAGGGAGCTTGCTCTCTATTCCGTGCAACACGTTTCCATGACGTAAATATAATTCAACGTCAGGTCCCATGACAACTATATACATGGTAGTTTATTAATGCTCCCTGCATGGTATAGAGCATTTTCACTGTAATGAATTGAACTTCTACATGTTTTACATTGATATATATATATATATATATATATATATATATATATATATATATACATAAGTCCATCATTCAGCACATGCACACAGACTAAACGAATATGTATGAGGACGTATGTTCGTATCTGGCTTGTTCTTCCAATTTATTTTGTAAAGTACCAATTAATTCATCTTGTTTTCAATTAGATCGACAAGTATATTAACATTTCTGTGTGTGTTTGGTTATGTGTATTAACATTTCTTTGTTTGGGAACAGGGGTGCAATTTCCTTTCGCAATATATGTGTGTGTGTGGGGGGGGGGAGGGCAACGGGGACTGCAGGGGGCGGATCCAGGATTAAGGAAAACGAGGGGTCCATCCCAGAAGACTTATGAAAAAAAACTAATAAAAGGGTCCTCAGGTCCGGAAATGGGGGTCCAGGCCACAAAAATTGGTCTGAAACCTTAAAAAAAAGGTTGCGATGGCTGAAAAAAAGGAGGAGGGGGTCCGGACACCCTGGACTCCGCCCCTGGTTCCGCTTCTTGACTTCGACACTCAAAATGGGGGAATACCACAGTGTTATTTGGAATACTGTACCACAGGGTTGCGGCAAATTACATTGAAAAGTAATCATTACAATTACAATTACATCCAAAAATCCCAATTACAATTACAATTACAAATAACTTTAATTTTCAAAGTAATGATTAAGTTACAATTACTTTTGAAAGTAATTAATTACTTTCAATAACTTTCTATAAAAATATAATATTCAGAGGCATGGTTCATGTAAAGTATCATTCATGGTAGAAAGGCCAACTGATTAAATTTATAAAGGAAAAACTGCAAAGAAAAACATATCCGTCCGGTGTCGTACTTTAAAGTACACAAAGGCTATACTAATGATCATATATCGTTGAATAATGTTAAAATTTACACTTTTCTCTTTTTTCTCATTTATTTATAGTATCAGGCATTGAAACATTTGCTGAATTTGTGTTGTGACACAAAATAGAAATATCTTAAAGCACATATGGGTAAACTATATTTTAAACATATTATCTTGAAGTCATTTGCGCCAAAAAAAATAATCTAGTATTCTTTTATCACATATTATCCTTTATTGGACAAAATGTCTGGCTTCTGATAACACTGGCATCTGCCAATTAGAGCACTTGTGGAAATAATTGTTGATTAAAACCTTTGATGATGGAAAAACCTTTTTAGCGACTACCTTAATCCTTTAAAGGTAATCCTACACATAAATCAACTCATAAATCCTAATTTCTTTACTATCAATGCTGATTTAAGTTATGTCATAAATACTGGAATATAAATACAATGTGATTTCACTAAACTCAATTATGCAAACATTTCCTGTGAATAATTCATATAAATATATTCATGCTCAATATATATTACAATTTGATGTAATGATTTGTTTTTCAGGAAAAGGTAATGAAAATCCAGTGCATTCACCATGCTTAGCTTGTAAATTATGTATGACAGGTAGTAAAATCAGTATACAATGCCCAGAGTCTCTGGGCACAGGAAACAGTGCAGACTGTTAAAATGTTAGAGCCAGCCAACTGAGACAGCCCTGCTATCTTGATACCTATCTCTATTTTCCTCATAGGCCATTGACTTGAGGTAATTCTGATATCAGCCTTTCTAGATCATAAGCCGCTTTGATCCTGCGACTCTCTCAGTGTCTGCTAATTAGCAGATAAACACTGATGTAACCAGATCAGTATGAGTATGTTCCAGCCTCCATTTTAGTGAAAGTGTGAAATGTAGCAAGCCCACACTTCTTGTAGTGTAGCTCTGTAAAGGTGTACATTATGGAAGCTTGTTACTTTATCTACATTGCAGTGGGACATTTGCAAAATAAAAAGGCGAGTATAACTTATAAGGCATACTAATAAATTACCATGTTTGTTACATGCATGGGTACTATTTATTCAATAATCAAAGCTTACAATCCTTACCCAAGAGTGTTTTGATAAACAGTGTAAAGGAATGAGATATAAGGTATGGTGCTCTATCATGAATTTGGAAAGTAATTGGAAAGTAATTGAAAAGTAATTGAAATTACATCTATTTTTACCCCTGTAATCATTACAATTACAATTACTTGTAATTGAATTTTGTTCAATTACAAATTACATTCAATTACTTTAAAAGTTGTAATAAATTACAGGTTATTAAAATTACACATTACAATTACCCCAACCCTGTATAAAACCCAAAAAAAAAACATTTTCTCAATACATGTAAAGTGTAATAAATTAATAATAATAATAATAATAATAATAAAAATTATAATAAAAATTATAATAAGTTTATCAGTGGTAGATCCAGGAGCTAGTTCTTGTATGTCCAGGGAATGGCGACTGCTCATGCTGTGCATGTACCGGCTGAGGGGGTTGGTGCAGTGTGTGAAATTATCAAATTGTTTAATCAAAATCTCAACAATATTGAATAGATAAGATAACAGGGAAATCATTCAGAAACTAACAAGAAGTAACACGGTTTTCCCTATTAATTCTATTCAGATAAATCAAATCATAATATCGGTCATTTTGCTATACTCGTAGTTTTTTTTCTGAAACACTGCATCTCATTGGGAGAGCGGCGGGGTGGTGGTGGTGGGGGTGTTAAGGATTTTGAGGGGGTGACTCCCTCCCAGGTTGAAGAAATTTTTAAAAATTAGGTTGTGTGTGTGCCCTGTGATTCATAAATACATGGTTTCATCATCATCAACCATTTGTTCATTTGGTATTACCAGCCTACACGTATAAGGTATATCAATGCATTATCAGTGTCGGTCATTGCATTAAATACCCATTATCCCCATACCTGTAGCGCCTAGCAGCGGCGCGTGGCGGTGGCTTGGATATCGTTATGAAGTTGCCGGCGTTATCCCGCGCTCAGATAAACCCGCTCGATACACAGCGGGGAAGCAGAGGTGCTGGATCCTGATAAAGGCACATTTAAAGACCTTGTCCCGAGGTTATAACATACATTGTCCGTCAAAATATTGTTATCAGCACTTCATTTCTTTAATGTTCAATGTACCTCGACCTAGTTGTCATTATTTTCATAATGTCTTCGTTGGTTACTGTTAAAAATGTTTTCCTTGCCTCTGTGCACATTAAGCGGTGCTTTACAGCCATTTCTATAAGGGATTACTGGTTTACTATTATTTGGTGAAACATATAAAACGATAATAAGGAATGAATGTTTTAGCCAACTTTGATTGGCTAATAAAGTGGTATCTCAAGAGAGAGAATTAGCCCTTTTACAACATGACATTTCAACGTATTCCAATTATCGTCCATCTATTCTTTTTTTTTCAAATTTCTATCGATTCAAAGTTGAATCTTAGAAGTTCAAATATTCAAAAATTGTTAAAGTGGAGACGTTTATTGTTTCAAGGAAGTTACAGTATATATAAAACGCTGTACCTTACATAGGTACCGTCAATATATGCTCCTTGTTTAGTACTTTACCAACGAAATACCTTCATTTTTATTCCAGAAAGTGACAAACGTTCCAATGGGAGAGTTTATAAAGGAAAGAAGAAAAGGTTGGAAGGTAAGATTCCTGAACACTAACATTTTAAATGAAACAGTAAATTTGCGCTTGTTTTAAATTCATTGCAAATTAGACTGAATTATAAGTTGATCAAACAAGAAAAGAAGAAAATTCCCATATTATTATTTTGGTGAATGTGACAAATTATGTAAATGGTATTTTTAATATAACTTGTAATGTCTGGTTGTGAGCTGCTCAAGTTTAACACCTTTGTGTAATTACAGGGATATTTGCAAATGAAATCATTTATTCATAGAATATCCAATGGTTCCGGTTTTTAAGCTCAGCTGACTGGAAGTCAACTGAGGTATAGGTTAGGTGTGGCGCTTTGTCCGTCGTCCGGCCGTTTGTCTGTTCGTTAGCAAGGCACAAATCGTAACCCCTGGCTATAAAACTTTTAAGTGAAATGCAGGAAGGTCAATAGAAAATCTCCTTGGAAACCTGAAATTAGGTCACTGCGACCTATATGCTCCGAGCAATGGGGCTTGTAAGTACACCTCCTCCCCCTCCGGAATAATTAAACATACAAAACATCCAGTATTTTGATAGTTAATGCATGGATTGCCCTGAATCTTGCCCTGAGTATTGGCCATGACCAGAGTTGTCAGTTCCTGAAAAGTGATGGCGCCACTTGTGTTTGTTCTAATTTGTACGATTTTTTTTTGAGACCGTAAAATGAAATTAATTATGATAGATTCTCAGCTGAGGTATCATCAAGTGGCCCAAAACCTGGTGTGTCTATTGATTATGATTGGATTCTTCAGTTTCTGAAGACTGGTGGCGCCACATGTATTTTTCGATTTTTATGGTTTTTTTTCCCTTTATTTTGAGACTGCCAAATTATATTGATGCTACCAGATTCGCAAATGTGGTTTCATCTAGTGTCCTGAAACCTTGTGTGTTTATTGGGGTTTCGCTTGAATAAGCGGATGCCCTATTGTGATCACCCTGTAATTCATGTTGATAACTTCAGTTTGGATTGACATGGATTTCAAACATAACTTATATATGGCCTACATCTAAGACAAGAAATCTGTTGATTTTGGGGTCAAGGGGTTAGGTCACAGGGGCCATCTGTCCACATACTTGTTTGTACATGAAATCTCCAGTTTGGATAGACATATTGGTTTCAAACTTGACTTATATATGACCTCCCAATAAAGAAAGAACATTTTTGATTTGGGGTTATGAGGTCAAAGGTCAAGGTAACAGGACCCTCTTATTTAAGAAAATTGTAGATGCATTTTAAGCCAAACTTATCATCCCAAACCTTCCTTGTTCCACATATAGCTGGCCTGCCAATAGGGGAAATTATTTTTTATTTTGGGTCACAAGGTCAAAGGTCAAGGTGACAGGGCCCATTTACAAATTAGTTTATTAACGATAACTTCAGTTTGGGTGGCTTCAAACTTGATCTCAGGATTTCTTATTGCAAAACACATCACGTGTACAAAAATACATACATAACCAATAGAAACACGCAAAGTCAAAATCTACAAGTAGACAGGATAAAGAATACCAATAAAACACAGGCAAAGCGCAACTAAACAATATAATAACCAATGTACTTCATATAGCAATTTACAATGAATATATGTACTAACTTCCTTTGCTTAAGATATACAAATTCGTTATCTTTTTTTTTTAAATATAGTTTCCATTTTTTATTTGTCTTGTATTCAGCTGCGCATTCTATTTTCTTTTGATAATTAAGATACATTTTAAAGTTTTCTATATTAAATACAAATGATTCTTTAGATTTATAGATATAGGCCTTACCATGAATAATACTTTTATTTTCCCTCTGTTGACTTTCATCACATATCCCCAATATTAGTTGTTTTTCTGTAATTGGTGATAAATTATATGCAATGCAGACTTCCTGAAAAAAATCTCTTAACAATATCACAACTGAAAAAAAGATGTGTGACATATTCTGATATTAAAAATTATACAAGACAAATTCAGCTGAGCACCGAGACCCATGGGTCCTAGTTTTAATCACAATGGTGTCTTGAGTTTATTAATTTGTGGCATTTAAATTGTGTAATATCAATAACAAAGTAAATTTCGAAATATAACAATATCATGTCAAAGCAGACAGGGCTTGAATCGTTTTTTTTAACCCATGGTTTTTTAGTACTTTGAACCCACAAATGTAATCCCCGAAGATTATATCTAGATGAACGGTTAAAGTCACCTGACCAGAGTGAAAAAGTCGCTAAACATGTTTGACCGGGTTCAGTGGTCATAGGGTAGACACAGGACCTGAAGCTGAGAAGTTGTGAGTTCAAATTTTCGGCCAAGATTATTGCGTAATCAGTACTCGAATGTCACTTGAGAGATTATCCATTCCAAACTTCCATGCTTAAATATGGATAGAGATGTAAAGGCGCTTAGAATATAACAATCTCACCACAGCGGCAGTGTTACCACTCAGAACATAATATTTTCAAGACACGCACCTAATCTGATGGCAAAATATTCTTTGTAGGACAAAGCATTAGCCGTATACCTCAGCATGCCGATCAGGCGCATTTCAATCGCTCTACGGTCCCCTGCCCGGGGGCTTGAGAGTATACAGTTATATTGCTGTTTGGCAAACGACCCCGTAGACTGAATGGCCGTTTTAACCCACACCAATGTATAAGTCAAACAAGAGCCTCCAACTCAGTGCTTAGGTATGTTACATCTGCTTGTAAATGTGTGTTTTGTGGAATCAATTTGCGAACACACCCAGTGTATCAAATATTTAAGACCACAGTGGTGTGCAGGGCTACTTTGTAGACATTTCCTTCATACTATCTATTAAAAAACATTAAGTTTTGGCCACTTTCATGATTAAAGTTATTAAATCCCCCTTTGCTTTCATTGTGAAATATAAAGACAGGGAAATCTTGGTTTTCATTTATTTTGTTCTTATAATTCTGTCCCTACCGTAATGAAATAAAAAAGATAACAACACGGGTATGGCCTTCGCACTACCGTTATAGGCCTCACACTACGGGTATAGGCCTCAAACAACGGTTATAGGCCTCACACTACGGTTATAGGCCTCACACTACGGGTAAAGGCCTCGCACTACGGTTATAGACCTCACACTACGGGTATAGGCCTCACACAACGGTTATAGGCTTCACATAACGGTTATAGGTCTCACACTACGGGTATAGGCCTCACACTACGGGTATAGGCCTAACACAACAGTTATAGGCTTCACACTACGGTTACAGGCCTCACACTACGGGTATAGGCCTCACACAACGGTTATAGGTTTCACACAACGGGTATAGGCCTCACACTACGGGTATAGGCCTCACACAACAGTTATAGGCTTCACACTACGGTTATAGGCCTCACACTACGGGCAAAGGCCTCGCACTACGGTTATAGTCCTCACACTACAGGAATAGGCCTCACACGACGATTATAGGCAACACACAACGGTTATAGGCCTCACACTTCGGGTATAGGACTCACACTACGTGTATAGGCCACGCACTAAGGTTATAGGCCTCACACTACGGGTATAGGCCTCACAAAACGGTTATAGGCTTCACACAACGGTTATAGGCCTCACACTACGGGTATAGGCCTCGCACTTCGGTTATAGCCCTCAAACTACGCTAATAGGCCTCACACTAGAAGGAATAGGCCTCACACTACGTGTATAGGCCTCACACAACGGTTATAGGCCTCACACAACGGTTATAGGCTTCACACTACGGGTATAGGCCTCACACTACGGGTATAGGCCTCAAACTACGGGTATAGGCCTCACAAAACGGTTTTAGTCTTCACACAACGGTTATAGGCCTCACACTATGGGTATAGGCCTCACACTACGGGTATAGGCTTCACACAACGGTTATAGGCCTCGAACTACGGTTATATTTCTGACACTACGGGTATAGGCCTCACACTACGGGTATAGGCCTCACACCACGGTTATAGGCTTCACACTACGGGTATAGGTCTCACACTATGGGTATAGGCCTCACACCATGGGTAGCGGAGAAAATAAGGCGTTGGACTTCGGAACAGGAGGTCCCTTGTTTAACCCTCATCCCAAGACAACACGGTGAAACTGGATAAAAGCTCAGCGATATGCTCCAATGTGTTAATTCATGACAGGTAATGACTTCTGGATTACCATATATAGTCCGTCCCAGAAGACATAAATATAACACATCATTTTAGTCGCATGTTTACCTCAGTATACAGTTCAGGTTGTTGTCCTGTCCTCGTCTTCGTCCTCGCCTCGACATTTGCACCATGTACCTTTGATTTTCCACAGGTTAAAATTTAAATTATTCATAAAAGTTATCAGTCAGTATAGGACTTCTAGGGAAAGGAGTTTTAAACGCATGTTTGAATCAGATGTTAAGGCCATTAGGCTGTATGGATATATATGCACAATATTATAATGAGTGAATGTTTTGTACAGCTTTTATTGGATTATATGATCTGCATATTAATAATATGTATACAATTTTTGATAATGAAGTTATTATTAAAACAAAAACAAAAGTATTGTTTTACATTGACAAGGTCTAATAAATAAACAAATCTTGCAATGACTTTATTCACTTTATTATGTAGAATAAAGTGGTTGTTGTAATTTAATATAAACAAAAAACATCTTTCTGTCGATAATACTTCTATGGCTTATAAAATGACTTTGCCGGTATACTGATTGACAGCGCACGTCTTAATATTATAAACAAACTGGGTTGACATGACACGTGATACACACCGTTGGAGGGGTGAGCAGGGTGCACACTGTTGGCTTCGTTTCTGATAGATGGCGCTGCAATAGACCCTAGATGAAATAATGTCATATTCCTCAGGATTTCTTGGAAAATATGAGAAAAGTTCATTATCGAGGAATAGTGGCGTGACAACGACTTGGTGCCACCACCGTCAGTAATATTATAGAATCCACATATACTTATATATTTATTTGTTAGGAATGCATAGCTGCATTACTGACATAAATGATATTATTTTGCGTCCCAGTGACAAAAAAAAACAATTGTTTGGTGTCCATGTCCATTCTATAAGTCAGTGTTTACCTGTTTGAGTTGCACCAATGTAATGAAAAATATAGTCGGGAAAACGTACTACACTTAGACATCTAGACGCCCGTCACAAAGTACTTAAGTGGCCCAGAGCACATTTATGTTTTCAAAGGTGACTGAATGGTTGAAACGTCAACTAAGAACAACACAAAAACCTGAATCAGGAGATTGTTGGCTTAGTTTATTACAAGTACACATGCTTTAAGTACCACTTTGTGAGCCAATATCGACCATGGTTCATGACTCTAAAACAAGTAGAGAGCAAACCTTTATCACTCGTATAACCAATCCATGCTGTAAAGTCAGATCCACAAAAAAATTATCTTTGGGTTGTATGTGAAGTTTCGGGATCATAGTATTGTCATTTATATTTCAATTTATCTGAGACGAGACATTAATGATTTATTGATTTAGGGTATCAACGGGATACAGGTGTGTTTACATAATAAAACATGAATGCTTCTCGAAATAGCTCGCATTATGTGTCGGAATGTTCTTGAACTTCTTATACCTTGGATTTACAGGTTAATAAACTAATCTGATATAAATATTGACTTACATACTATCCATTCTTGAGCAGTCTGAGCTCAGGCCATGTCGTGTATCCGAAATCGGTGACGTGTAATGCTCTTTAGCTTAGCTGACTAAGTCAACTGAGCTATAGTGATCGATCATGGTCCGTCGTTCGTCTGTCTAGCTGTCTGTCCGTCTGTCCGTCCATTGGACTAGCACGTTTTGGCACCATTGAACCTAGAAACCTGTAACTGAATATCCAGGAAGGTAAAAAATAAATCTCCTTAGAAACCTGAAATTATGACACTGAGCTACTAGTATATCCTCCGTGCAATGGGGCTTGAAAGTACCCACCAGAATATTTGTTGTCAGAATCCATTGTTAGTTGTTGCAAATATATAGCTTGTTGGGGACAAAACCTCCAGTATCTTGATAATTAAAGCAGGGATCGCCCTGAATCTTTCCTTGAATATTGACCATGACAATTGTTTTCTGTTCCCGAAAACTGTTGGCGCCACCTGCATTTTATTCTAATTTTCAATATTTTTTTCTCCGTTTTTGAGACCGTAAAATACAGAAATTATGTCTTTTTCTCAACAACGATTTCATTTAGTGTCCCGAAACCTGGTGTGTTTATTGATAATGACTGGTTTCTTCAATTCCTTAAAGACTGGTGGCGCTACCTGTATTTTTTCTATTTTTATGATTGTTTTCCTTAATTTAGACATATCCAGTTTATATTGATAGTACTATCAGATTTGCAACTGCGGTTTCATCTTGTGCCCTGATACCTTGTATGTTATTAGGGCCCCACTTGAATAAGCGGATGCCCTATAGTAATCACCCTGTTCGTCCGTCTGTCCATCTGTTGGTCTTTCTGTGTGTCCGACAAAATAAGTTTCCTGATGATAACTTCAGTTTGGATCAACATATTGGTTTCAAACTTGATTACTATATTGCTCATCATTAAAGTAAGAACCCTTTTTATTTTTGGGGCCGTCAGGTCAAAGGTCAAGGTCACAGGGGTTTTCTGTCCACGTATTTATTTTCAGATGATATCTCAAGGGTGGTTTCAAATATTGGTTTCAAACCTGACTAATATATGGCCAACCACTAAAGTAAGAACATTTTGATTTTGGAGTCATGAGCTCAAGGGTCAAGGTCACAGTACACACTTCTTTAAAAAAGGTTATGGATGCTTTTTAAGCCAAACTTTTCATCCAAAACCTTCCATCTTCAACATTTTGCTACCCTGCCTATAGTGGAAGGAACTTATGGAATTTTTGTGAATCACAAGCTCAAAGGTCAAGGGCACAGGGCTCATCCATTCACAAATTAGTTAACGGATGATAAGTCCAGTTTGGGTTGACAGATTGGATTCAAACTTTATCATAGGACCCACATTTTGAAAAACCTCATAAACATATTTTTATAGACAAATTCGGCTGATTATAAAATATTTTCATAATCAATTTCAGCCGAACGCCGTGATCCACAGGTCCCTTGTTTCAAACGTCTTACAATTTACCGCATTAAACAAATATCAAAACTAAAAATGGAGTCCAAGACTCCGCGCGGATCCTAACTCATGTTTTAATTAAATCATGAGGTGGTCCAGGTTACCACTAAAATCAAATTGTTTTGCCATAAACCAAGACATCACTTCAACCAAGGATGAAGCATAATACCACGCCACCTGGCTTATGTATAATGACATTTAGTAACATATTTTAAATTCTGCATACAGCAAACAAACAGTGGTGCCACAAGTAGTGCTACCTTAAAATTTCTCCCATACCACAGCAGCGATCAATAGGCCTATAACAGATCCATGTGTAATGTTAAGAATCTCCCATTCCGCATCGAAATCTCCATGCTTTCACCACCCGAACAAGCAAATTTATGGAATTAATGTCCTCCGCTTTGGGCTCTTGTTGTCTTTCATACTTGATAAGCAACCAAAATTATGACATATGCGGAAGCGGGGCACAAAAAGTAATACCTTCAACAGACGTACCCAGACGTGCTCTGGGAGGACTCCAGTGTGTAGGTTTATGGAAGGTCAATGCATTTTAGGTTCTAGCCGAAACCTATAGAGTTTCCCCATTCAGTCAAATGCGAAGAACATAAGTCACTTAGCTTGAACTCTTCATTTTCTTAGAGTGTACAGGAGGATTAAGGTAGACAAGATATCGTCCTGTACTGTCCTTGTTAATGTGGCCATTGTTGTTTATATTTCAGAAGTTAGATTGCTTCAGATGGGCAGCCAGGATGGTGGTTCTGTTGATGAAGGCAATCGTCGCCAGGAGGCAGTAAGTGTATAGTCGTCCATGCACATAATCATAGATACATTAATTTACAGTTTTAACTTTTTCAGGCTCGTTAGAGAGTTATGGTTAAGTGGCATATATATGTACAATTATGAATGCAAGTCGAATCATCTTTCAGAACTTTGTATAATACTTAACCATAATAGTTTTCCAGCTTCACTAGAAGTGTGCTCAGATGGCCAGTATATTTCAGTATTCAATATTGTTTGATTTCCGTCACGTATGTGTTACTTTGATTAGATTTTACATGGACAAGGCTGAGATGAGCGAGATGAAGCGGAGACTGGAAGAGGAGAGGACCTCAAAACCACAGATTCCGCCAGCCAAGTCCAGCGTGAGTTAACAGCATTATTACACAACTGACGTGGACGTCAAATAAGATCGTTTGATGCATAGTGACGCAATGGCCACTTGTTAAAATATCATTACTAGCATATTTCCCGTTTTTGCATGATTCGTGTGGTTGCTGTTAGATGGCGCTGCGATTGTTACTTGGAGGAAAACACCTGATATTATGGTGAAAATACTGGATTTTTACCATTTTTTGTCTGTTTTTGAGACCATATAATGACAGCAATCATGTCAATTTCTTAGCTTTGGTTTCATTTAGTGTCCCGAAACCTTGCGTGTTTATTCATTTTCCCATGTGAAAGAAATTTATATTTCATATGAAATGTTATTGTTTTGATATAGGTTCTTTTAAAACCCAGAAAACAACATGTATTCGTCTGTCTGTTTGTTCGTCCGTTTTTGCTCGTAACCGGTTGACCTAAAAACTTCTACATTTCGCCTTCTACATTTTCTTTATTTTTACACATTTATGTATTGTATTTTTGTACTGATATTACGGCTTGCCAGGTGTAAACAAGGCACAAATCGTAACCGTTTGACCTAGAAATTTCTTACTGTTTATCGAGGTGGGACCTTGGTAAATCTCCTGCATTCCAAAAAGTATGTCACTGCGACCCATATTTTTCGGATAGCCCATTCAGCTGTAGAAGACTGGTGGCGCCAACTACATTATCTTTATTTTTACGCATTTCTTTAATATTGTATTTTTTGCTTGTAATTTCTGGTCATGTATTAACTAGGCACAAATCGTAACTGCTTGACCTAGAAACTTTTAAATGTTCAACAAGGTAGGTCCTTGGTAAATCTTCCTGCATTCAAAAAAGTATATTTTGCGAGGTACGCGCGTTTTTATCTCAGCTGACTATAAGTCATCTGAGCTATAGCGATCACTCTGTGTATGTCGTCCGTCAGCCGTCCGGCCATCCGGCCGTCTCTCCGTTGACAGGGCAAAAATCGTAACCACTGGACCTAGAAACTTCTAACTTCATATCAAGATATGTCCTTGTTAAATCTCCTTGCATGCCAAAAACCATGCAAGTCAGCTGGGCGTCATGACCCATGGGTCACTTGTTTTTATTTATGGTTAAAACTCAAAATTAATAATCTTAAGAACAGCTTTTAAACAAAAACAATAGGTTTTTATCATGAAGATTTTTTTAATGATGCTAAAAACCTGTGCCTTAGCGAGATACACTATGTTTACTAGAGAGAAAGCATTAAACGTGTGAGTAAAGAAATATATAATTAATATTGTTTTGACGTCATCTTTAAAATGTTTACTTTATCAAATAAATTCTTTACTTTCAAACATTTCTGTTGTATAGAATTAAAAATGCTACAATAAAACTTTGTTTCAGCTTGGTCTTGACCTAAGGTTATGTCTCGCAACACAGCCGCAATACAGAGACGCCAAATCAATAAAAAGGGTATTTATGATTTAATGTATTTTTCTGCAGTTTTCACATATACCAACCATTAGTTTCCTTACAAAGCAAAAGTGACAAAGTGTTACATGACACATTTTAGTGATATTGTTGCCGTTACATGTAATAATAAATCATGTAGCTTGCATTAAAACAGTTGCAGTTGAAGAGACAAAAAAAATCACTTATAATCAGGTTAAAGAAAGGATGTTCTTTTAAATATACAATTCTGATTCATGATTTAAGTTCCATATATTAAACTGTGCGTGTCATAAATTAGTCTATTTTAATTTATCAATAATGTAAACATATATTTTTACTCTGTAGGTAGTTTGGTTGTTGAGGGCAACGAGAGCTTTTAAGCACCTGTTTCCCGCAGAGATGGAAACTGAAGTGGCGAGGCTCCTCAGCTATGAAAAGTAAGACACAAACACACATAATCCTAGACAAAACCTGTTTTTCAGTCAACACCTCATTGATTCCACCTTTGTACATATTTATAAAATCTCGAATATTGACATTGGTCATGTGTTAGAACATGTTGTTTGTGATCATTACATGTTTTACTATAAGCTTCTTATTAAGGCGTTTGATAAAACCTTTCAGATATGAGGACGGAAGGGTCATAGCTTATCAAAACCGAAGTCCTGACAAGTTCTACTACGTGGTTTCGGGAAGAGGTAAAATCACTTTGCTAATCAGATATTTTGGAGTAAATTTGTCCCCGCAAAACCTGCATGTAATTACGTATAGTTCCTGGAATTCAATACATATATATTAGAGAATATTGACGCTGGCCGTGTATGATGCAAGAATTCGTCAACTCACATCATGTGGATTATGTGATGACTGCAGATAAGACATGACAAATGCACTCAGTCAGGAAAAACTTCTTAATTTGTATCAGATAATTTATAATATTTTGCATCAAGGATTTTTCCATTGATTGAAAGACACAAACGATTCAGGTTTTTTTCTTTTCAAAATTAAATGATTCGCTTTTACGTTGTTGTTATATCTTATTTCGTTTGTTTATTGTCTTTTACAGTGAGCTTACTCCGACAGTTCCAACTGTCTAGTGGTCACGTGACAAAACACATGGGCTACCTCAGTAAAGGCAATACTACTGACGTAAGTATTGTTATACTTGACACTGGATTTCTTTTCATAAATATAAGCATTATCAAACAAAGTGTATAGATAACGTGTATCAATGAAAGCATCTGATGTAATTAAGAACCATGTTAAAAAATGGAAAATTAAAAGGAAAAAGCTAAAACTACAGTTGATGTACCTGAGGCTTTTCTGCCGAGATAATGATGAATTTAAGGGGCATTATGAACAGCCCCCCCCCCCCCAAAAAAAAAAACATGTCTGTGTAGGGATCCAATAAAAAATTAAATGTCTGCGAGAATCCCGACTATCTTTAGTATAATGACCCTGTGACAAACAACACACCAACAAACAAAATTTGAGACTGAATGGATGAATTTCATATCCGGAAACCTTCCATAATATTTTCTCATGGTTGCCTAAAATCTATATTAATATTGATAAGTTAACACTGGTTCTTTCCAGTACATCCTTCTCCTCTTTCCTTACAGCCGGAGGAACTGGAGCATCAGTGGCTGAGACAAGAAAGTTTAGTCGCCAAGGGCAACGTAGAATTACTTGTCCTAGACAAAGAGGTACGAGCCCGGATGATAACTGGAGGTCCTCAAAGATAAACAGGGATGAACAAATATACAGGCTTTAAATGCCAACGATAATTCCTGAAAAGTAAAATTCCCAAATTGAAGAAAAAAAAAGTCTATGAAATCTTAACATTAACAATAATATCAGTTGGTACATATAATTGTATCATCATGCAGTATATTTGTACAATATACGTGTTTTCAGTTTACATAAATCCCACCATTTTGTTTCAACTAGTGGATGTGTTTAGCCGAGGTTTATATCCCACCATTTTGTTCCACCTAGTGAATGTGTTTAGCTGAGGTTTATATCCCACCATTTTGTTCCACCTAGTGGATGTGTTTAGCTGAGGTTTATATCCCACCATTTTGTTTCACCAAGTGGATGTGTTTAACTGAGGTTTATATCCCACCATTTTGTTCCACCTAGTGGATGTGTTTAGCTGAGGTTTATATCGCACCATTTTGTTTCACCTAGTGGATGTGTTTAGCTGAGGTTTATATCGCACCATTTTGTTCCATCTAGTGGATGTGTTTAGTTGAGGTTTATATCCCACCATTTTGTTTCACCCAGTGGATGTGTTTATCCGAGGTTTATATCCCACCATTTTGTTTCACCTAGTGGATATCTTTAGCTGAGATTTATATCCCACCATTTTGTTCCATCTAGTGGATGTGTTTAGTTGAGGTTTATATCCCACAATTTTGTTTCACCTAGTGGATGTGTTTAGCTGAGGTTAATATCCCACCATTTTGTTTCACCTAGTGGATGTGTTTAGCTGAGGTTTATATCCCACCATTTTGTTTCACCTAGTGGATGTGTTTAGTTGAGGTTTATATCCAACCATTTTGTTTCACCTAGTGGATGTGTTTAGCCGAGGTTTATATCCCACCATTTTGTTTCACCTAGTGGATGTGTTTAGTTGAGGTTTATATCGCACCATTTTGTTTCACCTAGTGGATGTGTTAAGCTGAGGTATATATCCCACCATTTGTTTCACCTAGTGGATGTTTTTAGCTTAAGTTTATATCGCACCATTTTGTTTCACCTAGTGGATGTGTTTAGCCGAGGTTTATATCCCACCATTTTGTTTCACCTAGTGGATGTGTTTAGCCGAGGTTTATATCCCACCATTTTGTTCCACCTAGTGGATGTGTTTAGCTGAGGTTTATATCGCACCATTTTGTTCCACGTAGTGGATGTGTTTAGCTGAGGTTTATATCGCACCATTTTGTTCCACCTAGTAGATGTGTTTAGTTGAGGTTTATACCCCACCATTTTGTTTCACCTAGTGGATGTGTTTAGCTGAGGTTTATATCCCACCATTTTGTTTCACCTAGTGGATGTGTTTAGCTGAGGTTTATATCGCACCATTTTGTTCCACCTAGTGGATGTGTTTAGCTGAGGTTTATATCCCACCATTTTGTTTCACCTAGTGGATGTGTTTAGCTGAGGTTTATATCACACCATTTTGTTTCACCTAGTGGATGTGTTTAGCTGAGGTTTATATCGCACCATTTTGTTCCACCTAGTGGATGTGTTTAGCTGAGGTTTATATCCCACCATTTTGTTTCACCTAGTGGATGTGTTTAGCTGAGGTTTATATCACACCATTTTGTTTCACCTAGTGGATGTGTTTAGCTGAGGTTTATATCGCACCATTTTGTTCCACCTAGTGGATGTGTTTAGCTGAGGTTTATATCCCACCATTTTGTTTCACCTAGTGGATGTGTTTAGCTGAGGTTTATATCCCACCATTTTGTTTCACCTAGTGGATGTGTTTAGCTGAGGTTTATATCCCACCATTTTGTTTCACCTAGTGGATGTGTTTAGCCGAGGTTTATATCCCACCATTTTGTTCCACCTAGTGGATGTGTTTAGCTGAGGTTTATATCGCACCATTTTGTTCCACGTAGTGGATGTGTTTAGCTGAGGTTTATATCGCACCATTTTGTTCCACCTAGTAGATGTGTTTAGTTGAGGTTTATACCCCACCATTTTGTTTCACCTAGTGGATGTGTTTAGCTGAGGTTTATATCCCACCATTTTGTTCCACCTAGTGGATGTGTTTAGCTGAGGTTTATATCGCACCATTTTGTTCCACGTAGTGGATGTGTTTAGCTGAGGTTTATATCGCACCATTTTGTTTCACCTAGTGGATGTGTTTAGCTGAGGTTTATATCGCACCATTTTGTTTCACCTAGTGGATGTGTTTAGCTGAGGTTTATATCGCACCATTTTGTTCCACCTAGTAGATGTGTTTAGTTGAGGTTTATATCGCACCATTTTGTTTCACCTAGTGGATGTGTTTAGTTGAGGTTTATATCCCACCATTTTGTTTCACCTAGTGGATGTGTTTAGCTGAGGTTTATATCACACCATTTTGTTCCACTTAGTTGTTGTGTTAAGTTGAGGTTTATATCCCACCATTTTATTTCACTTAGTTGTTGTGTTTAGCTGAGGTTTATATCGCACCATTTTATTTCACTTAGTTGTTGTGTTTAGCTGAGGTTTATATCCCACCATTTTGTTTCACCTAGTGGATGTGTTTAGTTGAGGTTTATATCCCACCATTTTATTTCACTTAGTTGTTGTGTTTAGCTGAGGTTTATATCCCACCATTTGTTTTATTTAGTGGTTGTGTTTAGCTGAGGTTTATATCCCACCATTTTATTTCCTTTAGTGGTTGTGTTTAGCTGAGGTTTATATCCCACCATTTTATTTCATTTAGTTGTTGTGTTTAGCTGAGGTTTATATCCCACCTTTTTATTTCATTTAGTTGTTGTGTTTAGCTGAGGGTTATATCCCACCATTTAGTTTCACTTAGTGGTTATGTTTAGCAGAGGTTTGCTATTTTCAGACATTCTCCTACCTTCAACACACAACCGAGGGTCCGCCACTCGACTTTCTTAGGTATGTGCAATTTAACCTCACTTTCAGAAAATCCTTTGCAGATATAAAGATAAGTCAATACCAAATTTAAATCAAAATGAGTGTATCAGATTTTGTTCTGTCGCTGTTGGTCATTACTAACTAAAGCAATCACTTTTCTTATTATTTGGGATTGTTTATTTGTTTGACTTTTCCCCCCGCTTATTTATATTAGTATAGGTAACCATATAGTAAAATATTACCCAATGATTTCGGTGTAAATATTAGATTTACCTAAACCAAATAAACTTTGCCAGATTAGTTATGACACTTTCTACCTGATGTATGGGCCTACTTATGCATCCTTGTATCAATATAAACACATTTATTCGTATTTTTTTGTATTTTACAGATCTTTAGATTTGTTCGATGAGTTTCCAGTAGAAAACTTTATGAATCACCACGATGCAATAGATTACAGATATTACGGGTGAGTCTGACAGTTATATCTAAATACATCATCAGGATCGAATGTAACCACATATACAAGTAACTGTGTGACAGCTTATATTCAAAACTGGTTGAACTTTTATGATCCCATTATTGTGAACAGTTTTGCAAAGTGTATCTTAGAAAAACATTTTATGCACTTTAAACAATCTTTAAGACTCGCAAGGAATTGTTTAATTATGAATTATTATGTTTTTTAATAATAGTAAAGAATGAAACATCTTTAATGGTTATGTGACAGTTCTTTTCTAAAACCCTCCGCACAGTGTATGACATGAGCTGAAGCATGCTTGTGATAATGAAACATTCAATATAGGATAAATAATTCTGCTTTTCCTGCCGGTTTAAACTTGAAATTGTATAAGTTTCCTTTGAATTTTAGCCATGGCAAAGTGATTGTAAAAGACTCCAACAGAACGCCCTGGCTTCATGTGATCAAATCGGTAAGTATATGTATATGCTTCTTTTACCAAGAGCATCATATCATTTAACTTTCACGTTGGATACATTGCTGATACTCCCAGTCTACCAGGGGGTAGGGGCGACGTGGGAGTGACAAAGACAGCTAGCTGTATTCAAACAGGCAGGTGTTAGATTAGTAATATTATGACTGCGTCTTACCAGTAAGTTTCAATGGGGTCTCCTCGCGGCAGATCGTATTGTTTTGCGTTAAGTTCAATCATAACAAAATTGTTTAGTAGACAGGTTTATGTGAAAAGTGTATAGAGATACAAGCTGCCTGAATAAATGTGTAGTTTTCTCATACGGATATTTATTTTGATATATAAAAAAAATAAAAATTCGTTTCCAAAGTATGGAAAGAATGAAAACCATCTGATATATTTAGTAATATATGGTCTGAATTGCCGTGCTAGGCTATATATGCGAGCTTAAGGTTATAAGGTGATGCCTTTGTTTAGACCAGCTGATATATTTCGTATTAATAAAGCATGTTTGAGCCCTTCTTGCGTTATGTATGGGGATCTCCAATTTGGTAGCTATTTAATGGGACAGTTCAGCAGCCACATTCAACCACAGCTACTGTAAGCACTGACTAACAGGACAGGTTGCCATCTAGAGGCCATATGGGTTTTGGTTAGCATGATCAAAAAATGATATTTTTCAATCTGGTTATTAAGTGCCACTTGTAGGCATGGCAATATCATTTAAAGAATTTCTAGCATACGTAATGGCAAATGTCCTCGATAATATGGTGTGAATAATAGAGCTCAATAGGTCACACTTGCCAATCATATTTGATTTTATTGTGTGATGCGTAGGTTACTTTTACCAAGAGACCTGAATTTTAATTTTCCTAATTGCCAGGAAGTAGTGTATCCACGAAGCACAACTGACAAAAATTCTTTAAATACGAAAATTTGAAAAAAGGTAAAAATTTCTGCTTACAATATGAATATTGTTACTATTTTACACTAATAATAAACTGAATTCTGTATATTCAAAGTAGAATGGATTTAATTTCAGGGGCTTGTGAAACCCGTTCGATACCAGTCAGTAATAGATTGATTTTATTTCAGGGGCTTGTGAAAATAGTTCGATACCAGTCAGTAATAGATTGATATTATTTCAGGGGCTTGTGAAAATAGTTAGATACCAGTCAGTAATAGATTGATATTATTCCAGGGGCTTGTGAAAATAGTTCGGTACCAGTCAGTTATTGATGCGAGAGCATCTAACGAGGGGAAATTTACTGCCGGAAGTGCTGACAGCCTTGGAAGTGGAAAGTACTTCAGCCATGCCTCTGGTGAGTTTTAACACAAATTCATGGAGTGTCCAGAACCGGGTTCTGGTGAAAAATGTTATGAAAGTATTTAATTAATTTTCAATGAATAGTCCTCAGTGTTTCATGTTTTTCTGATAACATTGCACCAAATTCGCCGTAATAAAGTTACATTATAAAAAAAAACCTCATGTGGATCTTTGGTTCTTCAAGTTAATAGATATCTATTATTTTAACACTCCATCTTCTGTGTTATATTTCATAATTCGTGTGTCTCAATCCTTCAGCAATGCTCAGTGCCAGGATAAAGCAGAAAAAGAAGAAACAAGACAAGGAGACGGCACTTCCTCAGGTAAAGCCCAACATTTGTCGCCAGGCGCAACCACCGTTTGTCATGAATACGCTAAGCTTTTGGCTGATGTTTCGTCTTGTTTAATTCTGGACTCTTTGATTCAAGAAACATACTTTGATTAAAACCAAACATTTGTGGTGAATTTGTTTGATATGTTGCCCAATATGCATACATTTTTTTCACTAATGATAACATATAATAATTCGAGTTCTGAGGACAAACATAGTTAAAAGGTAAACTTGATATTTTTTTGTCGGGCGTGTTAAAGGATCTGGATGGAATATCTTAGAAATCTTCCACATTCAATATATTTTTTGTTTTATCACAGGTGATTAATGTAATTAGTTTGAAAATTAATTGGTATATCAATCATTCATGTGATCTATGTGATATGCAATTTTATGTAAAAAGCGACGCAAAATAAATTTAATTATTCCAACAGATGGTTATGAATGAAAAATAATAAACAATATTGCACTGACCGAACATAATAACGTATGCATTCAACCCTGGAAAATAGATTAAAATATTATAGCAAAATATTTAGCAATATTTAAATTAAATTCATAAATATTATTATTATTAGTTAATCAATATTAAAGTATAATAAGATAAGATTCTTATAATTAGATCAGTTTAAATTATGCATTTTACGAAAAAGCATCCAGCGAATGCTAATGGAGATCTCAGATTAACAAGACACCAGAAATACAACTACTCACGAAAAATAAAGATACCGTCTTGTTTATTAAATTTGTGGGCATAGTGGCCCGGTGTTTCTTCTTGCAACGGCGAAATATGTAACATGCATTTTAGTTGCATATAATTTCTCATTACTTATTTTAACTACTAATTAAACGTTTTGGTATTTTGATCCGATATTGTTAATATAGGTTTAGCCTAGTTTAATTTCTTGTGTAGATAACTTTCGTTTTGGTCCCTCTGCCAGAAAGCTCAAGGTGAATGCAGAGGGGATAAACCAGTATACACCCTATTACATGTACTAACTATAAAGTTAACCTTACAGCCATAGAAACTGACTAAAGACCTACTATTGATTTATTTAGGTATTTATTTGATTCTGTATGCACGGTTCTGATTGATGTGTATGGTGTATTGTTCTTTGTCTGTACGCACGCTTGACCTTTGACCTGCTTGACCTATCCTGCAGATAACCGTAACCACCGACAGTTTGGTTTCAAATCCTTTCGCACAGACGCTGGGGATGGATGTGACGTCACGGAGCGACACCAGCACCGTCAGTGCTATGGAAATCCTTCAAACCCCTCTTGTAAGACAGTTGTGTTTTGTTTTGTTTCCTGCTTCCTACTACACTGTATAAGTACATATATATCTCTACTCGCGTTTTGTGTTTCTGCATTTCTTTGAAGTAGCAGGAACTAAACATAAGAGACTGCTGTTAATGGTTTGAATGAGAGAGCCAGCCTTCCTCAACTCAGACCCCCAGTGAGCCTTCAGTAGATTTACCAGGAAGTCACAGCGTTTTCTAAATGCTTGTTATACCTTCCTAGTAGAAAATTAATCCTAAAGCTCCATTACAGATGTACACCGTTATGGGTAGCATAACTATAAAATTAAGTTCAATGCTATTATAATGTCCTTTAATGATGTACATGTCACTTATCAACTGAGAAACTTTCCCATTGAGGAAACATCTTTGCGTTGCAAAAGGTGACGTTGTGTTTGCGTATTTATATACGGTCAGCATTATAGGTAAACTATGCACTAACGAAGTGATTTTAGAAATCTACATGCAGAAACTATGAAAAAACTACCGTTTCAGACAAACACGGCAGGTAGAAGGGCGCCACCTATCTGAAAAAAGCAATGTGACTTTTACAATATTTTGACATGCTCACTTCACGGTGTGAGATATTCACTTGCCACTGTTGATATTAATGGACTTAGCAGGGGATGTGCCGAGGCCACTTTTCTCAGAACTCTTTGTTCGGCCCTGGCAACGATAATCCAGCAAATACTTCTAAGTGTCCCGTGTTAGCGTGGAGGCCGCAGTTATCTTTCAGCACTGAAACCATCTCTAAGCGGCCTTGTAGCTACAGCAGCTCGACTGCTTTCTTGTTACGTTGGTTTCCCTCTCCTCTCATCCCAAAACTATTACAAACTGTTCTGCTGAACAAAATGTACAACGTGTATGTACAAGGGTTCACGTAAAAACGTGTATGTACAAGGGCTTCACGTTTAAATATGTACAAGGGCTTCACGTTTAAACATGTATGTACAAGGGCTTCACGTATAAACGTGTTTGTACAAGAGCGTCACGTATAAACGTGTGTGTACAAGGGCTTCACTTTTAAACGTGTATGTACAAGGGCATTACAGAATGAGGTTTGTATGAAGTAACACTAATGAAGTTTGGATGACAATGAGAAGTAAAATGACTCATTGTGTTGGCTATTTTAGTTTGTTGGCTATTTTAGTGTGATGGCTATTTTAGTTTGTTTGCTATTTTAGTGTGTTGGCTATTTTACTGCATGGTATTACTGTAGTGTGTTCTCTATTTTACTGCATGCTATTACTTCCATCCCATTCAAGGTACTAGGGATAGACATGCTTTAAACATAGCTAAATGTTTTGAATTTTTAAAACACGATAAACTTTTGAAGGAAATAATGAAATGTGTATTTTCTGCTGAAAACCAACAGAAATTGTCAAATATATATATAAATATATATATATGTACAGGTGTACAGGAGCAAGAAGGGCAGGGGGGATAACACTGATGGAAAGGACGCAACTCCGAGACGAACTGGTGAGGCTTCCTTTATGAAAGTTTTTTTACGCATGCCTATATTCATAATCAGTCCCTTGTTTTAATATTAAAACATTTTGGTTTTCAAATAACAAGAAAATGCCGTATGAGCATTAGTATTGCTTTCATCCCAAGTAAGTATCCCATGTCTTGTATTGGTCATGGGATAAACCGTTGATAAATGTACGATGAACACAATCACACGCATATATATATAAATATATATTTATAAATATAATTTGATACGCTGTTGTGCAATAGCTATATTCATAATCGTTTCTCTTCACTTTTTATTGACGATTTATTTAATACCATGTAAGACATAACACTTATTCTATGACTCAAAAGGACATCGATGTTTAAGCCCGCATAATATCACATCCCGATTATTGTCATGATTTTAGCACGCAGGGGCGACATGACAATAAGCGGGCTTTGCTGTATATATTCACAGATCTTGTTTAAACATATATATATTTTTTTTGTAGATCAGAGGATTAAATCTCCGCGCAGATTGTTACGTCCGGCAGAGATCAACAGGACGAGACCGGACACGGAAACACCAGAAACCATATTGGTAAAATTTTCTCAGTGAATCAGTTTCTGATCTCAAGTGCCCATCAAACACAGGTGTTCTCTCCTCGTCTGTGTGAACGAATGTTATACATCATCCTGTACAATTTAATTCGACTGAAAGTCATCGGAGCTATAGCGATCACTCTTTGTCCGTCGTCCGTCTGTCCGTCCGTTAACCAGGAACAAATCGTAACCGCTAGACCTGAAATCTTCTAACTTGGCATGCAGGGAGGTGCATTTCTTCGGAAACCTGAAATTAGGTCTCTGTTACCCATTTCATCCGAGCTATGGAGCTCAGAAGTATATCCCAGAATCATAAAAAATGATGCAAAAGCTCCAGTATCTAAACGACTGATGCATTGATCACCATGATTCTTTGGATGCTTATTGATCCCAGAGTGTTTCATCAGTTCCTGAAGACCAGTGGCACCAGCTTGATTTTTTTTCGAATGTTTACGCATTTTTTCTCTATTTTTATGCAGTCATCCGTTAACAGGGAACAAATCGTAACCACTCGACCTGGAATCTTCTTACTTGACATCCAGGGAGGTCCAGGAAAAAAAATCTCCTTGGAAACCTGAAATTAGGTCTCTTTTACCAATATCCTCCGAGCTATCGGGCTCAGAAGTACCCCCAGAATAATTAAAGGTTTGATACAAAAGCTCCAGTATCTGAACACCTAATGCATTGATCACCATGATTCTTTGCATGCATATTGATCATGGAGTGTTCCATCAGTTCCTGCAGACTGGTGGCGCCACCTGGAATTTTAGATTTTTTTTCTCTAATTTGAGAGCTTTAAAGATGCAGGCGTCGGTTAACAGGACACAAATCGTAACCACTAGACCTAGAATGTTCTTACTTGACATCCTTAGAGGTCCATAAAAAGTCTCCGTGGAAACCTGAAATTAGGTCTCTGCTACCCATATTCTCCGAGCTATGAGGCTTATAATTATCCCTAGAATAATTGAGAATTTGCTACCAAAGCAGGGCACAAATCATAACCATTGGACATAGAATCTTTTAACTTGACATCCTGAGTGTACCTCAAAAGTTATCAGAAACCTGATATTAGGTGACTGAGACCAATATTCTACAAGTTACGGGGCATAATTTCAAGAAATAATACAAAATACGCACAAATTGTCAGATTCCTTAGGAACGGCTGAATGGATTGTCATCAAGTTTGGTGTGTTTTTGGGTCACCGTCTTGATGAAATTAAGCTAATATGCATGAACGATGATGCCACCTACATTATCTTAATAAGTTCCCTATGCAAGGACATTTTGAAACATGTCATTCGGCTGAGCCTCATGACCCATAAGTCACTTGTCTATAATAATAATAACCGCAATAAACTAGTATAGATTTATTTCAATAGCCATCATATAAAACAGTTTTCCCCATAACATACATTGAAAACACTCATCTGACTAGTTGAAAAAAAACAGAAGCCCCTCGTAGAAAACTAAACCTGGCCAGAAAATATTCTTCTTGATGACAAATGATTGATACAAGAGACGTTATTTCTTGATAGTCTACCCGGAGAGGGACCATGATAGGCCTGCCCCCCATACTGAACATCCCGATGAAGAAACATCAGTTAGAGGAGGATGAGGATGAGGAGGAGGAGAACGAGGAGGACCTTCCTCATCACGTGTGGTTGACCCGCGCGCGTGCTCGAGCAGCAGGCAAGGAGCCCCAGCACAGGAGGGCGTACCTGCAGCTAGACACGGTCAAACCCGGGGACGTCTTCGTAAGTAGTCTCATTTATGCTAACTAGCTGCTAATTTATGTCGTTTGGTTTTGCTTTCTTACGAAAGAGTTGGATGTGCTTTTTACTGTGATTTTCCCGTTTTAATCTTCAATATTTTTGTTTATTTTAGTGAAACATGAGATAACACTAAAATCCATTTATTTTTATACCGGTTTTGATCATGATTTTTATTTATGAGTTTGTTTTTATCTTAACGTGGGTATCCGGTAGCAAGAACTGGCTTGTTCTTTCTCATACTCAAAAGCATGATTAATGCCTATGAGGACACCATCCCTATCTAATAATAGGCCCTTTGGAATTCCAATATGGCCGCCAGAGCATTATCAATGATTCTCTTTTTCACACAGTATCTCAAACAAAAGACATTTCATCTTTCTCAAATTCACAGGGATGACTGGTGTCCATAAGAGCTCAAGCTCTATCAAATTACAGACCTGCCCAAAGTCCAGTATGAGTGCCACAGAACAATCGCTAAATGTTCGAGCACAATATTTCCTAGATATTATGTTCCACCTTTCACAGATTATCGGGGGCAGTTGGAGCCTATGAGGACACAAGCTGTATTGATTTACAGACCTGCCTAATAATCCAGTATGGTCGCCAGAGCACAATCACTGATTTTCTTTTATAAATATTTTACATAACATTGACACCCATGAGGGGATCAGTGCTTTTAAATTATACATTTCTGTTTAATCCAATATTGCTGCAAGGGAAATATTTTTAAAATCATTTCTGATAATGCTGTGATTTTTTTCTTTTCAAAAATTGGTCTCTTTTAGATTATTTGTGGTAATACATTTCAGACCAATCTGACATCCAGATGCGGGGCCCTAACTGAAGACCTATACGGTCCCATACCTGTAGTTTAAAACAGATCCATTCAGAAGTAATATTCATAACTCAATTAATAAAAATTATAAAAGTGCTTCAATCCTCAAAAAATACAGATAGGTATCTACTAACACGAATATTGGAGGGAGTAGTTCTTTATCTAGCTTTGTGAAGATAATCTGTTATCGAAACTGGTGCATCGCTTTAGTATAAATAGTATCCAAATTATATCCAATATGCATAAAATAATATGTCCATGCAAAAGAAGGAAAACACAGAGGCTGTTTATATGATGAAAGAGGGCATTTACCAGAATGCGACTAGGGTCACATAAGATGACGTTTTAATCTCCTTTCAACACATTGGTATTTTTTCTTATGAACAACAGGATTTGCACATGTTTTGGTGTGGCCAATGAGTGGCATTTTTACCTAATGCTGTTGCTGTGCTATTGTGTGGCTTAACTCCCGTCGGTCCTGACCTTTAGTGTGAATCTCTATTGAGTGACGATATTTCGAGACTTCACTACGTGAAATGATCAGGATCACATGCTGTATATGTGGAGAATTTGTTTTATGTCTATTATAATTGTCAACTTTTTAACTGTTGTTGTTCTTTTGTCTATTGATATCAAATTTCCATACGTTTTATCACTACTGAAACTTAATTCCAGGCTCATATTAACCAGATTGTTGGACGGTAAAAGAAATTAAATTAAAGGAAATGTGTATTTTGGGAATTTTAAAAATTTGTAAAAAACCTAAACCTAAGAATTAATAAAAATGTGTAGAAATCTCAGTGAGATTATTAAGACTCTCAAGAGGCTCAGGCTCTGTTTAGCACTCATTTTGAAAGGAGGTAATATGGCGTTTTTAACCAGTAAAATTTGGCCATTAGGAAAGGACTCATCTGAAAGAATATCACGCAAATTATGTAACCCTACGATTCCTGCATAATAATATGTTACATGTTTACATGTGATCATGCTTTCGCCAGGGACTGGCATCTTTATTAACAATGTACTGTCGAAAAGAGGTAAGTTTGCCTTGCGTATACTATATCTTGTACATTTACGACACACCCTGCGCTTCCGCTTTAGCATACGTCACTTCCTTTAATAATTTCTTTCAGCACGCTTTCAAAGAAACCACCTTTTCTGACCTAAATATTGTAAAATATGCATGTATTGACAGAGATCTAGACCGTTTTCTCTATAAATCAAAGATCCCTTATTGTAACTGCATGGTCAACGTGACTAGCTTTAGGGTCTGTACAATGCTTTACTACACATGAAACCCGTAGTGTGAGGAAGGCATGAACGAGAAAGGAGTTTCACTATTGAAACCTTTTATAAGGCGAATTGTTCGTTAAGAACAGTAGTCCTAAGGAGTTAATATGATATTGTATGACACTTGTGCTCACCGCCACATGCTTGACATAGAGAGAACTTTTAGTTTATGGAAATTACTTTGCAAAATGCTCCAAACTGTTACATCACTTTAGCTTCATATATAAACGGTTTTAGTAATTGAGTAGTTTTTACTATATTTACCATTTACATTTATTTATTGCATGTATAAACCATGCAGGTAATTTTTAAATGTAAATTTAGGACCTGCAAGCTGTATATCCGATATAAGTTTATTTTGTGTAATGCCGTCAGTTTTATATTAGATAAAATTACATGTATAATGAAAAGAAAATTAAATGTTTCATATGTGTAGAACAGGCAAACCTTAACGAAAATAAAAATCTGTTTGATCACTATGGACATGTACATGGAGTAATTTTAGATCGTAATATAAGGTTTAAACAAGGTTTAGTATCCTTTATGCCACTTTCAAGATCATTCAAAGATTGACCTTTTGCATTCCTATAAATAAACATGTATACAAAATTAATCGAAATTTCTGTGTATATACTTGTATGTATAATATGCGATACTAGTACAAGATTTGTCATGTTGCGTGTGGTTAGGAGTTACCTTAATGTACGTATGACATGCGATACAAGTACGAATTTTGTCATGTTGTGTGTTGTTAAGAGATAATAGTAGGAGATTTGTCATGTTGTATGTGGTTATGCGATACTAGTACGAGATTAGTCATGTTGTTTGTGATTATGCGATACTAGTACGAGATTTGTCATGTTGTATGTGGACATGCGATACTAGTATGAGATTTGTCATGTTGTATGTGGTTATGCGATACTAGTACGAGATTTGTCATGTTGTATGTGGTTATGCGGTACTAGTACGAGATTAGTCATGTTGGGTGTGGTTTGGCGATACTAGTACGAGATTAGTCATGTTGGGTGTGGTTTTGCGATACTAGTACGACATTTGTCATGTTGTGTTTGGTTATGCGATACTAGTAGAAGATTTGTCATGCTGTGTGTGGTTATGCGATACTATGACGAGAGTTGTTATGTTGTGTGAGGTTATGCGATACTAGTAGGAGATTTGTCATGTTGTGTGTGGTTAATCAATATGATTAATCTGTTGACAGGGTTTGGACCACATGCAACCCGCGTTGGCTTCTGAAGAACGCGGCGTCAGTTTGGTGAGTAGAGCTGCGTGAAACAGACTGATACAACTCTCAGTATGAATTAACATTAATCCTTATCGAACCAAAATGGATTCGTGATGCGGGCAATCCTATCAAGATTTGCGTTGTATCTGACATTCGCTTTTTTTCCTTATTTCTACGAAACGCACTCGTAATTATTTATGTATTCATTAACACTAAGCTTGATGGTGGCACTGTCCTCTTACTGTTTTAACCATTATCTTATTTAGAGAACACCGAACGTCACCATCTGGACCCTAGAAATTGTCTCGACTTAGTCATGATAGCTATTTGTTTTTTTTTTAATAAATAACGTTTTAATTTTATATTATTTCTGTCTTACTTTACCAAGAAAATAGGGACATGGGTATGGGTTAAGTGGTAATGATTTTTAGTTCACCTGACTACAAGTCATCTGAGCTATAGTCATTGTCCTTTGTCCGTCATTCGTCCGGACGTCCGTTAACAGGGCACGTTTTGAAACTGTTGGACCTACGACTCCAAAATTTGATATACCATACCAAAAATTGGGTCACTACAGCTTCGTTCATTCGTGATATTAGGGAAAAACATCAATTTTCCATTAAAAAAACATTGTTACACTTGAAGACTGCATAATATCAAAATCACTGATCTGATATTAGTCATATTTTATATAAACACTCATCTATATATTTCCTATGTACATACCAGAAATTATGTCAGTATTGTGTAATTTCGTGCAGTTATGTGCCCAAAACATAATGCCTTTCATAAAAATCAGGAAAGATATTTGCTCACCTAACATGAGAATTGTTGAAGCTAGAGACTTCTTTTCAGGGATATAACTTTATTTGATCAAGATTCAATTGTATACCATAAGTTAGATCTGTATTTTGCAAATTTTTTAAGTTCTTAGCATAATTATAAAATCAATACCTTAAATTTTGCCCAACTTTGGCCATGGCACGCTTTTTCCTTAAGTTCTTTGGATTAAATTTTCACAGCATATACTCATAACGATTTAATCTGTTAAAATCTCAAATTTGAAAATAAAAGCTCGAAAATTAGGCTTGTTATTGAATTTGTTTTTGGAGGCTTTTATTATATTCACTGGCATTGTGAAACTCTAGCCAGCCCACATCCGGTCACTGGAGGTCAGCTGTGCCAGGGTACCTGATTTGTCATAGGTCACTGGGGGAGATCCCCTGCTGTGGCAGGTGTACAGTTATTCTTATACCCACCCACCAAGTGTTAAGCAGTAATTGTTATTGTTTTTACTGTATCTCCTTAATTATAATGTTGTTTCCACTTCAATATACGAAACTTTTCTGGAAATAGGAATTCAAGGAGTAATCCAGAAGATGCCATGTTGTAATGTAGCATTGTTAAAGAAATTAATTTCTTTTAAATAATTTTAGGAAATCAAAATATAATTAAACCCATCAGTATGCATTATTTGATGATATATGAGCTAAATTATTGATAAATAGTGGTGCGGTTTAAAATTGTGAATTCTAAATCAAATGTTATTTTCAGATATTTGTTTTGCAAATTTATACAATTTTGTCTTTAAAAAAGTAAATACATCTTTGTGCATAATGTGATGTTATCTGACCAAATTATTAATAAATGTTGATGCAGTTTAGAATTGTGAATCTACTTATATATTCAGTTTTATACACGCAAATATATAAATTTATGAACTTTTATAAAAGAAATAAGCATTATTTGCATTTGTTAAAATTTTCTTAAATTCAGCTGAGCGACGTGACCCATTGGGCCATTGTTTTCTTGTTGACTCAAGGCAACTTCATATATTTTTACATTTCATATATATGCCAAAGTCAGTCAATCATCAACAACAGGGAAGCAATCTTCATTTGTTCCGCCTGAAAGTAAATATAACCCGCAGCCTGTCAGGGCTATAAAGCCATTTCGAGTATTAGCACGACGCCGTCCTGAGGCGGCCAGCACTCGGCTCGTGTTGTCAAGGCAATGTAATCAATAATATTTGAGGATGTGGACAGATTTAATGTACCTTTCATGTTTCATAGGTTCATATACCCACACAAATGTTTGGTCAGTTATTTAGGGCAAAGCTGTTAATTGTAATTGTAACTGGCTGTCGGAGTTCTTTGCCTGTGTTACAAACATAGTAAATGTTTGGAGGGTGGCCTTCCAGTTGTTTATATATTTTGTGTCAGATACTGTCAAACCAATTATTTTATTATGTGTTTCAAAAATGTTAATAGGTCATAGCAAAACCGACATTTAGTTCAGAGAAGACAGTTTTGTTTCAGAAACTGATTTTGGAACTAAATGCAATGAATGCCTACATGAGTACATGTATTCAGAAAACCCCTTCTAGAATGGATAATAAAAAATTTGGTTAAGGGGGTAGGGTATATAAGACACTGGTTAAAAATGGTTATATGAGTATATAAGAGACTGGTTAAGGAGGGGTAGGGTATTTTAGAGACTGGTTAAGGATGAGTAGGGTATATAAGAGACTGGTTAAGGATGAGTAGGGTATATAAGAGACTGGTTGAGGGGGGCAGGGTATATCCGAGACTAGTTCAGGAGGGGTAGAGTATATCAGAGACTGGTTAAGGTTAGGTAAGGTATATCAGAGACTGGTTAAAGGTGAGTAGGGTATATGAGAGACTAGTTAAGGATGGATAGAGTATATAAGATACTGGTTAAGGATGGTAAGGGTATATATAGGGTATATAAGAGACTGGTTAAGGATGGTTAGGGTATATAAGATACAGGTTAAGGATGGTTAGGGAATACAGGAGACTGGTTAAGGATGGGTAGGGTATATCAGAGACTGGTTGAGGAGGGGTAGGGTATATAAGAGACTGGTTAAGGATGAATAGGGTATATAAGATACTGGTAAAGGATGGTTAGGGTATATAAGATACTGGTTAAGGATGGTTAGGGTATACAGGATACTGGGTAAGGATGGTTAGGGTATACAGGAGACTGGTTAAGGATGGGTAGGGTATATAAGAGACTGGTTAAGGATGAGTAGGGTATATAAGAGACTGGTTAAGGATGGTTAGGGTATACAAGACACTGGTTAAGGATGAGTAGGGTATATAAGATGCTGGTTTAGTATGGTTAGGGTATACAAGAGACTGGTTAAGGATGGGTAGGGTATATCAGAGACTGGTTAAGGATGGGTAGGGTATATCAGAGACTGGTTGAGGAGGGGTAGGGTATACAAGAGACTGGTTAAGGATGGGTAGGGTATATCAGAGACTGGTTAAGGATAGGTAGGGTATATCAGATTCTGGTTGAGGAGGGGTAGGGTATATAAGAGACTAATTAAAGATAGGTAGGGTATATCAGAGACTGGTTAAGGATTGGTATGGTATATCAGAGACTGGTTGAGGAGGGGTAGGGTATATAAGAGACTAATTCAAGATGGGTAGGGTATATCAGAGACTGGTTAAGGATGGGTAGGGTACATCAGAGACTGGTTAAGGATTGGTATGGTATATCAGAGACTGGTTGAGGAGGGGTAGGGTATATAAGAGATTATTAAAGATGGGTAGGGTATATCAGAGACTGGTTGAGGAGGGGTAGGGTATATAAGAGACTGGTTAAGGATGAGTAGGGTATATAAGAGACTTGTTAAGGATTATTTGGGTAAATAAGAGACTAATTAAAGATGGGTAGGGTATATCAGAGACTGGTTGAGGATGAGTAGGGTATATAAGAGACTGGTTAAGGATGGGTAGGGTATATAAGAGACTGGTTAAGGATGGGTAGGGTATATAAGAGACTGGTTAAGGATGAGTAGGGTATATAAGAGACTGGTTAAGGATGGGTAGGGTATATAAGAGACTGGTTAAGGATGAGTAGGGTATATAAGAGACTGGTTAAGGATGGTTAGGGTATACAAGACACTGGTTAAGGATGAGTAGGGTATATAAGACACTGGTTTAGTATGGTTAGGGTATACAAGAGACTGGTTAAGGATGGGTAGGGTATATCAGAGACTGGTTTAGGATGGGTAGGGTATATCAGAGACTGGTTGAGGGGGGTAGGGTATATAAGAGACTAATTAAAGATGGGTAGGGTATATCAGAGACTGGTTGAGGAGGGGTAGGGTATACAAGAGACTGGTTAAGGATGGGTAGGGTATATCAGAGACTGGTTAAGGATAGGTAGGGTATATCAGATTCTGGTTGAGGAGGGGTAGGGTATATAAGAGACTAATTAAAGATAGGTAGGGTATATCAGAGGCTGGTTGAGGAGGGGTAGGGTATACAAGAGACTGGTTAAGGATGGGTAGGGTATATCAGAGACTGGTTAAGGATAGGTTGGGTATATCAGAGACTGGTTGAGGAGGGGTAGGGTATATAAGAGACTAAATAAAGATGGGTAGGGTATATCAGAGACTGGTTAAGGATGGGTAGGGTACATCAGAGACTGGTTAAGGATTGGTATGGTATATCAGAGACTGGTTGAGGAGGGGTAGGGTATATAAGAGACTTATTAAAGATGGGTAGGGTATATCAGAGACTGGTTGAGGAGGGGTAGGGTATATAAGAGACTAATTAAAGATGGGTAGGGTATATCAGAGACTGGTTAAGGATGGGTAGGGTATATCAGAGACTGGTTAAGGATTGGTATGGTATATCAGAGACTGGTTGAGGAGGGGTAGGGTATATAAGAGACTTATTAAAGATGGGTAGGGTATATCAGAGACTGGTTGAGGAGGGGTAGGGTATATAAGAGACTGGTTAAGGATGAGTAGGGTTCATAAGAGACTTGTTAAGGATTATTTGGGTAAATAAGAGACTAATTAAAGATGGGTAGGGTATATCAGAGACTGGTTGAGGATGAGTAGGGTATATAAGAGACTGGTTAAGGATGGGTAGGGTATATAAGAGACTGGTTAAGGATAGGTAGGGTATATAAGAGACTGGTTAAGGATGGGTAGGGTATATCAGAGACTGGTTGAGGAGGGGTAGGGTATATAAGAGACTTATTAAAGATGGGTAGGGTATATCAGAGACTGGTTGAGGAGGGGTAGGGTATATAAGAGACTGGTTAAGGATGAGTAGGGTATATAAGAGACTTGTTAAGGATTATTTGGGTAAATAAGAGACTAATTAAAGATGGGTATGGTATATCAGAGACTGGTTGAGGATGAGTAGGGTATATAAGAGACTGGTTAAGGATGGGTAGGGTATATAAGAGACTGGTTAAGGATGGGTAGGGTATATAAGAGACTGGTTAAGGATGAGTAGGGTATATAAGAGACTGGTTAAGGATGGTTAGGGTATACAAGACACTGGTTAAGGATGAGTAGGGTATATAAGACACTGGTTTAGTATGGTTAGGGTATACAAGAGACTGGTTAAGGATGGGTAGGGTATATCAGAGACTGGTTTAGGATGGGTAGGGTATATCAGAGACTGGTTGAGGGGGGTAGGGTATATAAGAGACTAATTAAAGATGGGTAGGGTATATCAGAGACTGGTTGAGGAGGGGTAGGGTATACAAGAGACTGGTTAAGGATGGGTAGGGTATATCAGAGACTGGTTAAGGATAGGTAGGGTATATCAGATTCTGGTTGAGGAGGGGTAGGGTATATAAGAGACTAATTAAAGATAGGTAGGGTATATCAGAGGCTGGTTGAGGAGGGGTAGGGTATACAAGAGACTGGTTAAGGATGGGTAGGGTATATCAGAGACTGGTTAAGGATAGGTAGGGTATATCAGATTCTGGTTGTGGAGGGGTAGGGTATATAAGAGACTAATTAAAGATAGGTAGGGTATATCAGAGACTGGTTGAGGAGTGGTAGGGTATATAAGAGACTAATTAAAGATGGGTAGGGTATATCAGGGACTGGTTGAGGAGGGGTAGGGTATATAAGAGACTAATTAAAGATGGGTAGGGTATATCAGAGACTGGTTAAGGATGGGTAGGGTATATCAGAGACTGGTTAAGGATTGGTATGGTATATCAGAGACTGGTTGAGGAGGGGTAGGGTATATAAGAGACTTATTAAAGATGGGTAGGGTATATCAGAGACTGGTTGAGGAGGGGTAGGGTATATAAGAGACTGGTTAAGGATGAGTAGGGTTCATAAGAGACTTGTTAAGGATTATTTGGGTAAATAAGAGACTAATTAAAGATGGGTAGGGTATATCAGAGACTGGTTGAGGATGAGTAGGGTATATAAGAGACTGGTTAAGGATGGGTAGGGTATATAATAGACTGGTTAAGGATAGGTAGGGTATATAAGAGACTGGTTAAGGATGGGTAGGGTATAACAGAGACTGGTTGAGGAGGGGTAGGGTATATAAGAGACTTATTAAAGATGGGTAGGGTATATCAGAGACTGGTTGAGGAGGGGTAGGGTATATAAGAGACTGGTTAAGGATGAGTAGGGTATATAAGAGACTTGTTAAGGATTATTTGGGTAAATAAGAGACTAATTAAAGATGGGTAGGGTATATCAGAGACTGGTTGAGGATGAGTAGGGTATATAAGAGACTGGTTAAGGATGGGTAGGGTATATAAGAGACTGGTTAAGGATGGGTAGGGTATATAAGAGACTGGTTAAGGATGAGTAGGGTATATAAGAGACTGGTTAAGGATGGTTAGGGTATACAAGACACTGGTTAAGGATGAGTAGGGTATATAAGACACTGGTTTAGTATGGTTAGGGTATACAAGAGACTGGTTAAGGATGGGTAGGGTATATCAGAGACTGGTTTAGGATGGGTAGGGTATATCAGAGACTGGTTGAGGGGGGTAGGGTATATAAGAGACTTATTAAAGATGGGTAGGGTATATCAGAGACTGGTTGAGGAGGGGTAGGGTATACAAGAGACTGGTTAAGGATGGGTAGGGTATATCAGAGACTGGTTAAGGATAGGTAGGGTATATCAGATTCTGGTTGAGGAGGGGTAGGGTATATAAGAGACTAATTAAAGATAGGTAGGGTATATCAGAGGCTGGTTGAGGAGGGGTAGGGTATACAAGAGACTGGTTAAGGATGGGTAGGGTATATCAGAGACTGGTTAAGGATAGGTAGGGTATATCAGATTCTGGTTGTGGAGGGGTAGGGTATATAAGAGACTAATTAAAGATAGGTAGGGTATATCAGAGACTGGTTGAGGAGTGGTAGGGTATATAAGAGACTAATTAAAGATGGGTAGGGTATATCAGGGACTGGTTGAGGAGGGGTAGGGTATATAAGAGACTAATTAAAGATGGGTAGGGTATATCAGAGACTGGTTAAGGATGGGTAGGGTATATCAGAGACTGGTTAAGGATTGGTATGGTATATCAGAGACTGGTTGAGGAGGGGTAGGGTATATAAGAGACTTATTAAAGATGGGTAGGGTATATCAGAAACTGGTTAAGGATGGGTAGGGTATATAAGAGACTGGTTAAGGATGGGTAGGGTATATCAGAGACTGGTTAAGGATTAGAAGGTTATACAGGAGACCAGTTAAGGAGGGGTTAGGTATTATGTTATTATTTTCTGATATCTGCAGCTGAGTGACGGAGCGGAGGTCATACGGATCAACAAACGGTTCTTCCTTCAGTACGCCGCCAACAACACGATGCTTAAGGTTGAAACAATGGTCAGTATATTCATTGTGCCGTTATACAAACGGAGGTTATGTTTTCTTACATGTCTTACTCGTTTGTCAAGGTTGTATTTTATGTAATGCGTATATTGCTTTTTCGTCTTGATGTTAAAATAGTTCATCGAGTTGTGGAATAAGTAATGGATGGGGCCAGTTTTTTTTATGTGTACTAGCAATTGTTTATTGTGCTGACTTCCAGAAAAGCGAGTTTGTTCAATGACGAGTGTTAAGTGAAAGACAGTTAAAGATTACGGAAGGTGCTATGAATAGAAATACGGAGGCATCCTTGAGGGCTTGATATAATCTAATTTACAGTGTCCTCCTTAAAGTCCCCCTAACGCTTATCTAGTGTCATGATAAAGGTCCCTTTAATAATTAATCTATAAATATATAAAAACTAATAAAATAACAAATGTGATAACACGGAGGAGAGGGGTTGAATTCTGAAATTACCGGACTGAAGAGCCAGTTTATGCAGCAACGTTTACGTGTACGTGCACATACACGTGTATGCATGCGTTTCCGTTGCTTAGGTGTTTTTAAGCGGTTAATTATGACCATGGGTATTATGGGAATTTAAACACAAACATTTGTCCAGTAGGTAGACATTGTAAAACTTTGGCAAGAAGTAAAAATTGGACATCATCGAAACTTAATATGAAGTGTTCCTGCTGGCATTTCAGCCCAGAGTATTGTTTATGTTTTTGTTTATGTTTTCCAGTATAAACAATACGTAACCGAGGAGGAGGCAACGGCACTGTTGTACGAGAAGGAAACATGGAAGCAGTACCGTAACGCCCTCTGGCGGACACTAACGGTAGCAATGTCCACGCCAGAATCACAAAAGACGAAACACTGACTCCAAGTGAGGGAAAATAATCAGCAACACATGACGCCTACCTACTCACCATGTTTATCATGATAAGCGCCCATACCTGCACGGACCATTTTCATGTTTCTTAATCACGTGATCAGCGTCGATTTCTTATAGAGCTCCAAGGAGACCATGACGTATTGAAGTATAGTCTAATTCGCTCACTGAAGAAGATCGACCATGCCACTCCATTTGAAACCTGAGAAACAAACACATCGTTCCCTTATCTAACCTTCTTAGTTGGGCGGTATGGTGTTAGGAACATGTTGCGTTTCTTTCATTAAAATGTAGGAATCGTGGAAAACATACAAGAAGTCAACGCACTGACATTTACGAGGTACACCAAAAGACACCGGTTTGTCTCTTTAATGTGAGGATATTATAGAAGTAGATGTCAGGATAGTTACAGAAAAAGGTGCTCTAGAATGCTCACAATGAAACGCACACACATACGTACATACATATACACATATACCCGTCTCTTCCGGTGGGTCATACTGAAGGACTTCTTGTTATTCATGTCTGCCACAAACAGCATAATATTAGCAGAGGTACGATTATATACTTAACGTTTTTCTTGTAACTAAACATTGGTCGGATTATTATGCATGATTATTACATTCTCAAATCACGTTTAACTCGAATACCTGTGGTATAAGACGAGGCGGTCTTACCTTTATGCGTTGCCTGATGCCTCAGTCTTTCACCTCAGTGAATTGCTCCTACCATACTGGGGACGCCATCTTGTGGAAACCATGCGTGGAACTGCAAATGCCTCGTATGGACCGTTTACAAAATAATCTGATACATTTAATCCAAGCTCAATGTAATGCTCATTATATATAACACAAACAATTTTACTATTACTATTTTGTATCTTAATCACCGATATTGCCAACAGAGGACACAATATTAAAGCTATAATATAATTCTGTTGGTGTATGTGCTTGTTATTTATGCACGCCTTCCTGGACGCCCTACCAGCTGCAACATTCACTCCGAGGGGTTCTGGGCTACATCTCACTTTTATCCTCGCACGACACGTCTACGTATAAATAAAAATAAACACTACACATTCGCAACATTCACCATGGACTGACTTTTTAATATCAGTACGGCTTAGTCAAAACAAAGGGCTTTTTCATCTGATTTTAAAAACCTGATGTGTAATCGTGTCTCCAAACATCTACCGCCACAGGTGGGTGGACTATCTGACTTTTCCCGGATCATACACCCTCAGGCCAGTCAAACTTATTATTCTACGGACTCTGGGAACAGAAATATAGTGTGGCGGGCGAATATTTCCTTTCTCTTTCTTTACCGGTCCAGACCTAATATTTGGAATTTTGCCAGCTTCCCTAGAAAAAAAACAAACATATGCTTTACTTCTTGAAATGTCATACACGATCAACACCAGATTTATACTTTTTACCTACCTTTAAGAATTCTTTTATAGTTTTTGTGTCCCAGCACAAATTAACATTACGAAGGACCCCGTCTTCATTCACAAAAAAAAAATATCCACGAAAAATAGCAACGGCTAGAATAAGTTTTTTTTGTCTTTCACGTACAATTGACACAATATAGTTTATATATGACGACACCAAACAGACATGAAAAGGAGCCATACGGGATTTGACCAGACGTATTAATCTACATTTCAAGAACGTTACGGATACAGAAGATCTGCTGCCTGCATGTGGTCAACACATCTGATCTCAAAGAAAAATGTTAACATATACACAAATAAACTGTTGATATACCACATTTTACAGTGTATCATCCCGGACTACTTTTATCATAGAAAAATCCAAAAGTTTATGCTAGTCCACACTCACAGTTTATACTAGTGCACAATCACAGTTAATACTAGTCCTCAATCACAGTTAATACTAGTCCACACTCACAGTTTATACTGGTACACAAAGTTTATACTAGTCCACACTCGCAGTTTATACTTTTACACAGAGATTATACTAGTCCACACTCAGATTATACTAGTCAAAACTCACAGTTTATACTAGTACACACAGTTTATACTAGTCGACACTCGCAGTTTATACTTTTACACAGAGATTATACTAGTCCACACTCACAGATTATACTAGTCGAAACTCACAGTTTATACTAGTACACGCAGTTTTTACTAGTCCATACTCAGAGTTTATACTAGTACACACAGTTTATCCTAGTCAACACACAGTTTATACTAGTCCACACTCACAGTTTATACTTGTCCACACTCACAGTTTATACTGGTACACACAGTTTATACTAGTCGACACTCGCAGTTTATACTAGTACACAGATTATACTAGTCCACACTCACAGATTATACCAGTCGAAACTCACTGTTTATACTAGTACACATAGATAATACTAGCCCACACTCAGTTTATACTAGTACACGCAGTTTTTACTTGTCCACACTCACAGTTATACTGGTACACACAAATTATACTAGTCCATACTCACAGTTTATACTAGTTCACACAGTTTATCCTAGTTCACACTCACAGTTTATACTAGTACATACTCGCAGTTATACTAGTCCACATTCACAGTTTATACTAGTACGCACAGTTTATACTAGTCCACACTCACAGTTTATACTAGTACACACTCACAGTTTATACTAGTACACACAGTTTATACTAGTCCCCATTCACAGTTTATTGTTATAAGTATTGATCGGTTTAGGCAAAACAAGGGGCATTGTTTTCGGCTGATGATAAAAGGGCGATATACAATGAGACCAAACACAAAAATTTATTATTCTACTTACTCTGGGCACAAAAAAAAATGGTGTGGGTGGTCAATTTTTGTGCGATTTTTCCTCATTGCATTGAATTTTCAAAGCTAGCCTAAAAAAAATGTGCTCAACACTGATTTTAATCCGTGTTCTACACCTTTAAGAATTTTGTTAGCAAATTTGTGCCACCGCACAAATTAGCAAAAAAAAAAATTGAATAATTTGATCCATGAAAAATAGGAGCTAGTCAGAAGTAAAATATTTTTTATGGCCTGAATGTGTCTTAGTCTTACCGCCACAGGTTGATGCACTTCATGACCTCTCCCTGGTATGCAGGCCATTGAGCGTCTGCCGCAGTTTATATTACAGTCAAATCACAGTTCACTTGCAGATATAGTTGACATATGATATTACGTTACATAAAGCGAGACCAAAAACGAACATGTAAGACGCGGAACCGACATGGACATGTATATTGTATATGATATTCAGAAAATAAGATCACTTCAAAATTGAATAAAATTTTATTGCATGAATGTACATTTCCATCATTTTCAAATGCGGGCTTTTGTTTGCTCCGTTCCATTACGAAACGGGATGGTACCGGTTTATTTCGTTCTCTCTCTCTCTCTCTCTCTCTCTCTCTCTCTCTCTCTCTATATATATATATATATATATATATATATATATATATATATATATATATATATGTTACAGGCAAACTGTGAAATCAGACATTACGTGAAATGACTGAAACTTTCAGGCATTACACGAAATGACTTATTCATTGAGGCATTTCATGAAATGACTTGTTTTAATGGCTCAGTCATTACACGAAATGCCCGACTTCTTGTTGGCACGTATGTTACTGCTGAATGACAACACACATTGTCGGAGAAAATCAGATTTTTTATTGCATGTGTTTTGTTCCTTTAACAATAATTAATGCACTTTAAAAAGTTTTAAATTCAGGGGCACCTATGTCAAGGTCGAAACTCCAGGTTTATCTTTTGCGCCTGAAGTACCATGCTCCAAGTTTTTAATATGACAGACTCATGCTTCAAATACCTACCTAGATATTATCTTGCACCAGTTTATACAAAAGAGACCATCAAACAAGACTTAAGTAACAAATGAATTTAATCAGTTATATACAGCTTTTGAATGTCTGGGCTGAGTGGTATCCCACCATGGTTACATCAAAGGCCACAATATGGACCCACTGCAGATGTGTACCGGTAGAATATTTAAGTTCACCACTGACTCACTGAATGTGGGCTCCAGCCCAGAAAAAGACAGAAGGGCAAGATTTTTGAATGCCCTGGGACCATAAACAATATAAAGAAAATATATAAACAAATCAGCTTTACTCGCTGGATAGCAGTGAAAACCACAGTATCAAGTTTATACTTCTTACCACCCTGCACGGGCTTGATATATCAGACGTACAACAATTTAGTATGTTAATTGAGTCACTGACTGGATTTAGACATACATTAAGATATTACATAAACAAGCCACACGAAGCATATTCTGTCATTGCCAATTGAGAAAATTATATATAAGAATCACTATGTCTGGAGTCCCTGAGAGTGCATCACAGAATCATGATTATGACGTCACCAACATCTCTCTGGCTCTCTGACAGAAACCACGGGGAAACATCAGCAATGCGTCTGTAGTACCATCAGCCTGGATTGCTTGTGACATCCCAAAGTAGAAAAGGGGTGGAAGTAAGGGGAAGTAGGACACAATGGTACAGATGGGATTCTGTGACATTCACTCCCCCCGCAAAATAAGAAATTGTTGTGATTTTCACACAAGGTATATATCATAAAATGTATAAATAGTGAACTTACATTTTAAAAGTGAAGAAAAGGTAAATCACCTTATCATAAAAAAAAGAATTCCTGAGAGGTATCAGTACCCTGAGTAAAAATACATACCAACCGGATTTATTTCCGGTTTGCTGATACCACTCACACAGCTAAGTCTATGCAGCTGCTTATAATTACAATGCTTGGACTCAACTTAGACAGTCCGGACCCCCGGGAATTTGTTCGACCGTGAATTGATATTCTTGGAGTAGCATGGCCCAAAGAATAATACGCTTGTGAAGGCACCGTATTGATGTAAGCAAGCGGTTTGTGATCCGTTTGGATTATAAAATGCTTACCGAATAGACATATCATAAATTTTCTTATGGCACATACAATTGCTGATGCTTCCCGTTCTATCACGGAATAGTTTCTCTCTCTATCGGCCAGCTTTCAACTGGCATATGCCGCAGGATGCAGACTGCCATCACATTCCTGTAGTAGAATGGCTCCAAGACCTTTATTAGATGCATCTGTCCTTAAGAAAAATCTCTGTGAAAAGCCAGGCAATTGTAATATGGGAGGTTTGACTAGCAATGCTTTTAAGGTCTGAAAGGTTTTCTCTTGGGGATCACCCCGTTTGACCTGGTTACACCGATCTTTACGGGTCAGATCTGTCAGAGGAGCAGTCAGCTCAGCAAAATTTGAAATAAATTCTTTCCTTCTAATTTTTCTGTCAAATAATAATTGATCAGTTGCAAGTTTACCCCCACCAAACTTATGACCAAGAACTCCATGGTCAAGAAAACCAAAACAGCATTTGGTTGGTTTGGCTGCTTAATTTGCCTCTTTCAGGCTTCTCAAAACCTGCTCGACGGAGTCCAGTGATCCTATCCATGACGCAGTAAGACAGGGCGCATTATCAATAAAACGACATACGCCATCTACATCAGCGAACAATTACCTCATCATACGAGTGAATTGGGCTAGAGCTAGGACGAGACCGAATGGCATGTATTTAAACTGGTATTGTGCATCGAGTCACAAATGCGGTAATTCCTTTGACCGTTCTGACATTTGTATCTGTCAGTAACCTTTTGTCAGTTTCCACTTTTGAAAAGTAGGTGCTATATGTCAGGGTCGCAAGGTATTGGTTTTGGGTCAAAGAGTATTATGCGGTTGAGTTTCCGGAAATCAACACAGAACCGTACATTATTGTCCTTTTTACGCACCATTACAACTGGAGATCCATACCTTGAATCTGATCTCCCTATTATCCCAAGGGATAACATATCCTGAATCTATTGTCTCTCTCAATGATATAGGGACTTGATATGACTTCGATCGTACCGGCTGAGCAGTAGTGACATGGGTGTTGCATTCCATCACATGGGTTTTCTTTAGGATATCAGTGAACACGCTTTCATACCTATATTAAACTAATCAGCTGGGCTTTCTGCTCACGAGTAAGTTTGTCACATACCTGTATGTCAGCAGGGCCTCGTTAACGCATACCACTCGGCATGAGTATAATAGACATTCCATCATTTACCATCTCATCATTAAGACTGATCTCCTATACTGGTATCAGTTATATTACAGGAGACATTTCCTCATCACATGTGTGTTACGGAACCTAATATCAACAGAGGACGTATGCGTGATGAACATAAATTTTGTCAAGGAAATAAAAAAAATCAGATTCTGTAACACTAGGCAGCGTAACATGTCTAGGGGAATGAAATAAAGAAGTTTTTTTTTTTTGTAAATAAATAACTATAATTTATTCTTAAAACAGCCCTAACATTACAATACACTAAATAAATACAATTACCCTGTATAACTTCAGTATAACAACAAATCAATACAGTCACACAGTAAAATAAACAAAGTGCACAGTACCTGGATACTACCACTGTCACAGCGATAAGTCCTTTAAAATGAATAAGTCGGATGAAAAGTTCACACAAATTCTCTCGGAGAATAACAGTTCAATGTAAAGCTCTTGTAACAATCCAGAAAGTAAACTGAAGACCAAATAGGATTCGTCACAAAATACAGAAGAAAATCTATAATTGCCGCACTTATCGGAATAATTCCAACAAACTGACATACACGCTTCTGTGTCCGCTGGAATATTCTCTCACCTCTCTCTCGACTCTAAAACACAGCCCCTATTTATAACTTTTCACCTCCAGCCGAGAACCTTCCATTGCTCGAACATTCTAAAGAATTTAACACATTACAAACACTCAAAGAACAAACCAGAACAAAGAACGCTGTGTATCTAGGGTTCAACCAATGCGGATTAAACCGAGCCTGCAACATCCGGCCAGGCGAGGCCGCTACAACACGAGCTACGCATGGCACACAAACAAAATGCAAACAACACATGGAACATCCGTGTGCACAATAAAACAATCATCTGTAAGACCGCTGCACACAATAAATGGGGCACCTGTAACATGTGTCACATGGTAAATCAAACAAGCACATTGCAGAAGAATCTAAATCAAATCTCTGAACATAATTTTTCAGCAAATTAATGTGAAAAGTTTAGACATTACCTTTCATTTTGATCCTGTAATCAGAGTCGTTGGATCTCTGCAGGACATCGTATGGTCCTTACAATTGAAGGAGCAACTTATTCCTAAATGTAGGGAGAAGCATTAAGACCTTATCACCTACATCTAAGGTTCTAGGTTTTGCTCCCCTGTCAAAGTATACTTTGTACCTTCCGACGGACTTGCTTAGCATCTGTTGTGCTAAGTCACAGGTTTCTGACATTCACTGTTTTAAATAAATCACATTCTGATACGTTGTTTTAACATACTCTTCTTTTGTGAGCAGTTCTTTAAATACTTTCATGGGTCCTCTCACAGGTCTTCCATATAATAAATCAAATGGGGAAAATCCGCCTGAAACTTCGTGAGGAGATTCACGGTAGGCGAAGAGGACTGGAGCCAAATAGCGGTCCCAATCCCTGGGCTGTTCAGCACACATTCGTTTGAGCATTCTTTTGAGGCTGTCATTAATTTTTTCTACAAGTCCATTACAACGTGTATTGTAGGGTGTAGTTGTCAACTGTCTAATGCTGGGTAATCTGCTTACCGTGCGCATTATAGATGATGTGAACTGGCTGCCCATATCTGTCAAAACTTCCTCAAGTCTACTGTAAATGCGAGGAATGCCTCAGCAACAGTTTCTGTCACAATGTTACGTAGTGAAACAGCTTCCGGACACCGCGTAGCGTAGTCCATTGCGGTCAAGAGAAATCGCTTAACTCTGTCTGATGCAGGGAAAATCGGGCCCTCAAAATCCAGGGTTAATGCGCTCGGAGGGTTGGTCTATTAGAGGCACTCTGCCCAGCGGGACTCTAGTTACTTCACCATTCTTTATAGTCCTTTGGCAAATGTCACAAGCCTTACAAAATCTTCATGAATACCTGGCCAAAAGATGTGAGAGCTAACCTAATGCCAAAGTGCAAGCAATGCCTTTGTGACAAGACATTAGGCCTTCATGGACCAACCTTTGCAATTGGAAAGGTTCTCACAGTTCCATCAATAAGTATACATGTCTTGGAACATTCATTTGTTGTGGTGGAACTAATGCAAACCTAACTACGGCACGGCTACACCCCGTGTCTGTTAAAACAGACACTTCACAGTTGGATATAACACCTTTACAGGTAGGCATGCCATGTAGATGACTTTCGGGCTTACCTACAGTAAGCTGACACGGCACATTAAGGATATCCAACTCCCTTTTATTTTAAAACTAAGGTGGAATTTCTGCAGGCGAAATTTCAGGCAAACAGGCATAAATCAAACAGTAGGAACCTTACCTGTCAGCTTTAAAACCTCCTTGTCGGTTGCTTCTCCCGCTTTATCGACTGCTTTACCTTACTGCTTGATCCACTGCTTCGGCAATAGCATGTTGCTGGTCCAAAGCCTGAAAAGCATGAATGAATGGATCCTCTGGGCTTTTGAGAAAGCTTACATCAAAAAGATTTGTGACCTTCACCTCCACAGTTAAAGCATTATAACATAGATAAACAAACAGTAGGAGTAGAGGGACACTTCTTACCTTGTTCAGAAAACTATAGTACCGAGTCTTGTCAGGTGGTTTCTTATTTTGTTTGAGACTAGTATGCGGTTTTTGGAAAGAGGTAAAACTGCCATGACCATTAGCGTCTACTTCTTTCTACGTCTTAGCTTCTGTTTGGGTAAGTTATACTCACATTGACACCAGATGGGATATGGTCATAATGCTTTTGATTGTATAGTGAAGTGATTTCAGGGTAATAATGATTGACAACAATTTGGCCCAAACAGTAGATATATCATGAGGCGCAAATTTAGAAGGGGCCAGGGACTCGTTTAGAGAGGCCGCGAGGCGGCAGGGGCGAGGGCCGTAGCTTCCACGCTGGGGATGATTAAGGTTGTTCTTCATGGTGAAGAAACTTTAAAATTTTAGGGTCTAATGCAGTTATCCTGAGTAGTTTCGGCTTTTTGCATTTTGTATGTTTCAACTATTTCCAAGATTTTTTAAGGTCGCAAATGCCCACCCCTCCTGAATCCACCCTGAGACATGTGTCAGTACGGCAGCAGACGTTTTATATTGAAACAATTTTCCTCTATTCAGTAAATATAACATAACATGTTTCTCAACATGCATCAGTATGAAACGTATTTAACTGAGGCATGTTTCTTATTATTACATGGTTTCAGTTATGTTTCGATTTCCAGACATGTCTCAGTTGAGACGTTTCATATTTTCTTAGTAAACACCTTCAATTAGCCTGAACGTCAAGACAAGTTTGAAAAAATTAGACAAATGCCATCTAATATTAATGCACGAAACATGTCCTCAGCTGTTAGGATGTATTGAGAGATAGAGAGAGAGAGAAAGAGAGAGAGAGAGAGAGAGAGTAAGAGAGAGAAATAACCATGAAACTGTGAAAATCAGCAAAACGTTTTTTAGAACCCCATATCTCCAGTGAAGATATAAGATATCCATAAGATAAGTATGGTTTGAAATTACTCAACCTTCTGAATTCCATTCTTATATGCTAGAAAAAACTCAACGAATCCTGACCTTGAAAACAGCCATTAAAGCGAATCTCTGGGGTTCCATAAAGATTATAATTTTTTTGCCTATCACAGCTCCTGAGGGGAGACTCCCGGGACCAACGATTAAACTATTAGGCTACCGAATGAGAGGACATTGACAATCCCACGCAAAGAACACTCAATAACTGTTTAAATATAACGTCCCAGACCATGGTGCTTTATCCCACGTAAAGAACACTCAATAACTGTTTAAATACAACGTCCATGGTGCTTTATCCCACGTAAAAGAACACTCAATAACTGTTTAAATATAACGTCCCAGACCATGGTGCTTTATCCCACGTAGAGAACACTCAATAACTGTTTAAATATAACGTCCCAGACCATGGTGCTTTATCCCACGTAAAGAACACTCAATAACTGTTTAAATACAACATCCCAGACCATTGTGCTTTATCCCACGTAAAAGAACACTCAATAACTGTTTAAATATAACGTCCCAGACCATGGTGCTTTATCCCACGTAAAGAACACTCAATAACTGTTTAAATATAACGTCCCAGACCATGGTGCTTTATCCTACGTAAAGAACACTCAATAACTGTTTAAATATAACGTCCCAGACCATGGTGCTTTATCCCACGTAAAGAACACTCAATAACTGTTTAAATATAACGTCCCAGACCATGGTGCTTTATCCCACGTAAAGAACACTCAATAACTGTTTAAATATAACGTCCCAGACCATGGTGCTTTATCCCACGTAAAGAACACTCAATAACTGTTTAAATATAACGTCCCAGACCATGATGCTTTATACCACGTAAAGAACACTCAATAACTGTTTTAATATAACGTCCAAGACCATGGTGCTTTATCCCACGTAAAGAACACTGAATAACTGTTTAAATATAACGTCCCAGACCATGGTGCTTTATCCCTCGTAAAGAACACTCAATAACTGTTTAAATATAACGGCCCAGACCATGGTGCTTTATCCCACGCAAAGAACACTCAATAACTGTTTAAATATAACGTCCCAGACCATGGTGCTTTATCCCACGCAAAGAACACTCAATAACTGTTTAAATATAACGTCCCAGACCATGGTGCTTTATCCCACGCAAAGAACACTCAATAACTGTTTAAATATAACGTCCCAGACCATGGTGCTTTATCCCACGTAAAGAACACTCAATAACTGTTTAAATATAACGTCCCAGACCATGGTGCTTTATCCCACGTAAAGAACACTCAATAACTGTTTAAATATAACGTCCCAGACCATGGTGCTTTATCCCACGTAAAGAACACTCAATAACTGTTTAAATATAACGTCCCAGACCATGGTGCTTTATCCCACGTAAAGAACACTCAATAACTGTTTAAATATAACGTCCCAGACCATGGTGCTTTATCCCACGTAAAGAACACTCAATAACTGTTTAAATATAACGTCCCAGACCATGGTGCTTTATCCCACGTAAAGAACACTCAATAACTGTTTAAATATAACGTCCCAGACCATGGTGCTTTATCCCAAGTAAAGAACACTCAATAACTGTTTAAATATAACGTCCCAGATCATGGTGTTTTATCCCACGTAAAGAACAGTCAATAACTGTTTAAATATAACGTCCCAGACCATGGTGCTTTATCCCACGTAAAGAACACTCAATAACTGTTTAAATATAACGTCCCAGACCATGGTGCTTTATCCCACGTAAAGAACACTCAATAACTGTTTAAATATAACGTCCCAGACCATGGTGCTTTATCCCACGTAAAGAACACTCAATAACTGTTTAAATATAACGTCCCAGACCATGGTGCTTTATCCCACGTAAAGAACACTCAATAACTGTTTAAATATAACGTCCCATACCATGGTGCTTTATCCCACGTAAAGAACACTCAATAACTGTTTAAATATAACGTCCCAGACCATGGTGCTTTCATCATGTGAAAAACTGATGGTCAGACCTCCCTGTTTGGCCCTGGACGTGTATTTGTAAAACATTTATTAACAGATACAATGTTCGCCATGTACAGGGTCCTTTAATAGCAATTTCATTGCCTGGCTAAGGTTCATACAGACTATACAGTCTGTATTCACCACAGATCAAGGATAATATCAGCAAGTAACGGTCACCACCGATGTCAACCTGTCTTGTAAAACTCTTCCTATCCCGTTACGGAGACAGAATTCAAGCATAAACTATCCATTACAAGAGAATACTAAGCCAGGGCCAATCATGAATTGTACAAATTCAAGTGTTCGTGGCCAGAGCGAGGGGGAAATGGTAGATCTGGCAGTTCTGAATGAAAGCGCAAATACCGGGTCTGTTACAGTGAGGGGTTTTCATTGTACCACAGACATTAGGCACCGCCGGCCTGCCATTGCTGGCTTTGTAAACATGAATGCGGGCCCTCCACGGACAGAACTAATTAAATGTTAATATGTTGCCATTACATGCCCCTTCTTCTGTACCCCGACACTTGCTGAATGGATCCACATTGTATACAAACGAAAAGACCTGTGGTCCTGGAACAGGTACGATACCCAGACTAACCATTCTGTTGCTGCCTCGAGAGTAAAGTGATGTCCTCTTCTCCATCAAAATCGGATTAGATTGTGCGAAAAATAGGTTCCGCTTCATTTATTAACTCCAGTCTGTAAATAATGATACTGGACTACCTGCTATGATGATGTGACTTTATAGGTCATAAAAATGAACAGCACGTTTATGACCGAAGATTATAAATGTTAACTCTCAGCAAATCGACCCTATGGCGAAAGCTGGTAAAATGATGTGAAGATTACAGGATAAGTACGCAGCAGTTAAATACAAACCTAGACTGAAGATAACTCAGATTCATGTACGTTGATGCCATCTCTACATACGATGCCAGGAGTACTTTAATTGGTTATACACAAACGCGCACGAGGAGACCGCAGAAATAAAAGGTCAGTTTGAGCATACAGGCGTGTGTCTGACAGTTGCTTTTCTCAAAACTTGAAAAATGTACCTATATATATATATATAAACGAACAATAAGACTAAACGCAAACAAGAAGATAGCGAGTAGAGTTGTACCCGTAGATGCAACATACATCAGTTACGACAGTAAATAGTTGAATGGAATAATGTAATACAAAATTTACATTTTTCATATATTTTACTTTTTAAGTCTGGTGTAAAGTTTTGAAATGCCGTGCTAGTCTGTTAGTCGGCCCCCTTCCTCAGGTGTAAATGAGCTCCATTTACACCTGAGGAAGGGGTCGAGCACCCGAAAGCTTGTGTACAAGAACCTACACACAGCTAGTCTTTTTCAAAAGGTGTCAACCATTTACATTACTTTTTTTAAGTCTGGGCAATTGTTCAGTTAAGTCAGGGATTTCAATATAGGTTGAGGCGGCCACAAGGATGCCAGCCGGGGCGACTCCATCCGGCCCATGGCCGTCGTTACGATGTATCGGACGGATGCTCGCCCGACGGACCGCCCGAAGATCAGTTGCCGATATCAGTCTACCAGCAAACTGGCTGGAGCGTCGGAGGACAGTGTATCACCCGAAACCTGCCAGCAGGGAAGAGGTAAGCTGTGATAATTCAGAACCAAAGCAGTTCTGTCTTTCAATAGGTTGGCTTTAAATATTTAGATGCGTATATTCCAGTTTTATTAGATGGTTAACAAACAAACAACATAGGGAACACACACGGATAAAGTACTACTGTTAGAAATAATCAGGAGTGAGCCAATTGGGACTGTTTAGAGACCAATTTATGTTTTGAATTTTTGTTTTCTATGAGGAAAGTTTGTAATCATTATATAAGCAAGGACAGAAAATGACTTGCAATCTTACATACAGTATACACACGTGTCATAACGGGTATCGGGTATACTCATAGTATGTTAAATATTATATGTTTTTTCAGGTCGTCATATGACAATTATCATACCATTTTCACCGCTGTGATTTCATCTTATGTTCTAAAAACTGATCACTGCTAATTTTATCAGTTCCTGATGCCAACATTATTTTTTTCTATTTTTAACGCATATTTGTCTGTATATTTGAGAATGAGAAATTACATCATTTATATGTTTCTAAACTGTGGTTTCATCTCATGTCCTGAAAACTTGATTTATTGCTAATAGCAAGTTTTATCAGTTGCTGAAGAATAGAAGCGCCACCTGTATTTTATTTTTACGCATTTTCCCCTATTTTTGAAACCAACGAAAACAAACGTATCAGTTTCTCAGCCGGGTTTCCACTTAATGTCCCGAAACCTTGTATGTTTATTAAAAATTATTAGTTATATCAGTTTCTGCAGACCGGTGGCGCCACTTGTATTTTGGTTTATTTTTTAGACTGTTATATTACATCAATGGTATCAGTTTCTCAAAGTTCTGTAGTTTCCACCTAATATACTGAAACATGGTGTGTTTTTATGCCCCCCCCCCCCCTTCCCGCCCCTGGAGGGAAGACATATTGTTTTCAGTCCCGTCGTCTGTCAGCGACACCGTCAGCAGAGTCCGTAGGGCGTCTTGTGAATACGATTGTTTTTGAAGAATTCAATTTTTTCCCTGAAATTTGAAACATATTATTTCAAACCATATCTTCGAAGAGAAAACCTTGATCTTGATCTTCAAGGTCATATCCGCCGAAATGTAATATGTTTTTAGTACTTCTGAAGTACTGCATAATTTTGACACATATATAAGCTGTTTCAACCAAGTTCTCGGAAGAGATCAAAATACACCTTTGCCAGGATCTTCAAGGTCAAATCAGCCGAATTCTAGTTTAAATCCCACTCAAATCGGACACACCAGTCGTTTTTGTCATGTCCTCATATGATTTCAGAAATTAGTGACCTTGACTATAATCTCCAAATTAAAGATTCGGCAAAAATATTAGTCAGTTCATTATGTCTTTTGTTTGTGACGATTTTTGTCTGGCTGTCCGTCTGCATTCTACGGGCAACACTTTAACAGTAATTCATTTGAAAATTCAAAAGTTAGTATTTTTCATTCCCATATGTAAGTTTATTGTTCTTTTGTGAAAATCGGTCATAAATCAAGGAAATAAGAAAACTCAATCATTATTTCCTCATATTTTTGTCTAAAAAATTAACATAGCCACCTCAATTCTACTTCATTTGTGTTCGTCTTTTTATTATTAATATTGGTGTAGTCAACGTTTCTTCATCCAGTGCCAATTTGACAGCATATTTGCCTGTTCCTCTCCTGGCGTTTGGTCTATTTGTCATTTTGCCTACTGTCTTGTTGCTTTATCAGACAATAGCATACTTCATGCCACAACATTGCAACAATGCCTTTGAAACTTATACAGTTAGTATATATCATTAGGATATGGAAGAATAATGTTTTTGGTCTGAGGTCAGGGTCCTTAAAACTGAAACTCGTTATTTCGTCATATCTTTGTCAAATTTCCATTTTCATGGTGCAGTCAACTTTTCTTGACCTTGTGCCAAATAGCCAATATATCTGTCTGTTCGACTGTTGTTATCGATTTCGTCTCACAACATGCCACAATATTGCAGCAATATCTTTGAAGCTATTATTGTTATTTTGTGAAAATCGACGGACGGTCAAGGTCATAAAAAAACTTAAAATCGTAAATCTTCACATCTTTATCAAAAATTTTCATAGCTATCTGAACTCTACCTCATTTTATTTGTCTCTGCATGGCCATTTTCTGAAGTATGTCCGCCGTTACCATGGTTGTGCATTTCGGGTCAATATTCCTGGAATTTGAAAATATTGAGCTATATATGTTTTAGGTATGTTGTTTGCACACTAAAAGCTACAGTTTTAAAGCAATCCATCTGAATTTTCCTCATTCTTTTATTCACCATAGGAACATGGTCACTAGGGTGCGTTCTACCTTAAAAAAAAACCTATATCTCTTAAACTTGTTCATCTCAAAGTTTCATCTTCCTGCAAGCGTTCGGCCTCTGTTCTTCTTGTCTGTTTGTTGCTTGCCGGAAATCTTCAACAATTTTGCTGTAAAACCTTTCAAACTGACAGACTTGGTAACTATCAATTATCACCCGAAGCCAAATGTATTCAGTCAGAATCGATGAAAGTTCAAAAACATCTCAAAACATTTAATTTTTTCAAGTCCTCATTAATTGGTCAAAATGGTTTTATCCACAAACTGTAGCTCATTTTATTCGTCATTTCATTCCCTTCAAATGGAATAATGAGGTGGACTTGAACTTATGTTTTACGTTGTCTGTTTGTTAGTCGGTCACTTTTCAAAATCAGCATAATTGCATGAACATAACATTGCTTCTGCTTACTCCAGAATTTGGGGTATCTATTTGAACATTTCCTGTCTGTCTAACAGGGTGTTATTTTTTTCAATTTCAAGCACGCGCTCGGCCATTAGTCGTCCAGTCAGTCTGTCTAGAGTAATCGCTCTGAAAGTTATTCAGTTTTTAGAAAACGAAAGGTTATAGAAGTCAATTGTTTTTGTCGATATCGGTCAAAGGTCAAGGTCATCGAGAAACCCCAAAATTTTATTTTCCTCATAACCCAATTGGTAAAATATGATCCTTCCAACACAAACTATGGCTAATTTATTCCTCTATGGATTCCCCATTGCATGGTCAGTCTGTCAGTATGTGTGTCTTTTCGTTTGTTTTCAATTTCGTGCGCCTGACTTCCTTTTTTATTTATATATGGCACTCTATAGGCTTTATTAATTGCGATTCTCTATATGTTATATTTATTGGTCAGTCACTCTGATACAAAACCAAAGTTACTTGTTGGTTTTTTTTTTTGTCGAACGATCTGGTGTCAGAGTCATCGAAAACCCACAAAATCGTTTTCCTTTCATATTTTCTTCAGGAATGATCGTAGCCAAATAACAATGTTTCAAATATTGTCAGTTTTAAAGCTCAAGGGGTGTAGTTTTGTGCACAGGCAACATTTGATAAGCTTTACAGGGCTTTATGAAATCTTGCCACATCTTGCACCTTTTCTCGTAGATTTGACAGTTCTCGCTCTACAGGCCACAGTTCTTATGCAATATCGCTCTGAATGTTGTATGCTTGATAGAAAACGGTTAAAGGTCAAGTTCATCAAGAACCTTAACAAAATATATGTAGTTTAATCATAACCTGGTGCAACATTGTCTTATCCACACAAACTATATAGCTTAAATGATCTGATTTGTTTAAGTCTGTCTGTATCTTCCTTTATTCGTCTGTTGTCGTGAAATTATGTCTGCCTGCTTGTTCGCCTGTCTTACATATATGGTATTTTTAAAGCCACATATGTTTTAACAATCGCTTTGAAGGTCATACAGCTGACAGAAAACAGAAAGTTCTACTCCAAATCGGGCATAGTAAAGGTTATAAAAACTTTAAAATCTTATATTCCTCTTAACTTGGTCAAAAATGCTCGTATCTACATGAATCATAGCTCATTTTATTCCTCTATCCATTTTCTATAATCTGGTCTGGTCATACGAGCTGAGTCTGCCTCTCAGTATGTCCGTCAGTTCGTCTGTTATCGTCTATTTCATCTGCCTGTTCTTTTGTCTATGAAAGTTGTTCAGTTGATAGATAACCGTTATCAGGTTACGTACGTCTGTTCGTCCGCGTTTTCAAAATCAGCATTATATCTGTTACTTTTTAGCTCATTTGGCTAAAAGTCATCTGAGCAATGACGTTCAGCCTTTGTCCGGCGTCCGTCTGTCTGTCTGCCTGTCCGTCCGTCCGTTTACAGGGCACAAATCGTAACCATTGGACCTGGAATCTTCCTACTTGACATCCAAGGAGGTCCATAAATATTTTGAAACCTAAAATTATGTCTCTGTTACCCATATCCTTCGAGCAGAATTATTAAAAAATAAGTATACAAAACCTTCAGTATCTGAACAACCAAAGCATTGAACACCATGATTCTTTGCATAAATATTCATCACGTGCTGTTTCATCAGTTCATGCAGACTGGTGGTGCCACTTGGATTTTTTATGCCCCCGCCACAAAGTGGCCAGGCATATAGTTTTACCCATGTCCGTCATTCTGTCATTCAAAAATGAATCAGTTGTACGGACTTTTACACAATGCCTGCAGGTATTTGCCTAATTTTTTGGTGTGTTTTGACCGTTTTACGGCTCCTGAACATAGAAAATTTCATGAAAAATATACATTTTCATGAAAAATGCACATGTACGGCATTTTTTTTCGCAATGCCTGCAGATACTGGTCTAATTTTTTGTGTCAGGGCAGATAAAGACAAGTTACAGATCGAGTTTGCGTTTCGTCAAGGTTGACATATTTTTTACCGTTTGAGGGCTCCTGAACATAAAAAAATTTCATGAAAAAAGAAAGAAATTTTCATGACAATTGTACATGTGCAGCCTTTTTAGCTTTCAGTCCCATAGGCTGATGGGCTATTTGTCAGTGAAGATGTATATCGAAAGAATCTCGGTCAAGTTCGAAGATGGGTGACCTTGACCCATTTTTCTACATTTTAGAGCTGATCATAGAAAAACACTCAGAAGCTTATATCTCAGGATTTTCATAAAACTTACTATGATCATTGAGACTGATGGTCTGTGCCTGCTGCACAGGTTTGTTGGCGCCACCTACAATTTCGAATTTTTTTATGAATTTTTATCAGACTTTCACCTTTGGCCTTGTGAACATGTTATCTCTTAAAGAATTCGCCGTAGGAATTTTTATTTCTTTGGTGATGATGTATATCAACCAATTCTTGGTCAAGTTCGAAGATGGGTGACCTTGACCTATTTTTCTTTGTTTGAGAGCTGATTATAGAAAAACACTTAGAAGCTTATATCTCAGGAACCATTGTGTGGATTTTCACAAAACATACTGTGGTCATTGGGACTGATGATCTGTACGTGCTGCACAATTTTGGTGGCGCCGCCTACAATTTCTGATTTTTTAATGAATTTTTATCGGATTTTTCAATTTTGGCCTTTTGTGCAGGATATCCCCAAAGGTATTCATCACAGGAACTTCTTTCTTCAGTGCTATTGCATATTTACAGAATCTTTTTTTTTTTTTAAGATTTTTTTGTGGAGGTAACCACCTCCATTTTTTAATGCGTTGCTTAACTAAATATATGTACATCTGCAGAGTTCCATTCCGGTTTCTGACTACGTGACAGGGGCTTGTATCCGATATTTCCTGGCGTCAACCAGGAGGTTCGGTATACCACTCCTGCGGGCCTTTGTGTGTGTCATCCCCATGATTGGGTCATAACACCGAGGAACCCCCGAAAGGCGCTCTCGTTGGTGAGTGAAACACGACTGATGGGCACAGTCTCCCCATTAAGCCTGCAGAGCGCTTACCCTGGGCGGGGGCCGACCGTAAAAAATCTCACCGCCTCGGCTGAGATTCGAACTCACGATCTCCCGGCTTTGAGTCCTGCGCTCTACTCCTGAGCCACAGAAGCCGGTTTATTTACAAAATCTTTGTCAATTTCAAAGGTCACATTTCTAAGGTCACAGAGCTTTTATTAGAAAAAAATTTAGGAGCTTATTTCTCAGAAAGCATTTGGTGGATTGTTATGAAACATGGTACATACCTCTACAATTTAAAATTATAACTGATTATCAGCTTTTGTTAAAATTCTAGTTTCGCAATGCAATGCTTACAGATACTGGCCTATTTCTTGGTCTGTGGGCGCATAATGAACACTTACCGATCGAGTTCGCGTTTCGTCCAAGTTGACCAATTTAGGAGCTTATTTCTCAGAAAGCATTTGGTGGATTGTTATGAAACATGGTACATACCTCTCGAATTTAAAATTATAACTGATTATCAGCTTTTGTTAAAATTCTAGTTTCGCTATGCAATGCTTACAGATACTGGCCTATTTCTTGGTTTGTGGGCGCATAATGAACACTTACCGATCGAGTTCGCGTTTCTAAGTTGACCAATTTAGGAGCTTATTTCTCAGAAAGCATTTGGTGGATTGTTATGAAACATGGTACATGCCTCTCCAATTTAAAATTGTAACTGATTATCAGCTTTTGTTAAAATTCTAGTTTCGCAATGCAATGCTAACAGATACTGGCCATTTCTTGGTCTGTGGGCGCATAATGAACATGCACTAACCGATCGAGTTCGCGTTTCGTCCAAGTTGACCAATATTTTGACCGTATGACAGATCCTGAACATAGAAAATTTCGTGAAAAAAGAAATTTTTATGAAAAATGCACATGTATGGACTTTTTCCACAATGCCTTCAGATACTGGCCTGATTTTTGGTGTGTCACTTGATTATGACCAGTTACAGATCGAGTTGGCATTTTGTGATGGTGGACCTAATTTTGACTATATGACAGCTCCTGAACTTAAAAATTTTACAAAATTTAACAAATATTTCTAATTTGCTCCAGACGGGGGCATTCGTGTCGTTCCGACACATCTAGTTTTTCTAATTTTTACGCAATTTTTTTTCTTTATTTATCAGACCTTCAAAGATGCAGTCGTCTGTTAATAGGGTACTTATCGTTACCATTCAACCTAGAATCTTCTAATTTAACATCCAGGGAGGTCCATGGAATATCATCTTGGAAACCTGAAATTTGGTCTCTGTTACCCATATCCTTTGAGCTATAGGGTTTGTAAATACCCCTCAGTATATTTAAAAATTTGATACAAAAGCTCCAATTTCTGAAAAACTAATGCATGTACCACCATGATTCTTTTCATGCAGATCGGTCATGGAGTTTTTCATTGGTTTCTGCAGACTGGTGGCACTACCTGGATTTTTTTTTTCAAATTTTTACGCATTTTCTTTAAATTTTATTTTTATGACCTTGACAGATGCGGTCGTCCATTAACAGGGCACAAACCGTAACCATTGTTTCTAGAAGCTTCTAACTTGACATCCAGTAAGGTCCATGACAAATCTCCTTGGAAAACTAAACTTAGATCTCTGTTACCCATATCCTTTGATCTATGCTTGGGATACCTCCTTTAAAATTTGGCATTAGATGATAAAATTCCTTTTGTGAATGTCATTCTAGACAGCTGAGCGTCATGAACCCTGGGTCACTTTTTTTCTGCTCCCGCACAATATTGCTCATTCGTTTGACTGTTTCCACATGTTCCCTTGTCCCTTTGTCCGCCTGTCTATCTGTCTGTCCGTCTAATTTCAATTTTCGGCAAGCCCATCGAACCATGGTCGTTTAATCTGTTTGCCTGTGTCTCTGTAGTCTACAGGCAACAGTTTTGCAGCAATCACTTTGATAATCACACAGCTGACTGAAAATCAAAAGTCCTTGGAACCTTTTTGTATTTGGTAAATATTAGTCCAACGTCAAGGTCAAAGTCATCGAAAAACCTCATTATCTTTGTTTCCTAATAACTTCGTCCGAAATGTTTCTATCCACACAAACTACAGCTCAAGATCAAGGTCACCAAAAAACATTAAAGCTGTTTTTTCTTCAGATCTTTGTAATAAGAAATCATAGCCACTTAAACTGTAACTCGTTTTATTCGTCTCTCCATAGCAATGTTCTCGGGGTTAATTACCTGGTGTTGCGGTTACAATGATTACGCATTTTTGGAGTAAAATTAATTAAAATCGAAAATATTGCGTCATATTTTTACAACTTGTTAAGGCTAGATAGAGATCTTTATTTTAACCAGGCAGCATTCCGTACGTTTCCGTAAGTAACCTTATTACAAGTCTCGCCAAAGCTCTATACACTATAAAACATATCACAACTGTTTGGCTACACCTGAAACTTCTTTCTGAGGACAATAGGCCTCATTCGGGAGTGTACAACGTATTTTTGTTAAATTTATTTTCTATCTCGTCACAAAAATGTTTTCTATCTTGTCACATTTAACGCTAGACACGTCTAGTTGTCTGCTAAGTGTACCATCTTACTAGCTTTCAAAGACAATTGTATCTCACGTCAAATCTTGTCAGGTTTGACGACAAACGAGAATAAGCCAGATTAGGCAAAAACGGGTATATATGTATGTTTATATATAAATATATATATATATATACATATATATTATATATGTGTGTGTGTCTTTAAAAAAATTTAGCTCCCCCCCCCCCCCCGTGAAAAAAAAATCCTTGAACCGCAAAACACAGTGAAAATACAGTGGCTCCCTATCGGCCACAACACAGCGATAAGGCCTCACTTGGCACAGATGTAATGAAATCTATAATAAACTTGCTTCATCACAGAAGGAACTGGTCGCTGCATATTGCTCCAACTCATCACATTCATGACGGGGGAGGCGACAATGAATGAGGCCCGCTTTATGGCATGATTTATTGTGATATGTCACAGAAAGTGGTTTGTGTAGAAGTGTGTTTTTATTTTAAGCGGGTTATTGCGAGTTATTTAAACCAAGTTTACAGCGTATATTACAAGTATAGAAATAACAAGCGCAGACCCCTTTCATTACTAGCGGGCTTTGTCACGGGGACGCACTTGAAACGGAAGTGTTTAGCAAACTAATACATCTATCAAGCATGACGAACTACACGTCGCTAAACGGTGATAGTAACAGTGATTTTTCAGAGTGTCAGCCGTATTTATTTGAGCAATGATTAGATTTGGGTACTACAGCGTACTTTACCTTGTGTACTCACCTGTGTACTGACAATCACGGAACCCAGCTGCTGTTAGCCGCCTGCAGCGACGAACCCTCTCATGACCTATGATGGGTTGACTGTTCCGTCGCCTGCCCATACACTGAGCTGAGTGGTGTTGGTACACGATCCGATCATGTTTTCTGGAAGAGGGAGCTTGGTATTCATTGTAATGGACATTGTAACATTAAAACTTTTACTCCATAGTATAAGTATCGTATTAAGAACCAAACTGCAACATTTAAGCAAGATGAAGTGTTTTTTAACTTCTGTAATTTTATATTTTGGTCCAAGAAGACACAGAGCAAACTGTCACAGCCGCCATGATGCATGACATTGAGAGAGAACGTATTTGTGACGACTTGGTTTTGCGTACTGTATCATAAAAAGATATACGCGAATTTAAACTGAGAATTTATCTGTATTAGCTTATAAACAATGTCTAAATAAATAAACTAAATAAACTTTGTCCAAATAAATAAACTTTGTCCAAATAAATAAAATATCCGGGATAATTTAGGATTTTCTCAGATACAGATCGTATAGAGCTTATAATCCACCCATGCAAGTGCATATATGCATGGTATCTGACTAAAATGTTCTTTCAGCTATATCTAACATTTAAGTCACCGTCGGTGGCTAAGCTACTGTCAGCTCCTGTCTCCTCGTATTTGTATGAAGTTAAGGAGAGCTAACTTTTCAGTTAGCCCAGAAATCATTTTCAGCTATGGATTTAATTGTACCTTTGTCTGTTTTGTATACGCTTGTTTGTTGATATATAGTAGCTTTTCGTTGTGACTTGATATAAAAATTATTACGAGCATTTCTTTAATATACATAGATTTAATATTTATTGTGCTACGATTTTACAGTATTGCATAATAAAATTAATTGTTTGAATACATGTTTTCACTCCATTGCCCATGTATGGGAAATCACCTTATCTTATTTTTCTGAGGAAAACGATGAGAAGCTAATTTTGCAGAAAAAGGAACACTTAAATACTTATATATATATATATATATATATATATATATATATATATATATATTAATATGTGTCAGTTCATTTTAAATTTTGTTCGTCAACCTGTCAATTTTGTTTATGATGCCTACATACTGAGAATACGCAGTGAATGTTTTCCTGCCCAAACTTTAACGATTTTCGAAGTAATTTATAGTCTCCAATTATAAGATGTTTTTACCTAGGTTCCCTTTCCATTCCTAAACGAGCGATACATGCTATGTACAGGAAGCAGTTCGCATTCAGGACTTTATCCACTCGAAAACGAGACCATTTACCGTAAACGCATTAAGCTGTAAAGCGTGAAACGACTGCGTGTGGGCTCATAGGGAACAGGACCCGTTAATCACGTATTATTTCGCCTCAGTGTATATCATGTACAGCTTTTATAAGCCAGTGTGCGCCGACGATCTTTGACGCACAGCCAGCCGTAAGAACAATTATATAAACTTGTAATCTGGAATGTTTGCAGTAGGATATGAAAGTGAGAGAATAATATCGGTACTAAGTAAAAATCATAATGCCATGGCAACGCGGCTATACAGATAATTGGTGTATTTAACTGACTTACTTTGACAGCGTGTGGAAAATCGATTTCAAGCCAGTTTGGTTAATTTGTGCCGACAAACACAAAGGCTCCCTCCCGAGCCAACAGGAGATATACATACGACAGTACAGCGCTCATAAAAAGCATGTTGACAGGGCTAATTGAAATGGGAATGGCTTATTTCTTGACAATACCATTACTGTGACAAGAGGAGATTCGTGGCAAGATAAAGGATACTCTATATACCTGGGTACGCTCCTGTAAGCATTTGAGCCAGTCACGGACTTATGTATAGATATGCTAGTCTGATGTACCTTTACTTAACGACACGGGGACTTTAAATGGCTACATGGGAGACGCGTTCACACTTGGCAATTCTAAGGCATACCTACTTCTGTATACCCGGTATTTGCAGTGCATTTCTGAGCCGGGACGGGCTTTGGATACAGTGCAAAATGTTATTGCGAAATGGAAATATTTAGATATTCCGAGGTTATGATTGTTTTAATCAATGATTAAAACACGCGTGTAGTTACAAGAAAGATAAGGGAATTATTGGAAATATTTAGTAATTTCATCACAATGCATAATACTTACTACGAAAACGTAATTACTGGAACTATATGATAATTACTGGAATACACTGAATTTATTATAAATACATTATACTAATTGGAAATATACTGTTATTATTGGCAATGCATGAAAAGTATTGAAGTCTGAGGACATTTATGGAAATCCATAAAGGACTCACGGTCTTACCATGCAGCACAGTCCATTGCCCTTAGGAGATTGTTCTTAAATTGAAGAAACATCCAGTGGTCACTAAAAGAATCATTCCAAAGCGCCCGTCTTGCTGAGCGTGTGGTAAGACTATTGTGACGTAATGCCGTTTCGTCACTTTCAACATGGTGTTCGCACTAATCAGATGACATTGACCTCATCGAGGTGAATGTGCAAAGGGTTCAAGGAAAAACCAATAGAATCTTATGATTAAAAATTACGCATAACTATGGAGGAAAAATTCGTCAAACAACTATATCGACCGGCTTATCAAAGATAATATGATAAGATAATAGATAATATAATAAGACTGGATAACATCACATGCAGACCAGAATGCCTGCGTGACGGCTTCATGCATTGTATTAGCAGACCTTACACAAACATTTAAGTCTACCTGCAAACTGCGTTTGATTGTTACAAACCCGTTAGAAGTAAAATGCTGCATAGCAACCATAATGTGAATATCGTTGTGAACCCGCGTAAAAATATTAGATACAGTTTCATAATAATGTCTGCTGATAAAAACATCTCTTTCATGGGTCTGCTACAGATGAAAATCACTCCATCAAAGAACGTGCATAAATTAATAAATTATTGTTCTAGAAATTCGCAGTTATAATGCAGCAGTTGTGATAATTTATGCCGCGGCCGTAAGTAAAATTATTACATTTTTATATTTTAACTTAAATATTTTCAGGGGTATAACTATTAAAAGAAATATTAAAAGATATGAACCAATTGTTACAGCATAACGAACAGCGACGAGGATACAATGAGCAAATACAGAGATATAATGAAAGATACGGAGGTCATGTGATACAGTAAAATGAGAGAAAAAGGAACCCAAAACTATCGTAAACATAATGGCTAACTACAGCTGACATCTATACAGTACAGGCTTCGGCAGCTCATGTTGCTGCCTACACGGGCGGAATCAGTACTGCTCCAGCGTATTTATTGCCTTCAGAGGAAATCTGTCGTCAGGAATATATAATGGTTTACCAGCCCCACAGAGTGGGTTGGTAAATAAGTGCCGATGGTCTATACGTGTTGCTGACGCGATTTAATACCCGGCGAGGTCTAATCTTAGCGTGGTAAGCAAGTAATATCTACTTGATCCTGCCGAGGTCAAATGCCCCACAATGGACAGGAAGTCGAGCAGAAAATGGATATATAGCTAGGGAATTTGATTATGACTGGGCGGGACTGCAGTCAAGCCGCGTTTGAGGTTGTAATGATAACTACAATAGCCTCAAGAACTCAGCTTTTGTAAGTGAGAAAGTTTATATAATTCGTGTCCAGATGGATATTTAACCTCCAGTCCTATTTTTAATGTAAATTGTTACTGTCCGTTTCTGGTAATCCCAGGGCCTTGTGTGTACCATACTGTTCCCTTAAAAAGGTTATATATCAAAGTGAAGCACCACTTCACGTCCGGATATTCGCCTCCCACGGACCAAAGCACATCCTACCAAACCTGGCAAAGGTACACGGGAAGCCTCAGGATATATAGACCTGAGAATTAGAGGTGTAGCACACGCATGTACAGGAAGCTCTCGTGTTTTCGTCACGCTCCTTCGCAAAGTCTTGAACATGCGTGGTCTGTGAGAGTTACAAAAGCCCTTTGATCTTTCGTTCCCAATTAGTGGAAGTAAGAGGTTCCAAAGAGTGCTCAAGACAGAAACCACCTGCAAAAGGACCACGGCGTGCAAGAAACAACTCCCTGACTGGTCTAAGTATATACCAGCACGGTACACACTATTGTGCGCCATTATGCGTTTTTAGTATAACGGGATTGGATATGTCATTATTCACGGAGATAATGACCCTACCAAGTGAATGAAGAAATGATTATTTTAACCAGAGACACATATGTCGTTGCTGGGCCGACAGGTTTACATATCATTAAATCAGTGCTCATATACTGCCTTTCACTGGAGCTAAAACTGCCATGGGTATATGGAGTTAACTATAGCTGTGTAGTTATTCCACAACTCTAATGATCTGTTGAAATTTAAACCAAAATGGCCTAGAAGAGGAATCATAGTGTCATCGCATATTGAATACATATATGTTCAAATCTGTGATTCGTATCTATCGAACCTGTGAGTTGTATCTATACATTTGATCGGGAGTATCGTCTTTTAATTTATTAACAAACTGAACAAAAAATGTCACACAGGAGGAATCATAAAGTGACGTCATTTTCAAACCGGACTACTGTCAAGTTGTCCCTGGCTCTGGCTAGAAAATCAGGCAGCTTTTCCAGCAACAGAAAGTTATCAATAAAACATCTTCCGGACGACCATCCAACACGCACATGGAAAGCTATCATGAAAAGTCGACGGGGAAGGGCCCGTTTACACTCTGAAAATGAGGAGGTAAGTCATGGATGTAGTGACCCAGTCAGGAGGATTTTATGTACACTCCATTCAACCTATTCTAATAATTTTTTTTCTGCGTTGGTATTTACTAAATGCAAAAAAACAACAAATCTTAGGATACTGTTATAGCAAGGTAATAGTGTCCCTTGTATCAACTAATTATTACGAATTTACATCGATATACAGTATCGCGACAATACATTGAGGGCCTCAATGTGCTTATGATCTTAAAGGGACATAATCAGGAGCTTTATTGCTTGCCGGAAATCTTCGATTTCGGCAAGCATGTTGGTCAGTTGCGTATGTCTGTTTGTGTGTTTGTTTGTCACGATGTTTGTTTGATTGTTTGTCAGTACTCTCCTGGCCACAATTTTTTAGCAATCGATCTGAAACTTTCAGGGTTGATTGAAAATCAAAAGTCCTGGAGTCTATTGTTTTCGGTAGGCATAAGTTAAAGGTCAAGGTCAAGGTCATCGAAAAACGTCAAAATTTTATTTTCATCATACTTTTGTAACTATTGGTCCTATCTTCACAAACTTAGGGTCATTTTCTTCCTCTGTGTCTTCTTCATAACATGGTCTTGTCATCTTTGCTCAAATTTGTGTCACTTTGTCAGTATGTCTGTCTGTCTGTCAGTTGACCTCAATTTCACCTTCTTGCTGGTGCTTCTGTCTTACATATAGCATTCTACAGGCCATAGTTTTGCAAGAATCCTTTTGAAATTGGTGTATCTTATGTCTTACACTAATATCTCAAAATTGATTTTTCATTTTCAGTATATGGCCTCTAGGGGGCGCTGCACTTAAAATTCATCAACGTATAATTTTGTTGACAATATCTCCGAAACTATACACCTGAATTACATAAACTATAGCTTAATTTCTTCCCCTGAGTCTTCTCCATAACTAGGTCAAGTCATCTGGCCTCAGCTTTGTGTCACTTTGACAGTATGTCTGTCTATCTGTCAGGTGTCATCAATTTCGCCTTCTTGCTTGTTCTTGTGTCTAACATATAGCATTCTACAGGCCACAGTTTTGCAGGAATCCTTTTGAAACTGATACATCTTAAGTCCTACACTAATATCTCGAAAGTGATTTTTCAGTTTTGGAAAATGGCCGCTAGGGGGCACTGCACATGAAACACTAAAACATATCATTTTTTGCCCATATCTCTGAGACTTTAAACCTAAATTTCATAAACTGTAGCTTATTTTCTTCCTCTGTCTTCTTCATAACATAGTTAAGTCTTTTTGTCTCTACTTTGTGCCGCTTTGTTAGTATGTCGGTCACTTCAAAACACTTCAAAATGTTATTTTTCTCATAACTTTGTCCATTCTGGTCCTATCTTCACAAACTTTGGCTCATTTTTTTTCACCTTCGTCTTCTACATAACTAAGTCTAGTCAACTGATCTAAACTTTGTGTCACTTTGCAAGTTGTCTTAAATGTTGCCTTCTTGCTGGTTCTTGCCTCTGTTATAATAGCATTCTATAGGCCACAGTTTACCAGGAATCACTTTGCAACTTTCACCTATCGTATATTGGAACGAATTCTTGAAGCTGTATATCTATTTTTGAATAGGTCAAAGTCATGAAAACACGTCAGATTATTATTTCCATCGTAACTGTGTCAATATTGGTCCAAACTTTACAAACAATGGCTCATTTTTTCCTCTTTGTCTTCTTTATTACATGCTCTCATTATCTGTCTTCCAATCTGGGTCAGAGTGTTTCCGGCAAGCGCGTGACCTATGGTCGTCTTGTTAAGATTATTCTTTCACTCAACCGTTCGGTTTTGCTGTTAATAAAAGTTTTCCAGCAAAACCATCCCATCACAAGATTTCAGTACTTCGCATACGGCTATTCAACACCTTGTTATGGGTCTGCGTGTTGATAAAACACAGTCCCCGTGTGTCTGTTTACCATAACAAGGCCGCATAACCGAAGGTCCAATTGTGAGCCGCCACACGCGGTGTTTAAGCCAGCGGGAACATGTATAACGTTTGTCGGGCCAAGTAAGACAGACAACACGTGATTGACACGTGTTGTTTCTCCGCGATGCACACGGTCCCACTCGCTGTGTTTATGTAGACACCTGCGATCGCGCCCAATCCACTGTTTGAACACTCGTTTACTGGAATAAGCAAATGGTTTAAAGTACTGAATTATTTTCCATGGAAGAAGATATTTTTCGCGTTAATTCCACATGCTTTATAGATGATTAAGCCCCTTTAAAAACCAGATCCATTTGACGATACACATTTGTACACATCACTTTCACGGGACATTCTACGTCACACGCATGTGTACCAGGCGATCCGTGGTCGATATCTGCGTTTGACTTAAATGGGGTGAGGCGGTACATACAAATCCACCTATCACCATAACTAGATGAACTATTGGTAGATCTCATGATCAGTACATATTAATTTCAAATCGGGATACTAGTTGAAAATCTTATGGTCTCTTTCTTGCGTATTCAGTGATTGGCCTTTTTGGACCATCGATTGATTTAAAAGTATTCAAATATCGAGGTTCATCTCAACATTGACACGGTCTTCCAAGCGATTTACCATTTTGATTATTCTTGTATAGTGAGGTCGATCGAAACTCGGTGTGTAATTTATATCATCACTGTGAACACATACGCTTTATAATGCAGTATGTATTTAATTATATGTATTTAATTTTTCCATGCCTTTCTGCTCCTACTTTGGCACTTGGCGGGATTTCTGCACACCAAGCGTTCCTGGGTAGACAGACGGCTACATGTTGTTCACAGTGTGTTTGCGACAGACTAACGGTTCCATGTTGTTCCAAGTGTTTTGGGGTAGACCAACGGTTCCAGGTTGTTCCAAATGTATTTAGCTCAGCTGACTGAAAGTAACTGAGGTTTAATCATCTGTTAGCAATAAATCCATTGTTGCCCTTTTATTTGTATTTACTAATTTATTAATAACCTGTATACATGCAGGTGTGTAACAATGGCACTTATCACATAACGAAGTGCACTATTAGCTCAAGAATACCAAACTCTTAAGGATACTATAATAAACGTTTAATATTTGAAGTCTTCTCCTTACCTAAGTAATTTAAGATTTGGTGTTTTAATGGAACTTTGTATAATTTACTCACAGTGCGAATTAAACAAATGCAAAAATATGGTTAATAATTTAAACAAATAATAATGATTATTAAATACGTTTTATGATAATTAGAATGTGGTGATTTGTTTCGTATAAGCAAAATACAAAGGATCTGGCCTTTTACAGACCTATTGTAATTTAATAATAATCAACGAGCGCACGAGTCCGCAAAAAAACATTCCTCCTGAATCGTGTATACTTATCCACACTTGTATTGCAAGGTCTTCCCTGACACCACCCCCCCCCCCCCCCCCCCATCCCCCACCCCCCATTTACGCCACAACAAAAATATACACGGGTGAAAACATAACTTCCTTAATTGTTATGTAGCCAATACGGAGCTAGATAATTCGAGACTGCATCATGCGCTGGGTACATTCAGCTGGTCCGGTGTTAAGCTGCTGCCAGCACAGAGCTGAAGATAATGTGCTTGATACAGTGCTAATTATTGAGCTAGATAAAGAGCTAGATAAAGAGCAAGATAATGAGCTTGATACAGAGCAAGATAATGAGCTAGATACAGAGCTAGATAATGAGCTAGATAAAGAGCTAGATACAGAGCTAGACGAAGAGCTAGATAATGAGCTGGATACAGAGCTAGATAATGAGCTAGACACAGAGCTAGATATCGAGCTATATAAAGAGCTAGATAATGAGCTAGATACAGAGCTAGATGATGAGCTAGATACAGAGCTAGATACTGAGCTAGATAATGAGCTTGATACAGAGCTAGATAATGAGCTTGATACAGAGCTAGATATTGAGCTAGATAAAGAGCTAGATAATGAGCTAGATAAAGTGCTAGATAATGAGCTAGATACAGAGCTAGATAATGAGCTAGATACAGACCTAGATATTGAGCTAGATAAAGAGCTAGATAATGAGCTAGATATTGAGCTAGATAAAGAGTTAGATAATGAGCTAGATAAAGAGCTAGATAATGAGCTAGATACAGAGCTAGATAATGAGCTAGATACAGACCTAGATATTGAGCTAGATAAAGAGCTAGATAATCTGAGACTGCATCAAGCGCCGGGTACGTTCATTTGGTCCGGTTATAAGCTGCGGGGATGCTGATTTTTTGTTATGATTCACTCCATAATTTTGATAACTTTGTATTTATATTATTGTGAAATATGTACATGTGCCACATCTTGCAGCCGCGCGTGCAATATAATAACCTTCCAGTAACTGGGGTTTAATCATCTGTCAGTAATAAAATCTATTGTTGCCCTTTTATATGTATTCGCTAATTGATTAATAGCCTGTATATATGCAGGTGTGTACAATTGCACTTATTACATAACGAAGTGCACCATTAGCTCAAGAATACCATACTCTTTATGATACTATAATAAACGTTTAACATTTCCAATATTGGAAACACGTTAACTTCCAGTGTAATATCAGTATAAAAACCTTGGTTATCTACAACATCAAGGAGGTGTTACCAGGACCGCGTTATGTAGCATTTATCCTCTATCGTAATAATGTGGATTACGGCATCACGTTCGGTGGGCAGTTTTCTATTAAATTAGGCCGAGTATTCAGGGAAATGTTCATATCAATTTTCGATTGAACATCTGTGTAATAAAAGTCATCAAAATTAATTGAGTACAGCGCCTGACATTAACGTAGCCATGGTTAGGTGATAGGGAATGAAGTACCGCAGTGTCTTGATGAAGCCTAAGAAATTACTTGCGTCATTTGTGTCCTCAGATTCATCACTAAGACAGTGCAGACCTCCGCCAAGGCAGCTCATTACCCTCATATGGCTTCGTAAGAAATGCATAATTTTTCATTAAAAAAAAAATTCCTTGATCCCGATGGTGATCAAGATCACCCCCAACATTTGATATATTGTTCCTTGTTTCATTGCCGAGCTATTCTTAAAATTTAATTAAAATCCATCCGTAAATATCTTGAGCAATTTAGCTAACAGACAAAAAAACAAACAGACGAACAATTAAACTAGACGACCAGAGGTCGAGCTTTTGCCGGAAGTTGAAATAAGACGGACAAACAGACAGAAGACATGATAGTTTTCTATCAATTTTATGACTCACAGAGCGATTGATAAGAAACTTTGGCCTGTAGAATGACATGTCAGAAGACCTCTCTAGCTTTAAAAGTGAAAAAGAGAAAAAAAGACCCCACATTTTGGAATTTCATGATTTTTTTCCGAAAAAATGTGTAACCATGGTAACAGCGTTTAGAGCAGCTACACATCAGAAGAAGGCAATGGAATGACGAATAAATCAGCTACATTTACGATGATCCATGACGAAGATATAAAGAAAAATGATTTTGTAGTTTTTCGATAACCTTGACCTTGACCTTTGACCCATGTTGGCCAAAAACAAAAGGCTCCTAAGTCTTTTGATAGTCAATCAACTGTGTAAATTTGAAAGCGATTGCTGTAAAATGTGATATATCGCATCGATCGATATTCAAGTTAATCGCGCTAGTTGTATATATACAAGCTAGAACTTTTTTTACATTATATAATTATTTTGAGCCCGCTGTTACCAGGGGCGGACAGGGGACATTGGGTTAAGGAAGCTCAGCACTGTGCCCGAGATGAACAAATGTGCCGGGTGTCCAACTATAGGTGATCTGAGCGATCACCCTTTGTCCCGCGTCCGTCTTACCGTCCGTCCAGAGCACAAATCGTAACCATTTGACCTATAGGAAGTTCCATACCAAGTTGTATACCAACAATTAGGTCACTGAGACTTATTTCATCTGTGCTGCGGCATTTTTGTGTGTTTCAGCACCTAAAAAATAGACTTGTTCCGTGTTGTCAAAAAAAAAATTGCACTCAACCCCGAAAAATGAAACATTGTGGATCATCCGTGTTTGAGATCCAAACGTAAGATAAAATATCTCAGTGGTGATTGCATGGATCGTCCTGAAATTTGGTTAGCTAACTGATCTTGGGTAGCCCTTTCAGCTGTGAAAGGCTGGTGACGCCATCTACATTTTCTTTACCTTAATGCCTTTTGAATATTATTGTTCAGACTTAGAACAAGACACAATAGGTGGACGTGTCACAATGGTAGCCCAGCAAACAAATTCTTTACGTTCAGTGCACAGATTGAAAGAACGTGCCTCATTTACATTGAAATTTTGAAGATAATCTGGTCAACGTGTCCGTCACAGCTGCTACTGACACATATGCAAAATACAGATCTTATGGCATCTGATTTATATCTAAACTTTATATTTTGAATAACATATCTCAGTTATGATTGCATGGTATGACATTTGGTAAGCTTGATGATCATGGATAGTCGTTTCAGCTGTGCATAACTCATGGTCCCATCTACATTTTGATATATTTTATGCATTTTTTTGGTGTGTATTTCGTTGTACTCATATATTAAGACTGAACAGGTGTTAACAAAGAATCAATCATGATTCTTTCTTTATCTCAAGGTAGGTTCTAGTTTCGTCTCCTTGCATACCAAAAATTAGGTCACTGTGACCTATATTCTGTGAGTCCTGCATTCAGCCCTAAAACGTAAAACATTGAGCTTCATCAGCACATTTAACAGTGTTAAAATGTTAACAAGAAGCCCCTGGGCCATTTATCATTGGCGTCATGATCTGGTGAAAAAATTTATAAGGAACCTTGAACAATGGGTAGAATGACTTGCTGAGTGTTTAAAAGCATGCTTTTTGTCCACAGTCCTTAGAAAATAGGTTACATTAATAACCTTATATTGGGTTTGAAAGAACATTTTACCAGAAACTCCCTAAATGCTAAGTTAGAAGTTTCTACGTCCAACTGCTACGGTTTGCGTCTATCTGACTTAGAGGGTAATCAAATCATGTTCTTACACACAGCTCACAGAATAAAGGTCAAAGTGACCTTATTTAGGGTTTCCAGGAAAATTTTACAGGGAGCTCCCTGGACCTTGATTAAATTTGAAATTTCTAGGTCCAACTGCCACGTTTTAGCTCCTATAATATGAATCACGGAGACCTTATTTCAGATGTCCATGGAGACATTACAATGACCTTCCTTTACTTTAAGAAACACGTTTATAGATCGAACAGTAATCGAACAGATTTGTGCCCTGTCTGATTTTCTAGGTGCTCAAAAATAGGTTTACCGCTCGTAGCAGATAGAATATGCCATCATAACCTAATCTCTTATGTTGAAGGATACTTGCCAAGGACCTAATCGAATTTATAATTAGAAGATTCTAGGTCCAACCGTATTGATTTCTGCCCATCTGACTTTCACAGTGCTGGAATCATCATCTTTCTCTATAGCTCACATAATGTGGGTCCTAGTGACCTTATTTCAGGATTCAAAGGACTTGCCAAGGATCTCCCTTGATACCATATAAGAAGATTTCAGTTTTGTACCCTGCGTGACTGTCTGGGTGTTCAAAACATGTTTTTGCCTCCATAGATCTCTATGATCCGGGGGCGGGGGCACTTATTCTGGGTTCGCGATTGATAGATATTAAGGAATATACATAGGCAATATAATATTACCCATATTCCTATACCATATTTCATGTATATGAATAAAATCTTATTCCATTTTCATTTGGTAAGTTAATTACAGGTACATGGGGAAGGGTATGGGAGGGGGGCCCATATTGAGAAATTTTTTAAATATGCAATGTAAAGAGGACATTTTGAGGCACCTTTTATAAAATAAAATAAGAGGATTTTCTGTTCCTGAACTGCTGTTCTCTTGAATATCTTTGCATCGTTGTCAAAAATCGTTTTTAACATGTTGATATCTGTATGGTGAAAATGATCCGGGCTTTACCGGATTCAGCAGAGCACAGGTCGTGAGTTCGAGTATTAATTAGCTGAGGAGCTGTGAGATCAGGAAAGACTTTCTTCCTCAGTGTAGAAAAAATTAATCACAACGCTGTTCGTTGATATCCTTAACTTATGAATAGGAATCCAATTAACTGTGGATACATTTATAATTTAACTGCTAGGAAAAAAAGAGATTAATTTTTTTAAATTTTAAAAATTAATTTCAATTGATAAAATTAATTAATAGCTGAGAAAAGAAATAGATAAAATATAAGAGGGGGGGGGGGGGGGGGTGAACGCGCCGCGGGCACCCGCCTTTGGATGCGCCACTGATGATCTAATTTCAGGTTTCCAAGGATATATGACCAGAACCTCCCTGGATGTTGTGTTAGAAGATTCTAGACCTAACGAATACTATTTGTGCCCTGCCTGACATTTGGGTGCTTATAGGCATATGCTTGGCCAGTTGCTCGCACAATATAGATCACCATAACCTAGTTTCAGATTTCCAAGGAGATTTGCCCAAAATCTTCCTGGAAGTTGAGTTAGGAGACTTCAGGCCTATACCGGTAACGGTTTGTGCCCCGTTAGTATTGCATGAATGTCTCAAAAACAGAGAAAAAATGCGTAAAATTAGAAAATATAAAGCGGGCGCCACCAGTCTTCAGGAACTGATGAAACTGTCCATGATCAAGATGCATGGAAAGAATTATTGCAATCAATGCATTGGGTCATTCAAATACTGGAGCTTTTGTATGAAATTTTTAATTATTCTGGTGTGTGCAAACAGGCCCCATAACTCAATATGGGTTACAGTGACCTAACTTAAGGTGTCAAGGAGATTTTTAAAGGATCTCCCTTGATGCCAAGTAAGAGAATAATTGGTCCAACAGTTACGATGTATATCCTGTTAACGGACAACCGGGACTGGTGGTGTTACCTACGTTTTCTTTATTATATGCATTTTGAACAATATTTTTCAGACTTAGAAATTAAGGTTGACATGTCACATTTACAATTGCACTCATTATAAACATTGTATGTGCAGATTGAATGAACGTTCATTATCTACACATAATATGTATCTATCCACATGGAATATTGAAGAAAATACATTTGATCAATCCTTCACAACTGTCACAGACAAAAATACAAAATTACTAAAATGACACCAGTCTAAGCTGAATTTCTCAGCGTCAGAGATCAGCTGAGCGTCATGACCCCTTGGTCACTGGTTACATTACACTCGTGAGCAGGGAAGAAATCATTTTTTTTTTTTTGCATTGTGTACCTCTATTTATTTTACAGATTTTGTTCAGGTAGAAAGCAGGAGGCATCCCTTCTAAATCCGCCCCTGAGTACAGAAACTATTTCAGTGTTATTCGATTTTTAAACCAATATACTCAGCCGACACCCTATCATTCTCAATCCCCATCCCTCTGATCTGGTCCTGATTTAAATAGAAATGGCTTCACTGTAACTTACATTCCATTTGAACTAAAAATTTTAACGCTAATTACATAGTGCACTTTCCAGAGTAAAGGCAGCAGTGGGTAACACGTACATAAGTAATTTAGAATGAACTCGATCTCTGAAGTGCGTATATGCCATTCATGAGTAAAAGTACCCCGATGTCTGAGGGATACAAACAGACAGGTTAATTCAGATTCAGCATCAAAGACTGGTAGGTCATAAACAGCGAGCGGAGTACGTCTAGGTAAACATTCAACTTTATGAAATCCTTTTCTGAAACCAACATGTCAAGTTGGTCCAGCAGGGAGCCATAACATGGTCGAAGGCTCTAGCGTGGTCATTAAGTACCAAGTGTTTGGAACTATCAAATAAGATAGCTAAGTTGTACGGGTAGTCGGTAAATGTTGCGCCAAGTTCGTTTGGTGGGGATATTCCCAAGTTATACACACGTAGCAGGCCGATTAAACTCAAGAGGGATTAAATGTGGCCCCCGGTACGTGTCGATAACCCTGCGCTAATCACTCTTATCAGATTACAAGGATTATGTGTAGTCTGACCACCCCCTCTGTGAAGGGAGAGATAAGAAGCCACTGGACACAGAGACATAAATGGTAGCAATGTGTAGCATATGCTGAGCCAGACTGGAGAGGTAATATAAAACACCCCGTCACTTAACGCCAAGTTTGTGATACAGCGTCGTTCCTCCCAGGACAGTCATCCATCATCCGCTCGTTGTTTCACAGGAGGTGACATTGGAATATGATATAGAATTTATATGATTTAATAGACACGTTGACAAATCGGATATCACGTGACCAGCTGATATATTATGGACAGTGAAGAAGATGACGAGCTACTTCTTTTTCAAGCAGACGATAATGTCAGAAACAAAAAGCGGGGGAGCGTTGTCGTAAAACTCGGCGCTCTTTTAGCACCTCCTCTGTCGCGGGCGGAGAAAAGAGACTCTGGACGAGTAACGGTGAGATGGGCGCCAAGTCTCACCTCTCTGAACAAAGTGGTCGAGGCCGAGGACTCCTCCCGTTATCCGTACAGGTTACGAAAGAGAAGTGTGAGAAGGCCAGGTCCCACGGTCTGTTGATCTGAGATATAATTATAAATCAATATATATAATCATAAAATATGCTATTTTGAAAAAAATACAAGATTCAGATGAAGTATGTTGTATACTAAAATATAAAATGTGGTATTCATCTGGAAAGTTTGGGATAAATAAATTAATTATTGTAGTTTCTGAGTAAATAGGGTATGGAGCAGTTTCACAGATCTGAGAAGCCAGGGTTCAGACACGTTATGCGCATACAGTTTTATGGAATAAACCAGCATGAGCGATATGTTAGAAGATTAAATACAGGAATACAGTCCCAGCACGTTTTTTTGCTAGAAACCAGCTGAGATTCAAGAGCAACACAGAAGAGTAAATTTAAAAACATTTCTAGATTTCTAATGGTCGGTGCGTAACCATGAGATAGTGAAATTCACGGATAATCAGTGGTACAATGTAATACTATAATAGTGTAATTCACGGATAATCAGTGGTACTATGTAATATTGAAATAGTGAAATTCACGGATAACGGATAATTAGTGGTACTATGTAATATTATAATAGTAAAATTCACGGATATTCCGTGGTACATGTACTATTTAATATTATAATTATCAAAATTTATGGTTCCATTAGTTTATGCAACTGATTGACGAGCGGATGTGGATAGACATAAGTGCGATATGTTTCCGACACTATTGCCTTAATCCTTATCTACACAGAATCCGTAGAATTGAATCCTGTTATTATTTATATCTTCTCTTATTTTAGCCAATCCAGAAATTCCGACGGGTGGCAAAGACTGTTGGTATCGTAGCATCAGTATGTACGTTTATGAAAAGGTGAGTACAATTAAAATTGTTGCTTTTTGCTTTTTGTAATCCTTTCGTTTAACGTACAATTCGCTTATTATTTGTATTGTCAGAGAACACTCATCTGGTTGCTCTGAATCGGGTCAAAATCCCTTTATATTGTATGATAGGTGTAGGACAGTTTGACAGACGAGGGCAGGGGTTCATATTTTTCGACTGAGGGGTTCCTGAGGGGGTTCCTGTGTACACCGAAATCATCACTCTTCATATTAATGATATAAACCATTAGACATAAAAGTAAGGGTAAACTTCTTGTAACCAGGCACTAGCTTAGACAATGACGTCATTAGCCACGCCCCCTAACTGCTTAAAAGAATGTATTTTGGGGAAACATAAACTGATTTATCTTTAGATCCACTCATCGCAAAACAATAAAATAACATTTAACATGTTTGTATTGAGGTCATCTTGTAGTACCAGTTATCATTTCACAAATTGGTAGGGTAACTAGGTCCTCAAATGTCAAAAGGTCAAACTTAGGTAAAAATGAACATTTTATATATCTCAGGAATATTTGTTCATAGGATTAAGAAATGTTGGTATCTACACTTCAAAAGCAAGACATTGTCAGTTTAAATATCGTTAAAGACACAGACGGACAATTAATGCGCCTGTTTTGTGCAGTTAGGCAAAACAATTAGTGGCAAAATAGGCTTTAGGATTTCAAAATCTTGTAGCGACGTTAACTTTTACAGTTAACTAGTATGCTACCTTGGCTATATATCTTTTATTCTATTTGCTGGTTTATTTAACACTTATAGAAGTAGGTCAATACAGGTCAACAGGTTAAATTCCGATTTCCAACATTAGGGAAATGACACTTTCCATGGACACTGATTGCTTATGACATGGGAATCTTTGTCTTAGTTAAGGCCAGTGCCTTTCAGTTTATTTCCCCAAGGAACGAGACGCAGGGATTAACTAATCATAACTGCATATATTAATCTACAGGTTTCCTGCAATAAACAACTATATTAATGTGCTCTATGGCATTACACCAGAGTTATATAATTATACGAATATAGAGGAATCAAGTTTCGTCAGACATTTTTACGACTACGTAGTTTCGTGCAACATGCCGCAACGGGTCCAAGAACAGACCGCAGCATCGCTCTCGGAAGCTTGTTTAATCCACCTAACGGTTGCACACACCTTGTTCTTCCTCGTTCAGTAATAATAAGCAAACGTACCGAATACCCTTTGACCAATTATGTAATCAAGGATTGGCCATAAAACATAATAACTTCTCAAATATGTATTGGTATGAACCAGTTAATTTCAATCACCTTACCTGATGAGTGCAACAACATGTTGCACGAAACTACGTAGTCGTAAAATGTCTGACAAAACTTGATTCTTATATATTAGAATAATTATATATAATTATACTACCATAGATAGTATACATATGTGTGTGTGTTCGTGCGAGAGAGTTAAGATTGAAATTTAATAAAATTTTTAATTCTGCCGAGAATCAGCCTACAACATTTTGTATTCTTGTAACATGTTCAGTACAACAAAACAGTTGCCACAGCACAAATGTGCGAAAACAGTTACTATCAACTTCTCAATCATTTGTTTACATATCTTTCTATGTATAAAATGTTGCAGACATATTGTAAAGCAGTGGAATCTGATGTAAAATGAATGATATTTTTATGTTTTCTTAGCAGATATTTATTTTGTGGAGATTTTGTCCCGAGTATTTCATGATCAATAGGGTTGGCGGGGAGGGGGGTATGACCTCCTTTGGTACCCTCTTGGCTACATACCACTAGTCGTCCCTTAAAGTCCCTTAAAAAAACACAATTTAAGGGTAGGAGAACTTATGTTATGAATTAGATTCACTAATCGTAAAATTTAACGTTTGTATCTGCACTATAAAATCTTGAAATCAGAGAAAAATATCTATTTCTGAAAGTGGAACTTCAATTAATTATCAGTCGTGATCTGGTACGACTGAGCACAAATGTGTGTTAAATAATGGATCGCCAATTAGAATAAATGGTGCTCCAGCATACTGATGCACCAGCCAATAAGAGTATTTGATGCTCCAGCCAATTAGAATACTTCATGCTCCAGCCAATTAGAATACTTGATGCTCCAGCCAATTAGAATACTTGATGCTCCAGCCAATAAAAATACTTTAGGCTCCAGAATACTTGATGCACCAGCCAATTAGAATACTTGACGCTCCAGCCAATTAGAATACTTGATGCTCCAGCCAATAAGAATACCTGATGCTCCAGCCAATTGGATACTTGATGCTCCAGCCAATTTGAATACTTGAAGCTCCAGTCAATTGGATACTTGATGTTCCAGCAAATTTGAATACTTGAAGCTCCATCCAATTAGAATACTTAGAAGATCGATTGGTCCAAAGATAGCTGATTAGACTAATCTGAGCCAGGTAACTGGTCGGCTTGGTGTGAAAGGTCCAAAGATAGCCGATGGGACTAATCTTAGCCAGGGCACTGGTTGGCTTGGTGTGATAGGTCCAAAGATAGCTGATTAGTCTGTTCTGAGCCAAGTTATTGGGTGGCTTGCAGTGATATGTCCAAAGATAGCTGATTATACTGATCTGAACCAGGTAACCGGTTAGCTTATGTGAAAGGTCCAAAGACAGCTGATTAGACTGATCTGAGCCAGGTTACTGGTTTGCTTTGGGTGATAGGTCCAAACATAGCTGGTTCGACTGATCTGAGCCAGGTTACTGGTTGGCCTGGTATGATAGGTCAAAGATAGCTGATTATACTCAGATTGCGCATGGTAACTGGTTGGCTTGGTGTAATGGGTCTCAGGACAGCTGATTAGACTGAACTGAGCCAGGTAACTTGTTGGCTGGGTGTGATAGGTCTAAAGACAGCTTATTGGACTGATCTGAGCCAGGTTACTGATTGGTTTCGTGTGTTAGGTCCAAAGATAGCTGATTGGACTGATCTGATCCAGGTAACTGGTTGGCTTGGTATGATGGGTCTCAAGACAGCTGATTAGACTGATCTGAGCCAGGTTACTGATTGGTTTCGTGTGTTAGGTCCAAAGATAGCTGATTAGACTGATCTGAGCCAGGTTACTGATTGGCTTGGTGTGATAGGCCTAAAGATAGCTTATTGGACTGATCTGAGCCAGGTAACTGGTTGGCTTGGTGTCATAGCGCTAAAGATAGCTTATTGGACTGATCTGAGCCAGGTAACTGGTTGGCCTGGTATGATAGGTCAAAGATAGCTGATTATACTCAGATTGTGCATGGTAACTGGTTGGCTTGGTGTGATGGGTCTCAAGACAGCTGATTAAACTAATCTGAGCCAGGTAACTGGTTGGCCTGGTATGATAGGTCAAAGATAGCTGATTATACTCAGATTGTGCATGGTAACTGGTTGGCTTGGTGTGATGGGTCTCAAGACAGCTGATTAAACTAATCTGAGCCAGGTAACTGGTTGGCCTGGTATGATAGGTCAAAGATAGCTGATTATACTCAGATTGTGCATGGTAACTGGTTGGCTTGGTGTGATGGGTCTCAAGACAGCTGATTAGACTGATCTGAGCCAGGTTACTGATTGGTTTCGTGTGTTAGGTCCAAAGATAGCTGATTAGACTGATCTGAGCCAGGTAACTGGTTGGCTTGGTGTGATAGGTGAAAAGATAGCTGATTTGACTGATCTGAGCCAGGTAACTAGTTGGCTTGGTATGATAGGTTAGCTGATTATACTTAGATTTAGGCAGGTAACTGGTTGGCTTGGTGTGATAGGTGTAAAGATAGCTGATTAGACTGATCTGAGCCAGGTTACTGATTGGTTTCGTGTGTTAGGTCCAAAGATAGCTGATTAGACTGATCTGAGCCAGGTAACTGGTTGGCTTGGTGTGATAGGTGAAAAGATAGCTGATTTGACTGATCTGAGCCAGGTAACTAGTTGGCTTGGTATGATAGGTTAGCTGATTATACTTAGATTTAGGCAGGTAACTGGTGGGCTTGGTGTGATAGGTGTAAAGATAGCTGATTAGACTGATCTGAGCCAGGTTACTGATTGGTTTTGTGTGATAGGTCCAAAGATAGCTGATTGGACTGATCTGAGGCAAGTAACTGGTTGGTTCGGTGTGATAGGTCTGATATAGACTGATATAGTCGACGTTCTCTCTCCCTTATATCACCTGTGGATCCTATTGATCGGAGGAATTAGCTCATTGAAGTTGAACAGACATGCGAATCTCCATGAATAATGCTGACATTGCATATATAACTGTCTGCCCATCAGACCAACCAACCAAATTCGGTTCCTTTAGTAACATTATTTATTGTAGACTTCAAAGGCAGCGCAACTGCATACCTGATTTTTTCCACATGTTTTGCTCTGGGGGTGTGTCCATTTTAGTATTCAAGCAATTAATGACAAGCTGCATAATTGTATGAGACGATAGGCTAAACGAATGTGTAACGTCAGCAGACGTATATAAGCGGTGGATGCTGGAAAAACTCCTGGTTCAGCGCGTCAGAAAGTGGAGTCTGGCCGTTTTTCACTGATCTAGAGGAGGCTCCGGTATTGTCTGTTCAGCTTAGAGACGATGTTTCTGAGCGTAAAACGTCAGGGTCTGAGGAAAACCACGTAGATCCTCTCTAACGGACTTGGGAGTGTGGATATCGTAATTACCGAAGGGCCGGTTATCCGGCGATGTGGTACTACCGTTGGCGAGGTCCAGTAACAGGCCAGGACAATATATATGCGAATTGTGAATGGTACTGAATATTGTCGTTCACAGTGGCATATTCAGTTACATAGTGCTGGTTGTATCCAGGAGTCACCTGATGTGAAAGACATTTCTTACGTGTTCTGACAGAGACGGTTGTGAGCCTAACTGTCAGTGCTTTCTGGACTTTGCCTTGAAGGGTGAGTGCGTACTTCAGTGGAGAACTATGTTGTTTAGTGGCGTGGAGCGCTGGAAAGTCCCTGTTTATACAAATTGTGAGCGGACTGAACTGGTAGCAGACATTCCATTGTGACGTGCGTCGGTCATGTGACCAGGAGCAGCGTAAACAACTAAATACCTCGCGTGTAGTGAACATTCAAGAGTAAACAGGACTCTGCGCTTTTATGTAATTAAACAGATTATAGAGATCGCCGATGCATATGTGCGGAACGCATCTCCAGCGAATTGTGAGATTATTTTTAATATATCATTATTGATTTGTTTACTCATGTCTTTTTCATCTTTTGAAGTTAATGTGTGAGTTTCAGCCGGTTGGGTTTACCGTTTGAAAGAACCTGTGTCCATGCCTTCGGGGATGTGACACCAACCCTTCAGTCCATGGCTAAAATGATCCTGAGAGATTAAAAGCTATACATCTGCGCTCAACCAGATCAAAGGTCTGCACCCACTCACTAAAAAATCAAATGGCGGACACGCGGAAACAGGCTGGTATACAAAATGTTAGCCAAATGAAAACCACTACGGCCAGCCACAAACAGAGACAAACACCACACATAGGATTGGAAAGATTATAGTTCCCTTTGTGGAATTGCGATAAGGGTCTAGCCGAGACTGTTTACGACTTGGCTGGTATTACTAATGGAAAACTATATATTCCCATAATAGTCTTGAGAAAAGTACGACAAGAAACATGTTTAATGATCATTAGAGGTAGAGCGGCACTTGTTGCCAGGCAAAGAGATAACACACCCTCTAGGTCAAGTGGTTTCTATACACTCAAGTAGTGAATAAACCATTTATATTCCGAGTACTCATAATGGGTTACCAAGGCACAGCTGTACAAGAAACTTTTATACATAGTGTTAAATGCTTATGTCATTCCTAAAACGGGACTGATCACGCGAATCATTCACTTTATATCTTTACTTTGTCACATAGATATATATATATACCTTTTAGCGTATGTATTATACACACTATATATATATATATATATATATATATATATTAATCTAGCAAAAGGATCGTCAGGCGTTCGGTAATATGAGTTAATCTTCAATGGAGAATAGCCAAGTAAGCAAGCCATATCTGTTTATCATAAATATTTGAAAAGTCTTTCTTCGTGTGCAATGACATGTTATTATGGTGGCCCGCTTGTCCCATAAGACAAAATATTATTTTAAAAATATTATTAATTATCGATCCCCCCACCATTTTTTGGCGGGGGGGGGATAATCATTGTAATCATCCCCACTCCCCCTGCTATTCAGAGAATAATATTTACATATATATAATATATATATATATATATATATATATATATATATATATATATATTACAAATGAAACATTTCAATAATTAAAATTATATACTTTGGTTCAATTTATAATTTGATTATAATATACATCTAAACCTGGTTTATAATTAATTTATATTGGAAACATAATAGTTTATTTTCTAAAACCTTATACCAAGGCATTGCAATTATTTGAAATGTATTTAGTGGATATATTTGAAATTTGACATATAGACGTTACTGAATTAAATTGTGTATTATACATACGCTAAAAGGTGTATATATATATATATACATATATATATACATATATAATATATATAAACCTATATGTTTATATAATATATATGTATATATAATATATATAAACATATATATAATATATATTTATCCATATACGTATATTGTTACAGGAGCTCTTTTTATTGTGTGGCACGGGCGTAACTCATGTTGTAGCGCTCTTCCCGGCCGCTTTCTCGGGTTTTCTCGCCTTGTCGTGATTCACGTGATGAGCCTGGTGTGTGGAGATACACAGCGCTGTTTTTCTAGAGAATTCGTGAGGCGCGTGTAGACTGTGTTGTGCAAGATCTTATAGACTGTTCGAGAAGTGGAAAATTCCCGGCTGGAGGCAAGAAGGTATATAAAGGGGCTGTTTTTTAGAACCAGAGGGCAGACAGCAGAGCAGATTCCAGCGGACGCAGAAGCGTGTGTCAGATTTTAAGACATTATCCGACGAATGCGGCAATTATACATTTTCAAAGACTTTCTCCTGGATTTTATGCATTTGGACTTCAGTTTACTTTCTATTTTGTTGCAAGAACTACCTCTGGACTGTCATTCTCCGAGAGTTTACATATAAAGGACTTACCGTTGTGATGGTGTTGGTATCCAGGTACTGTACCATTATATTTCTATGTGATTGTATTGACTTGTTGCTATACCGCTGTTTTACTGTATAATTGTATTGATTAGTGTATTGTATTGTTTGGGTTGTTTTAAGAATAAATTATAGTCATTTGTTAACAAAAAAACACTGACTTCTTTATTCATTCCCCTAGACATTTCACGCTGCCTAGTGTTACAGAATCTGATTTGTTTTTATCTCCATTACAAAATTTGTCTTCATCACGCATACGTGATCTGTTTATATTAGGTTCCGTAACAATATATAAATATACATATATACACATGTATAAATATAAGATATATTTTTATATATAGACACATGCATATATATAATATATATATACATATATATATATAAATATACATATATACACATGTAAAAATATATGATATATATACACATATATATATTTATAAATATACATATATATATATATATATATATATGCCATTTTGCCCATGTGGCTGTCGACCCCGAATTTCGGATACGAAATATAATTGACCGGAAGCTTAAAATATCGTTCGGATTTGGTGTGAATAAAATCTCGGATGCGACAGTTTTTTAGTCGGAACGACAGAAATATTTGTTCGTGTCATATTCGTTCGCACGCATCCGGTGTGAAACCGCCTTTAGGCGAGCGCACGAGAAAATACGTCATGCGAACGAGTAAATAAGTCGTGCCAAATCACGTGCGCAATATTTTTTCCGTTGTGCACTACTCTTTTTTTTCATGGCACTAACAGACCATTGTAGGTTATACCATTATTTATATTATTGTTGTTATTGTTGTTATTATTATTGTTATCAATATTATTAATGCCTTTATAATAATAATATATCATTATATTAATGTAGCTATTGTATATATTTTGTACGTACTTGATCATATTTTCATTATTACAGGTATGTGACAGAGACTCAGGAGTTCTCGCTGATGGAGATGTATCTGAACATGAGGGCGGATTTCAACGAGTTCCTAGACTTCAATAAGAACATCTACAACTCAAAGACCATCATGGTAAATTTAACCACAATACTCCTTAAAACACATGCCATAACATCTGTTCTCTGTTATCCCAACCAAAGATTCGATTTCCATTGGTAAAAAACCAAAACTAGCATTAAGCTATAAATTAATAAAAATAATGTCATGAAGTGCATAAGTGCGTATGTATACGTTTTTAATTCCATTGAATTTCTTTTTTTTCTACCAGAATAATAGTTTTTTTAGCCAAGCTGATTGTATGTCATCTGTGCTATAGCGATCAGGCTTTGTTCGTCGCCCGTCCGGTCGTCCGGCCGTCCATTAACAGAGCACAAATCACAGCCGTAAAGCCAAGAAAATTCTAACTTTACATCCTGGAAAGTCCTATTTTCTATTCTTTCAGATGACACCGATTATATCAGTTTCTCAGCTATGGTTTCTTCTTGTGTTCTGAAACCTTTTATATATTAAATGATCATAATTAGTTTTAGCAGTTCCTTAGGACTGGTGGCGCCACTTTTTGAGACTGCCAACTTACAGCAAATGTGTAAGTTTCTCTGGCGTAGTTATATCTAATTCCTGAAACCGGTTGTTGCCCTTGATTATGTTTAGTTTCATCGGTTCCGGAAGACTGGTGCCGCCACCACCTGTAGGTTTTTCATTTTTCACGATTTTTCCCTGAATTTGTGAAACCAATTATATCAGTTTCTCAGCTGTGGTTGAAACTGTAAATGCATTAATCATGACTAGTTTTAGCAGTTGCTGAGGACTTGCGGTTCCACCTATATGTTATCCTATTGTTTACCTATTTTGTTCCTCTTTTTTAGACTGCCAAATTACAGAGACTGTGTCAGTTTCTCATTTGTGATTTCATCCAGTGTGCTGAAGACTGGTGTGCTACCAATCATTAATTGTTTCATCATTTCCTGAAGACTGGTGGCACTGCCTGCCCTTTTCTATTTTTCCCCCTTTTTTCTTTATTCTTAGACCGTCAATTTATACCGATTGTATCAGTATTTTTGTATTTTTCAGGTATGATTTCACCTGGTGTCTTAAAACCTTGTATGTTTATTGATCATGACTAGTTATACCAGTTCCAGAAGCATGTATTCATCTATTTTTGAACTGTCAAATTACAGCGACTGGTGTCATTATCTCTAGTTTATCAAGTGTCCTGAAACCTGGTGTGTTCACTGGTCATGTCCCCCCCCCCTCTATTCTTGAGACCGTCAAATAACACCAATCCTACCAGTTTCTCAGTTGTGGTTTCACCTGGTGTCATGAAACTTTACAGATATATTGACCGATTTTAGCAGTTGCTGAAAACATGCAGCACAACCTGTATTGTTTTCTATTTTTCACTCATTTTCCCCCTTTGTTTGTTTTGAGACTGCCAAATTACAGGATTTTTTTCAGCTGTGGCTCCATCTAGTGTGCTGAAACCTGGGGTCCTTTTTTGTCATATATTGTTTTCATAAATTTTAAAAGACTAGTGACGCCACCTATATGATTTCTATTTTCACGCATGCTTTACTCTATTTTTTATACCATTAAATGGCAGTTTTCAAGCTGTGGTTCACCTGGTGCATTCTCTGTAACTTAATACGTTTATTGAATCAACTTTTTTTATCAGTTCCTGATGAAGAGTGGTATCACCTGTAATTTTGCTTTTTTTACGTTTATTTACACTGGCTTTCATTGATACTTCAGAAAATTTGCGATACTGTGACGCATCGTTTTTCAAATGCTGGGCTCGACTTATATTTCTTTACTATTTGCAGTTTCAGCCTATATTTTTAATGAAAAAAATCACATTCATTTAATAAGCAAAAAGTGGGGGAGGGGCATAACACTACCTGCACATGGGTAATTTAATCACCATGACCTCGTGAATTACACGAATTCAAGTTTATTACAAGTTTATGCAGAGTGCCCTCAGTAGAGCTTGGAGCCGGGTCAGCCACTAATTGTGCATGGCTGGCGTGGAAGTTACTTGGCTGACTTTCGTCGACTTACGTGGCTCGGCTTGGCTTGGCAAAAAGTCGGCAGCTTAAAATTGCTTGTAATTTGCGTCAATATGGCGATGTTGCAAAGTAAACATAATTTAAAGCAAGTTGGTTATCAATTTTTAAGGGTAATTAATTATACCTTTATGTGTTATACAATATTGTTCCAGGATGACATAAAAAGCGGACCAAACACGTTTTGCTGACGTATATATATATATATATATATATATATATATATATATATATATATATATATATATATATATATATCGTTATGTGATTACTTGATTTTATGCGAGCCGGCCACCCAACGCCAGCCAGCAAATTAATGATCAAACAATAATCAAAAGCCTAATAGGAACCGCAACTTTAATTGGAGCCCACATAATATCACATCCCTGTAAATGTTGTTAAAGTTATAGTTCTGGCCTCTGGGTTACGATATGTGAGTTATTAGGCTCGACTGTAGGCGGAGAACTACAATGGGCCTTACAATGAGTCCTTACGAGCGGACTACAACTTAAAGTAACAGTGCCAAATTAGTTTTATTTGTGGGTTTCATCTTTTCCATCTTTCATTTTTCTTAGATGTCGGCTCACTTTAGCTTAAGACATTTTGGCGGCGGCCGCAGGTAAACTCGCCTTCGTTCGGCTTGACCCTGTCTCTGTTGGCCCCACGGGACTCAGGCTGTAGCACTCAGAACAACCAGTACCAAATACAAAACTGCATCTATTATCACAGACACAACCAACGCGTCAGTCAGCTGAGCGTGATGATCCATGATAATTGTTAAATTAAGAGCAGAGAAACTGGAGAGAATTTATGAAAATATAATGAAAGAGTGCCGTTTTATCGGCAAAATAGCACGAAAAAGAGGGCCGTTTTTACGACATGCATAAAGGATGACACAACTCGCTCTACGGTTTGATTTTCAAACAATGGCATAGTATGCCTTACTTATGTATAACAAACTTGTCAAATCAACTAAAAATACCCTAATATAACGTGATCTGTCATCAGTTAATTGTATTTATTAGAGTGAACTACACTCAAAGAGACATTCATAGTTGGTTGTGCTTAAATATCTTCCTGTTACTTTTTTTTTTTTTTCCTACCTGCCCAGTAGGAAGGAGAGGCTAATATAGGGGTTTGGGAGTTTATTTCTGTATCCATATTTGGTAACACTTTATTGTGGGTTGATATGTTTATTTCTATATCCATATCGGGTTACACTTTATTGTGGGTTGACCTAGTTTATTTCTCAATCTATATTGGGTTACATTTTATTGTGGAGGACCTAGTTTCTATCAATATCTATATTGGGTTACACTTTATTGTGGGTGGACCTAGTTGATTTCTATATCTATATTGGGTTACACTTCATTGGCGGTGGACCTAGTTGATTTTTATATCTATTCTGGGTTACACTTTATTGTGGGTGGACTAGTTTCTTTCTATATCCATATTGGGTTACATCTTAACGTGGGTGTACCTAGTTTATTTCTATATCAATATTGAGTTACACTTTATTCTGGGTGGACCTAGTTTATTTCTATATCCATATTGGGTTACAATTTATTGTGGGTTGACATAGTTTATTTCTATATCCATATTGGGTTACAATTTATTGTGGGTTGACATAGTTTATTTCTATATCCATATTTGGTAACACTTTATTGTGGGTTGACCTAGTTTCTTTCTTTATCTATATTGGGTTACACTTAATTGTGGGTGGACCTTGTTCATTTCTATATCAATACTGGGTTGCACTTTATTGTGGGTGGACCTAGTTTATTTCTATATCCATATTTGGTTACACTTTATTGTGGGTTGACCTAGTTTATTTCTATATCAATATTTGGTTAAACTTAATTGTGGGTGTACCTAGTTTATTTCTACATCAATATTCGGTTACACTTTATTCTGGGTGGACCTAGTTTATTTCTATATCTATATTGGGTTACACTTTTTGTGGGTTGACCTAGTTCATTTCTATATCTATATCGGGTTACACTTTAATGTGGGTTGACCTAGTTTATTCCCACTTGGTGCAAAACCATTGATTTAAAATTTTGTTAAACTTTTTTTTCTATTTTTCTTGTGTCATTTTCTGCTTGCTTTAGATCTGCAAAGTTTCTGATTTTGAAAACTGAAATTTGGACATTATATTAGTCTTAGGTTAAAGATTTGCCCCATATATTTATTTTTAACCTTGACCTTACCCTCAAGGTCGTACATTCCATAGCCGATTCAGTGGCGCGCGCGCCCCCGTTGAGCTGAAACATTCGCAAAATCTTTTAAGAGAATAATAGTTCAGGAGCAGAACCTCACAGTTTATGTGACAATGCCAGAAAATGTCCTCTTAACAGTGCACGTTTAAACAAGGCCTACAGGCCTAATGCGAATCTGTGCAATGGGATATACTTTTCAAGTACATGTGTGACATGTATATGTACAATGCAAGTACCAGAGTATAAGCACCAATTACACAAACGTCACTCCTGAAATACTATCATGGATGTACACAACACAAAATGATTGTAGGTGGCGCCAACAAACCATTTTTGGGCTATGAGCACAGATGCATGAAACCCAAAAACAATATTAGGTGGTGCCCAAAGTCTTGTATACAACAAAACTATCCGAGATGTATGGTCATGCAAAATTTCAGGCTGATATGAAATACGCAGGGACATGCGCTGTGCAAAAAGTAATGTAAGTGGCGCCATCAGTCTTCTATAAGACGCAGCTATCCGAGATGTATATATATATATATGCCCAATTTCAGGCGGATAAACCATATCCTTCCTGAGAAATAAGAAGGGACATACACTGTGCAAAAATTACTGTAGGTGGCGCAAGGAGTCTTGTTTATGGTAAAGCCATCAAAGATGCAAGGACAGGCCAACATTTCAGGCCGATACACGAAACTTCATTTCAGTAAGGTGCACTGGGCTGACCAAGCTTAGCTGAGGCAAGCAGTTGCCCCAAGTCAAACGAAGCTAATTGCCAGCTGCAACTACTGCACTGAGTGAATTCTATACCTGTACCTGGCTGCACTGAGTGAACTCTTGACCTGTTGCAAAATCTGATACAGTTGGCAGTATTCCAAAGCTATAAATATAAATAGATCCAGATTGAAATTTGGCCTGTTGCCAAATCTGAAATAGTTGGCATTCTGCCAAGCAATTTATAGATACAAACATAAATTTGTCATGTTGCCAAATCTGTTTACACAAACTGAAAGCTTTTGGCTACACTGCTTTTTCAAGCTGCATATTCATAAGATTTTTATATCAAAATGTTAAGAATAATAACAAAATGTTAAGAATAATAACAGATGAAAGCATTGAAAGCAAAATCAGAATACAGATATATTATATTCATTGGTGTATTGTACACATAAACTGGATATGGACACCAATTATTTATGTTGCCTGTACAGCTCTGTTTATTTACCAACAGAGCTCAGTCAGTTTCAACAATAAATCTACTAGATATTGTTTACCAAAGTATCTCACAATCATATCCTTGTTTAGGCTCCAATGATTATAAAAAAAAAATCAATTTTTTGTACAATATTACAGAAGTAGAAACAACAGTTTTTCAGAAGAAGACTATTGCAGCCCTCAAATAGATATAGGCTTACTTGGCCACAAAACAAACTTCAGCTTTCTATCACTCTACCAAAAATCAATGAACCCATTTTTTCTACAAAACTGAGAGAACGCTGCCCTAAGATAATTTCTGTGAAAAATTAATCCATTCAGCTTGTCAGTTTCATCTCAGAACATTTTTTAGCTGAAAGAGGCAAAAATTAGGAGGTTTTCGCCCGTAAAAACAGGTCGATGTAGGTGGCGCCACAAAAACCTCAATTTTAAATATAAGTCATGTGACCAACATTTACAAAAAAATTTATGATGCAAGCTCCTGTCGTTTCTGAGATTATTTTGTTAGTATGCTTACTTGGCCAAATGACTCAGTTTAAGCTCCTGTTACTTGGCCAAAATTCATCGAACCCAAACCATTTGAACAAACCTGAGAGAGCTCGTCAGTGATGAAATATTGAACAAGGTAGCTGGATGATTTCTGAAAAGGAGATCTTTTTAAGGTTTTCAAATTTTTAGCTCTGCTGACTGTAAGTCATCTGAGCTATAGCGATCACCCTTTGTCCGGCGTCCGTCCGTTAACAGGGCACAAATCGTAACCGTGAGACCTAGAAACTTCTAACTGTACTTCCAGGAAGGTCTTGGGCAAATCTCCTTGGAAACCCGAAATTAGGTCATGGTGACCTATATTTTGTGACTAACGGACCGAAAACATGATTTTGAACACCCAGACAGCCAGACGGGGCAAAAATTGTATCCAATAGGGCTAGAAAACTCTCACCTGACATTTTCGGATATCCTGGGCAAGTGTCCTTGGAAACCTGAAACTAGGTCACTGTGACCTATATTCTGCGACCTATAGGGCAAAGATGTCATATGAGCACCCTGAATGTCAGATGGGGACAAATCATATCTGTGGAGCATATAATCTTCTAACACAATATCCTCGGAGTTTCTCGGCAAATCTCCTTGGAAACCTGAATTTAGGTCATGGTGACCTATATTTTATGACCTACAGACCGAAAACATGATTTTTTTACATCCAGACAGTCATACGGGGCACAAATTGAATCGATATGGCCTAGAATCCCCCAATGTGACTTTTAGGGAGGTCCTAGGCAAATCTCCTTGGAAACCTGAAATTAGGTCACTGCGACCTATATCCTGTGAATCTTCTTACACAAGTTCATGGGAGGCTCAAGGAAAATCTCCTGGAAAACTGAAATTAGGTCACAATGACCTATATTTTTCAACCTATCAGAAAAAAATGTCATTTAAGGACCCAGACAGTCAGACAAGGCACAAATTGTATTCATTAGGCCTAGAATCTTTTAATATAAAATTCAGGGAGGTCTTAGTCAAGAGTCCTTGGAAACCTGAAATTAGGTCATGGTGAACTATATTGTGTGACCTATGGGCGGAAAAAATGGTTTTAAGCACCAAGACAGACAAGGCACACAATGTATCCATTAGCCCTTGAATCTTCTAACATGACATTCGGGGAAATCCTTGGTAATTCTCCTTGGAAAACTGAAATTGGATCATGGTGACCTATATCCTGCCAGCTATGGACCAGAAACATGATTTTGAGCACACAGACAGACAGGGTACAAATTATATCCATTTTCCTTGGAACCCTCTATTGTGAATTCCAGGGGGGTCCTGAGCAGGTCTCCTATAAATCCTGAAATTTTTATTTTCTGTCCATTTTTTCAACACTGTAACATTAGCCATAGGCTATTCTCACAGACAATATATAACATTAATGAAAAAAAGTTAGCACCCAGTCTAAATTAGCTGAGCGTCATGGCCCATGGGCCATTTGTTCCTCAGTAAAATTTGCAAAGGTGGCGCCACAAAAAGCTCAATCCCACAATATTTGACATGTGACTGATTTTTGCATACAATTTGGTGATGTTAGCTCCTGATGTTCCTGTGAAATTGGACCCCCATACAAAAAAAAAAGGCCGATGCAGGTGGCGCCACAAATACCTCAATTTCACATATGACTCATGTGACCAACAATGGCATAAAATTTGGTGATGATAGCTCCTGCCATTTCTAAGATTGCAATTTGAGTATGAGTATTTGGCCAAATGTCTAAGTTTGGCTTCCTGTAACTCGACCAAAATGACCGAACTGGAACTGCTCGAACAAACTTCAGAGAGATTGTTTCAGGGATTATTTCTGTGAAATATTAAACAATTTGCCTGGAAAGAAGATTATTAAAGTTTTTATAGCGTTTCCCTGTAAAATCTAAGTCATTGCAAATAGCCAGAAAAATCAGCCAAATCCGATTGAGTTTATAGATGTCTGTTTTTGGCATAAAAATTTGTGATGCTAGCTCCTGCCAATTTCGAGACAGTATGGGTTAACGTACGGGCGACGGACGACAAACGACGGATGACGCCACACCACCGCTTCACACCGGATGCGTCCGAACGAATATGACACGAATGAATATTTCTGTCGTTCCGACTAAAATCCTGTCGCATCCGAAATTTCATTCACACCAAATCCGAACGATATTTTTTGTTTTCCGACCGAGGAATTTTCGTCTCCTAAATTAGTATTGGACATCTATATGAGAAATATATCGGATGCACTACAATATAGGCTGTATATATTTATATATATATAAGACCTATATAGAAAACTGTCGAATATTTTGAACTTGTTAATTGATTTTCTCATTAATTTTGTTATTAATAATTAATAATAAAGTTTATCTCAGAGTATACTGACTGAATAATTGAAAATTATTGGGCCTCGCTAGGTACCAGCTATAGTCATGAGTTCACAGGTGACATATATTTATACCACTGACTGGACCCAGATTCCCATTTCAAAATGCCTTTAAAAATATCGTGCAACCTGTTGTTTCAACAGAACAGATTCCATTGCAACTGCATTTAAAGTTAAATTAAAGTTTGATTCAATAGTTTAGTTTAATTTATATTTCATTTTCAAATCTGCCAATATGATTTAGAACAGTTTGCCCAAACCTTTGAAACTTCTTTTCATAGGCAAAACGTTAAACTAAAAATAACACTTTTGTAATAAAAAAATGACACATGAAAAAGTTATTGGTTCATGATTTTTTTTTCTAAATTTATCGCGGAACATTTTATTTTCGGAGGAAAGGTAGGGTAAAGAACACCATTATTATTCATTGTTATTCAGAGAATAACTGTAATATATTGCAAATAATATATTAAGCTTTAGAATTTACCATGAAATATTATATCTTAACCTGGTTTGAAAGTCTAAACGTTTTGTCCTCGAATGTAAATCAAATTAAGTGGCCAAGCGGCGATTGAAATCTCCTTTGATTATAATATAATATTCCTCAAGGAAATATACATATTATATAAAAAGTGATTTTAATGGATAAATCATAGAAGCTAAAAAGTTATCAATTTCTGTCTAAATCAAATTGATTTTATTGAAATATAAATAATCCCTGGTTTTATATTTTTCTTTTATCACAATATTTTAGAAAAGTGGACAAGGAAGCAACATTTCTTTGTTGTACAGTATTATATATCAAATAGGTAACGTACAAATGAACCAGTCTGGTTATAAATGTACCAGCTCCGTTGTGTTAAAGGTAAAAAGAAGCCATTTTTATCCGATGCGAACATGTTCTATTTTTTTCGTTCGGATAGTATCGTTCGGGTGTGTATGCACCAACATAAAATAAAGGATTTTATTTTTTCGTTCGCACAGCAAATTTTCGTTCGGACGTAAAATTTGTTCGGACGCATCCGGTGTGAAACCGCCTTAAAGCTCACTTGTTCGTTAAAAATTTCCAAAAGTGGGAGTGTCCGCCTCCCATACCCTTAGATTAAATAAAACCATCAGCCACCAGCTTGTATTGTTTCAACAGAAGATGCGCGTCCAAGAATCTATAGATCTATAGAATCTATAGATTTTAATGTTAAGTCTCTCCATTGATGTCCTTCACATATCTCATTCTCCAGCTTTCCAAATGTCATATTTTCTCTATAATCTGTGCTCTATTGCGATTTATCGGAAACTAGCTGATGAACCCTCTATACCGGGCCTATTTTACCGGAGTTGGAGACATGCATTAACTGAGAGGGGGAATTTTGGGTCTTATTTTAATTAACAAATTAAACTAAAAATTGAATTTCAGTGCGTTACTCTCTCAATAAGATATGTACAAACCTTTTTTAACACCTCTTTAGTGGCGCTGTGCTCGTGGCAAGAAATTTATACACCGGTATGTTGACCATGAAGACCTGGTCAGTGACGATTTTTTTTCCATTTGCAAACCGCAATGGGACGTGGGGCACTCAGGTTTTCGATGATCTTTGACTTGTTACTATTGTTGGGCGTTTAAAGAATAGGTTGATGTGAAGGATGATTTAAATGTACGTTTTAAGGCAAGGAAACTGTTTCTGAAGAAGGAAACGGTAATATGCATACCTCATTAGTAGCAGAAGCGGACCAAAGGGGGAGTAAAGGGGGGTCCGTCCCTCTTTTCAGCCGCAACCTTTTATAAATCGTATCAGACCAATTTTGAGGCCTGAAAAAAAACCCAAACCCGCCCCAACCCTACCCCTTTTCCAGAAATGGGGACCATGTATAAGATTTTGTCATTTATCCTCCTGGGTTGAACCCCTTCTTTTCATAAAGCGAGAGTAATGTGTTTTTCACATTGACTGACCACGCACGTGGGTCAGAGCCTTTTTCAAATATCAGGTCAACAGTCACTGAGGTTAATTACATGCACATGCCCCTGATCCTCCACTGGAGGTTACCACAAACACAATCTGGTCTTTGCTGAAGGCAGTTCAACTGTTTTCGGTGGAAGTCTCCACTCAAGCCAGATAAAGAGGCACAAAATCACTCGAAATGAGGTGTTCATTAAACATTATTTATTCTCATAACGGCGATGTCACTGCGGGAATAATAATCTTTAAAATGAGGTATGGCACAGTGTCATACGCAACGCGGTTTCAGAGAACTTTGCGAACAGAGGTGGACCGAATTCCTTTTATCAGTACTAGATTTTGTGAATAGTGTGGTATTTTGCCGTCAGATGGCACCAAATTGTGAATCGCAGTAGGATTGACTGGAGAGGGGGTTCTTTGTGTCTGAGGTTCACCGTTCCTCATGAATTCTTTCAATTATTGGTGTGGCCGGAAAACAGGAGTGTAAATGTACCGGTTCAGTGAAGCTGATAAACTTGTAATACCCCTTTCAAACACAAAACGTTTTCGAAACGATTTGGGCAAAGTTGTTTGACCAAATCGGATTTAATCCTTGTTGTGCGTTCACAGGGGCATCTAACATTAATGCATGAGATGTACATTTGACAATGTAACATCATGTCCAAATTGTTCCAGAGCGTTCACACGACACTTTATCAAAGCGGATAAAACGATTCGTATTCAAAACGGTCCGAAACCACCTCCTGGGCTGGATTCAAATTATTTTTAGCCAAACGGTTTGAAAACGCTTTGGATTGCAGTGTGAACTCTCAATTCGCATTCAAAACGATTTGAAACCGGTATGGATTTTCCATGTGAAAGGGGTATACCAATTCCCTACAGAATAACAGACAAGGGACAGAATGTTGAAAACAAATATACTCAAATGATATGATCGTTGCATGATAAATGATTTGTAAGATTTTTACATTCTCAGCAAAAAGGTGGAAGTCGTTTGAAGAAAGTCCTGGGTATCGCCCCGCACGAGAGGACCACGGACCACCTTCAGGTGGTAAGTAACTAAACAAACATTTACAGATACAGCTAACATACACTAAAGATAACTTTTGTAGCTAATGGTGCTTAACGCAAATTGATATATCCTTCGGTTTTCCCCTTCCAGTCCAACTTCGCTGCCTAAATGTCATAGGATCGATCAATCTAACAGATTAAGTGGTGAGAGTAACCCCTAAATGCCGTAACAAACCTCACGTTAAGACATCTGAATCTGAAGCAGTGCCCGCACCGCTGACATCTCTGACACCGACTGACATCTCTGACACCGACTGACATCTCTGACACCGACTGACATCTCTGACACAGACTGACATCTCTGGCACAGACTGACATCTCTGACACCGACTGACATCTCTGACACCGACTGACATTTCTTACATATCTGACACCGACTGACATCTCTGACACCGACTGACATCTCTGACACCGACTGACATCTCTGACACCGACTGACATTTCTGACACAGACTGACATTTCTGACATTGACTGACATTTCTGACACCGACTGACATCTCTGACACCGACTGACATCTCTGACACCGACTGACATTTCTGACATCGACTGACATTTCTGACACAGACTGACATTTCTGACATTGACTGACATTTCTGACACCGACTGACATCCCTGACACCGACTGACATCTCTGACACCGACTGACATCTCTGACACCGACTGACATCTCTGACACCGACTGACATTTCTGACACCGACTGACATTTCTGACACAGACTGACATCTCTGACACCGACTGACATCTCTGACACCGACTGACATCTCTGACACCGACTGACATCTCTGACATCGACTGACATTTCTGACACAGAATGACATTTCTGACATTTCTGACACAGACTGACATCTCTGACACCGACTGACATCTCTGACACCGACTGACATCTCTGACATCGACTGACATTTCTGACACAGACTGACATCTCTGACACCGACTGACATCTCTGACACCGACTGACATCTCTGACACCGACTGACATTTCTGACATCGACTGACATTTCTGACACAGACTGACATTTCTGACATCGACTGACATTTCTGACACAGACTGACATTTCAGACATCGACTGACATTTCTGACACAGACTGACATCTCTGACACAGACTGACATTTCTGACACCGACTGACATCTCTGACACCGACTGACATCTCTGACACCGACTGACATCTCTGACACAGACTGACATTTCTGACACCGACTGACATCTCTGACACCGACTGACATCTCTGACACCGACTGACATTTCTGACACCGACTGACATCTCTGACACCGACTGACATCTCTGACACCGACTGACATTTCTGACACCGACTGACATCTCTGACACCGACTGACATCTCTGACACCGACTGACATCTCTGACACCGACTGACATTTCTGACATCGACTGACACTTCTGACACAGACTGACATTTCTGACACCGACTGACATCTCTGACACCGACTGACATCTCTGACACCGACTGACATCTCTGACACTGACTGACTCCGACTGAACCTGAAGTTTTTCTAGTGAATAAGCGGGTGTAGATATGACAGGGAATGTAGATGTGACTAGGGATGTAGATATGACTGGGGGATGTAGATATGACTGGGGATGTAGATATGACTGATAAGTAGATATGACTAGGGGATGTAGATATGACAAAGGATGTAAATATGACTAGAGATGAAAGTATGACTGGGGATGTGGGTATGACTGGGGGATGTAGATATGATTTGGGGATGTAGATATGACTGGGGGATGTAGATATGACTGGGGATGTAGATATGACTGATAAGTAGATATGACTAGGGGATGTAGATATGACAAAGGATGTAAATATGACTAGAGATGAAAGTATGACTGGGGATGTGGGTATGACTGGGGGATGTAGATATGATTTGGGGATGTAGATATGACTGGGGATGTAGATATGACTGGGGATGTAGATATGACTAGGGATGTAGATACGACTGGGGGATGTAGATATGACTAGGGATGTAGATATGACTGGGGATGTAGATATGACTGATAAGTAGATATGACTAGGGGATGTAGATATGACAAAGGATGTAAATATGACTAGAGATGAAAGTATGACTGGGGATGTGGGTATGACTGGGGGATGTAGATATGATTTTGGGATGTAGATATGACTGGGGATGTAGATATGACTGGGGATGTAGATACGACTGGGGGATGTAGATATGACTAGGGATGTAGATATGACTGGGGGATGTAGATATGACTAGGGATGTAGATATGACTGATAAGTAGATATGACTAGGGGATGTAGATATGACAAAGGATGTAAATATGACTAGAGATGAAAGGATGACTCTGGGATGTGGGTATGACTGGGGGATGTAGATATGATTTCGGGATGTAGATATGACTGGGGATGTAGATATGACTGATAAGTAGATATGACTAGGGGATGTAGATATGACAAAGGATGTAAATATGACTAGAGATGAAAGGATGACTCTGGGATGTGGGTATGACTGGGGGATGTAGATATGATTTCGGGATGTAGATATGACTGGGGATGTAGATATGACTGGGGATGTAGATATGACTAGGGATGTAGATATGACTGTGGGATGTAGGTATGACAGGGGGATATAGTTACGACTGGGAGATGTAGATACCACTGGGGGATGTAGATATGACTAGGGATGTAGATATGACTGTGGGATGTAGATATGACAGGGGGATATAGTTACAACTGGGAGATGTAGATACCACTGGGGGATGTAGATATGACTAGGGATATAGATATGACTGGAAGATGTAGATATGACGGGGGATGTAGATATGAATGGGAATGTAGATATGACCGGGGGTGGAGATATGACTTGGGTATGTTGACATGACCGGGGGATCTAGATACGACTGGGGATGCAGATATGACGGGGGGATAAAGCTAGGACTGGGGATGTAGATATGACCGGGGATGTAGCTATGACTGGGGATGTAGATATGACTGGAGAATGTAGATATGACGGGGGATGTAGATATGACTGGAGAATGTAGATATGACTGGGGGTACAGATATGACATTGGGATGAAGATATGACTGGGGATGTAGATATGACTGGGGGTTTAGATATGACCGGGGGGTGTAGTAATGACTGGGGGATATAGTTATGACTGGGGATGTAGATACGACTGGGTATGTAGATATGACTGGGTATTTAGATGTGACTGGGTATGTAGATATATCTGGGTATGTAGATATGACTGGGGGATGTAGATATGACTGAGGGATCTTTGGGGCATTCAAGGTAGCCTTGAATTATCGAGTGTCATAAAGATATGCAAAGGCTGAAAGGCACATCTCTTAATGGACCTTTTCCTCATCAGAGAACTTCCCAAATGCATGCGCGCGTGTGTGTGTGTGTGTGTGTGTGTGTGTGTGTGTGTGTGTGTGCATGCGCGTGTATGTGTAATGGTCAAGTATTTTGACAGTTCGTGTTTTACTTTTACCTTGGAACAACTAGTCAAGGTATTCATCAGAAGGGGGCGCACAGTGTCTCTGCACTCGGACTCATCTCCCTCGAACTGACAATGAATTTTCACTAACTCTTCGGCAAATAGAGATCAACTGGATGAAGTGCAAAACCGTAACATGAGAAGAGACACAAGATCAAGAGAACCTGTAAAGTTGAATCAGACACGTTTTTATAGGTCACATCAGGTCACAGTCTCTGTTACCCCTGACGACTGATCTTGGTTGACTAGAATTATAAGTGATGCACGACAATAAAGGCGTCACCAGTCCCCCTCCACCGACCACGAGTGAAAGGTCATGTAGGACAATAAGGTCACGTGATATTTGACTTTGGCTCTTACCTCCTAAACTACCTGACGCCGGCTGTCTGCCGTCGGTTACAGCCTGTTTCATTTTCCATTAGAGGTGTTATCTAATCATGTAGGTATATATCATCGGTCATCCCAGTTACAGTATGTATATTAAAACTCCGGAGCCACAGGAAACTTTCACTTTAACTGGAATGGTGATCAAATAACTGTAAATTAGTGTGCTAATACTCGCAGGGTCGATGTCTTGCTGTGCAGGAACAAAGACTATGGTTAAAACCAAAATCCAGCTGTGAAGATACCAGTTTATACCAAAGCTCACGAACAACTAACAATCAGTTTATATCGATGCCTTTTAACCTTAAGTCTACACTGCAGGTTTCCACTTCACTTAGAACTCCTCGCAAGAATTTGCGTTCTTTCCTTGAACCTCTTATATAAAGGGGCCCACCCATGCAGGCTAAGAAATAACAATGCAGCGACTTGCTAAAGAACAGTTTATAAGATTTCAAGGGTGACAAATTTTAAAAATTCCTTACGACCAAAGGGTCAAATTTACAATTCCTGTAACCCCTGGGCCATTCATTTTCCCCCCTTTGTTTTCACTTACCATTTTTTTCAGGTGTTGATACCGTTCCGTTGACACCCAGAAATCTGATCAATTGTTCATTACCACCACCACCCCACCTTTCTGCCAGAAAAATGAATGATAATGTATGAATGACAATTAACGATGATGGATTATGACTGCTTAAACATCAAGTTAGAAGGTGTATATTACACGGGAGTAGCAGGCAGTTTATGTTTTAACACATCTGAGTGATGCCTAGTACTCTTCTGGTTCAGCTGCAAGAAACATCAGTTTCACCATCAGTTTTCACGCCCAGATCTCTAATTGTATTATAGGGGTCCCCCTCCCTCCCCCCCCCCCCCCGCCCTTTTTTATAGCCACAGCAACCTTCTTTTCAGAGTTTTAGACAATTTTTTTCTGCCTAGACCCCTCCCCCCCCCCCTATTTTCCTGACCTGGGGACCTTCCTATTTCCTGGATCCGCCCCTGAGTCGGTCAAGCCCGGATCTCTAACGGTGTTATAGTTTATCAAGCTCAAATCTATAACGGTATTATATCGATCACGACAAGCTCTCTACCTGTGTTTTTAGTCGTTCACGCTCAGATCTCTTACTGTATTATAGCCGGTCACGCCAAGCTCTCTACCTGTATTTTAGTCGTTCACGCTTAGATCTCTAACTGTATTATAGTCAGTCACGCCTATGTAGATTAAAGGGAACTGGCTGTCGGTTGCTGCTAAAACTTCACTGATACCATGATCGATCTATTTATGACATAACACAAAATGGATTCTGAACAAATTGCTCAACATCGGAGGCATACCACTTTCCATTGCAGTATTGGATAACTAGGAAGTATTGAACTGGCAAAATTGAGCAAAGTGAGATTCTACTTATAAAATTAGTTAACAATCCTGTAAATGTCGTGATGCGTGGAGAGACCCGTTGCCAAGAGAAGCACAGTCCTGTTACAAAGGCACCATTCTCCTGTAGGAAACACTAGCTTCAGACGTAGCTACAAACTGTGCCCTTGATTGTTAGCAGGATCGTCAGGCTGCCGCACACCTCAAGATATTTTTGGTTCGATTTCATGTACAAGCGATTAATTCGACAGGAGGTTTAGCAGTATACATGACTGAGTCTTACCTAAACCATGAGTTGGGCAAAAATTACAATCTAAATGTGGAATAAAGATCGGAGAAGCTGATCGAAGACTCCCCTGTGAAACCATGGTATTAAAAGAGTGAAGTACATTTTTACTCTCAGTCCAGGTGAAACCATAGCTTGTACACATTTAAACCGTGTTCAAAACACAAGAATGAAGCCCCCCCCCCTCTCTTCTGACATAATCAAGTCACCAAGAGAGGTGCGAGTCTTGACGAAAGTCACAAGGTAAACTCATATCCCAAAGCTGGTGATGTTACAGAAGTGAGTCTTGAGGCAAGTCACAAGGTAAACTCATTTCCCACAGCTGGTGATGTTCCTCACTCTAATTATTTCTGATGATGCAGATGTGCGGACGAGTACGGTCTAAAGGCCAAGTATGACATAACAGCCAGGTTTCACACGTGATCACAATATTTAAGTGGTAGGTCTGTCCGATATGGTTCATAAATTTTTAATTATGCTAACTGCTTTTATGATACAATACTAAACGTTCTCTTAATAATTTCATTAGAAAGGAGGTCCTGTGACGGAGCGGAAGTAGAAGCCAACAAAGCTCCTTTACTGCACTGTCATACGCCATTAAAAGACGCCCAGTCCCGTCCTCAGCAGACTTGGCTATTTCCTGACATGGTGTCAGCTTTGAGCATTGAAACTGGACTGGCTTAGGCTCGTGATTGCATTTCCCGCTCCCAAGCTCTAAGAATTATTACCAGTCAGGCCAACATTGCGTTCTTTCTTGTGTTTGGACTAAATTTAATAAAGTGAACAACATATATCTATAATAAACGTGGGGAATATCCTTTGTCCGACAATCATGGGGTGTAACTTGGCTTCTATGCCATCAGTTACGAAACACACCCTGTAGGCACACACAGCCTGGATCCCAGCCTCATTTTACATATATTGTCATGCTTGGTCCAAAGATTCTCAGCATTTACCTCAACATTTATAGTGTTATTTCTGACGAGGATGAATCATGAGCGACGTTCACTCAAACTCCGTCCATTTTACAGCGCCCGGTCACTTAATCGTTCCCGAATATACATACAAACATCTCAGTGAAAATCAACCATAGAGTATTCACCTTGACCCATTGATCTCGCAAAGAGTCGTCGGCCATCAAGGGACTGCTTCATCTGTTGTCATGAGGAAGAGACCAATCTTGCCTGAACGAACAAACCCTGCTTCCCTTTCTGTGTCTTGATGCCACTTTGAACTATTAGTGTTAATTATAATGTGGTTCATACTGTCCTACCGAAGAGATGACACATGATTCTCCTCACTGGTATATCAGTCCTCAGGACCTAAATAAAGGGAATCTGCCGAGAAATGTGTGTTACTATATTGTTTATATTGTCATATTCCTATTTGCCTTGTATTCCAACGTCAGTTTTTCTTATGAGGTTCTTAAAATCACAGATCGTGCGTTCGTAAGTAACCGTACCATACCTGCTGGAAGGGGTTCACACTCGACTTAAGGATTGTAAGCTTCAGGAGACCAGCGCTACCGGCCAGTGTTCCCCAGATAATGGAACTAATCGCCAAGTTATTTCCGACATCTTCAAAAGATCAACAAATATGAACATGTCTCTCTAAATATAAAATAAAAAGCCAAACTCGTGGACATGTCCCTCTAAATATACAATAAAAACCCAGACTGGTGGACATGTCTCTCTAAAATATACAATAAAAACCGAGACTCGTGTACATGTCTCTCACCGAGACTCGTGTACATGTCTGTCTAAATATACAATAAAAACCCAGACTGGTGGACATGTCTCTCTAAATAAACAATAAAAACCAAGACTCGTGTACATGTCTCTAAATATACAATAAAAACCCAGACTGGTGGACATGTCTCTCTAAATGAACAATAAAAACCAAGACTCGTGTACATGTCTCTCTAAATATATACAATAAAAACAAAGACTCGTGTACATGTCTCTCTAAATATACAATAAAAACCCAGGCTCTTGTACATGTCTCTCTAAATATACAATAAAAACCCAGGCTCGTGTACATGTCTCTCTAAATATACAATTCAAACCCAGGCTCTTGTAGATGTCTCTCTTAATCAACAATAAAAACCAAGACTCGTGTACATGTCTCTCTAAATATACAATAAACACCCAGACTCGTCGACGTGTTTCTCTAAATATTCAATTAAACCCAGACTCGTGTACATGTCCCTCTAAATATATAATAAAAACCCGAGCTCGCGTACGTCTCTCTAAATATACAATAAAAACCCAGACTCGAGGACATGTCCCTCTAAATATTCAATAAAAACCAAGACTGGTGTATATTTTTCATTAAATCGCATTGGTCTATCAAAGAAAGTTTACCATAGAAGGAACGAGCACTCCGACGTCAAATCTCACCTGGAAGCTCTCCCCCGAAGTTCATTGCCCTGGCCTATTGGCTTGACCGTGTCCGGCCAGTGAACTAAGTTTATTGTCCTGGCCTATTGTCCTGACCGTGTCCGGCCAGTGTACTAAGTTTATAGTCCTAGCTTATTGTCCTGATCGTGTCCGGCCAGTTAACTAAGTTTATTGAGCTGGCATATTGTCCTGACCGTGTCCGGTCAGTGTACTAAGTTTATTGTCCTGTCCTATTGTCATGACCGTATCCGGCAAGTCAACTCAGTTTATTGCCTTGGCCTATTGTCCTGACCGTGTCCGGCCAGTGTACTAAGTTTATTGTCCTGGCCTATTGTCCTGACCGTGTCCGGCCAGTGTACTAAGTTCATTGCCCTGGACTATTGTTCTGACCGTGTCCGGCCAGTGTACTAAGTCTATTGTCCTGGACTATTGTCCTGACCGTGTCCGGCCAGTGTACTAAGTTTATTGTCCTGGCCTATTGTCCTGACTGTGTCCGGCCAGTGTACTAAGTTTATTGTCCTGGCCTATTGTCATGACCGTATCCGGCAAGTCAACTCAGTTTATTGCCTTGGCCTATTGTCCTGACCGTGTCCAGCCAGTCAACTAAGTATATTGTCCTTGCCTATTGTCCTGACCGTGTCCGGTCAGTCACCTAAGTTTATTGTCCTGTCCTATTGTCCTGACCGTGTCCGTCCAGTGTACCAAGTTTATTGTCCTGGCCTATTGTCCTGACCGTGTCCGGCCAGTGTACTAAGTTTATTGTCCTGTCCTATTGTCCTGACCGTGTCCGGCCAGTCAACTAAGTATATTGTCCTTTCCTATTGTCCTGACCGTGTTCGATCAGTCACCTTAGTTTATTGTCCTGGCCTATTGTCCTGACCGTGTCCGGCCAATGTACTAAGTTTATTGTCCTGGCCAATTGTCCTGACCGTGTCCGGCCAGTGAACTAAGTTCATTGCCATGGCCTAATGTCCTAACCTTGTCCGGCCAGTGTATTAAGTTTAATGCCCTGGCCTATTGTCCTGACCGTGTCCGGCCAGTCAACTAAGTTTATTGTCCTGGCCTATTGTCCTGACCGTGGCCGGTCAGTCACCTAAGTTTATTGTCCTGGCCTATTGTCCTGACCGTGTACGGCTAGTCAACTTAGTTTTTTATCCTGGCCTATTGTCCTGACCGTGTCCGGCCAGTTAACTAAGTTTATTGTCCTGGCCTATTGTCCTGACCATGACCGGTCAGTCACCTGAGTTTATTGTCCTGGCCTATTGTCCTGACCATGTCCGGCCAGTGTACTAAGTTTATTGTCCTGGCCTATTGTCCTGACCGTGTTCGATCAGTCACCTGAGTTTATTGTCCTGGCCTATTGTCCTGACCGTGTCCGGCCAATGTACTAAGTTTATTGTCCTGGCCAATTGTCCTGACCGTGTCCGGCCAGTGAACTAAGTTCATTGCCATGGCCTAATGTCCTAACCTTGTCCGGCCAGTGTATTAAGTTTAATGCCCTGGCCTATTGTCCTGACCGTGTCCGGCCAGTCAACTAAGTTTATTGTCCTGGATTATTGTCCTGACCGTGTCCGGCCAGTGTACTAAGTTCATTGTTCTGGCCTATTGTGCTGACCGTGTCCGGCCAGTCAACTAATTTTATTGTCCTGGCCTATTGTGCTGACCGTGTACGGCTAGTCAACTAAGTTTTTTATCCTGGCCTTTTGTCCTGACCGTGTCCGGCCAGTTAACTAAGTTTATTGTCCTGGCCTATTGTCCTGACCATGACCGGTCAGTCACCTGAGTTTATTGTCCTGGCCTATTGTCCTGACCGTGTCCGGCCAGTGTACTAAGTTTATTGTCCTGGCCTATTGCCCTGACCGTGTCCGGCCAGTGAACTAAGTTTATTGTCCTGTCCTATTGTCCTGACCGTGTCCGGCCAGTCAACTAAGTATATTGTCCTTTCCTATTGTCCTGACCGTGTTCGATCAGTCACCTTAGTTTATTGTCCTGGCCTATTGTCCTGACCGTGTCCGGCCAATGTACTAAGTTTATTGTCCTGGCCAATTGTCCTGACCGTGTCCGGCCAGTGAACTAAGTTCATTGCCATGGCCTAATGTCCTAACCTTGTCCGGCCAGTGTATTAAGTTTAATGCCCTGGCCTATTGTCCTGACCGTGTCCGGCCAGTCAACTAAGTTTATTGTCCTGGCCTATTGTCCTGACCGTGGCCGGTCAGTCACCTAAGTTTATTGTCCTGGCCTATTGTCCTGACCGTGTACGGCTAGTCAACTTAGTTTTTTATCCTGGCCTATTGTCCTGACCGTGTCCGGCCAGTTAACTAAGTTTATTGTCCTGGCCTATTGTCCTGACCATGACCGGTCAGTCACCTGAGTTTATTGTCCTGGCCTATTGTCCTGACCGTGTCCGGCCAGTGTACTAAGTTTATTGTCCTGGCCTATTGTCCTGACCGTGTTCGATCAGTCACCTGAGTTTATTGTCCTGGCCTATTGTCCTGACCGTGTCCGGCCAATGTACTAAGTTTATTGTCCTGGCCAATTGTCCTGACCGTGTCCGGCCAGTGAACTAAGTTCATTGCCATGGCCTAATGTCCTAACCTTGTCCGGCCAGTGTATTAAGTTTAATGCCCTGGCCTATTGTCCTGACCGTGTCCGGCCAGTCAACTAAGTTTATTGTCCTGGCCTATTGTCCTGACCGTGGCCGGCTAGTCAACTTAGTTTATTGTCCTGGCCTATTGTCCTGACCATGACCGGTCAGTCACCTGAGTTTATTGTCCTGGCCTATTGTACTGACCGTGTCTGGCCAGTGTACTAAGTTTATTGTCCTGGCCTATTGTCCTGAACGTGTCCGGCCAGTGTACTAAGTTCATTACCATGGCCTAATGTCCTAACCGTGTCCGGCCAGTGTATTAAGTTTATTGTCCTGGCCTATTGTCCTGACCGTGTCCGGCCAGTGTACTAAGTTCATTGTCCTGGCCTATTGTCCTGACCGTGTCCGGCCAGTGTACTAAGTTTATTATCCTGGCCTATTGTCCTGACCGTGTCCGGCCAGTTAACTAAGTTTATTGTCCTGGCCTATTGTCCTGACCATGACCGGTCAGTCACCTGAGTTTATTGTCCTGGCCTATTGTCCTGACTGTGTCCGGCCAGTGTACTAAGTTCATTGTCCTGGCCTATTGTCCTGACCGTGTCCGGCCAGTGTACTAAGTTTATTATCCTGGCCTATTGTCCTGACCGTGTCCGGCCAGTGTACTAAGTTCATTGTCCTGGCCTATTGTCCTGACCGTGTCCGGCCAGTGTACTAAGTTTATTGTCCTGGCCTATTGTCCTGACTGTGTCCGGCCAGTGTACTAAGTTTATTTGTCCTGGCCTATTGACCTGACCGTGTCCGGCCAGTGTACTAAGTTCATTGCCCTGGACTATTGTCCTGACCGTGTCCCTCCAGTCAGCTAAGTTTATTGCCTTGGCCTATTGTCCTGACCGTGTCCGGCCAGTCAACTTAGTTTATTGTCCTGTCTTATTGTCTTCACCGTGTCCGGCCAGTGTACTAAGTTTATTGTCCTGGCCTATTGTCCTGTGTCCGGCCAGTGTACTAAGTTTATTGTCCTGGACTATTGTCCTGACCGTGTCCGGCCAGTGTACTAAGTTCATTGCCCTGGACTATTGTCCTTACCGTGTCCTACCAGTGTACTAAGTTCATTGCCCTGGCCTATTGTCCTGACCGTGTCCGGCCAGCGAACTAAGTTCATTGCCCTGGCATATTGTCCTGACCGTGTCCGGCCAGTGTACTAAGTTTATTGTCCTGGCCTATTGTCCTGACTGTGTCCGGCCAGTGTACTTAGTTTATTGTCCTGGCCAATTGACCTGACCGTGTTCGATCAGTCACCTTAGTTTATTGTCCTGGCCTATTGTCCTGACCGTGTCCGGCCAATGTACTAAGTTTATTGTCCTGGCCAATTGTCCTGACCGTGTCCGGCCAGTGAACTAAGTTCATTGCCATGGCCTAATGTCCTAACCTTGTCCGGCCAGTGTATTAAGTTTAATGCCCTGGCCTATTGTCCTGACCGTGTCCGGCCAGTCAACTAAGTTTATTGTCCTGGCCTATTGTCCTGACCGTGGCCGGTCAGTCACCTAAGTTTATTGTCCTGGCCTATTGTCCTGACCGTGTACGGCTAGTCAACTTAGTTTTTTATCCTGGCCTATTGTCCTGACCGTGTCCGGCCAGTTAACTAAGTTTATTGTCCTGGCCTATTGTCCTGACCATGACCGGTCAGTCACCTGAGTTTATTGTCCTGGCCTATTGTCCTGACCGTGTCCGGCCAGTGTACTAAGTTTATTGTCCTGGCCTATTGTCCTGACCGTGTTCGATCAGTCACCTGAGTTTATTGTCCTGGCCTATTGTCCTGACCGTGTCCGGCCAATGTACTAAGTTTATTGTCCTGGCCAATTGTCCTGACCGTGTCCGGCCAGTGAACTAAGTTCATTGCCATGGCCTAATGTCCTAACCTTGTCCGGCCAGTGTATTAAGTTTAATGCCCTGGCCTATTGTCCTGACCGTGTCCGGCCAGTCAACTAAGTTTATTGTCCTGGCCTATTGTCCTGACCGTGGCCGGCTAGTCAACTTAGTTTATTGTCCTGGCCTATTGTCCTGACCATGACCGGTCAGTCACCTGAGTTTATTGTCCTGGCCTATTGTACTGACCGTGTCTGGCCAGTGTACTAAGTTTATTGTCCTGGCCTATTGTCCTGAACGTGTCCGGCCAGTGTACTAAGTTCATTACCATGGCCTAATGTCCTAACCGTGTCCGGCCAGTGTATTAAGTTTATTGTCCTGGCCTATTGTCCTGACCGTGTCCGGCCAGTGTACTAAGTTCATTGTCCTGGCCTATTGTCCTGACCGTGTCCGGCCAGTGTACTAAGTTTATTATCCTGGCCTATTGTCCTGACCGTGTCCGGCCAGTTAACTAAGTTTATTGTCCTGGCCTATTGTCCTGACCATGACCGGTCAGTCACCTGAGTTTATTGTCCTGGCCTATTGTCCTGACTGTGTCCGGCCAGTGTACTAAGTTCATTGTCCTGGCCTATTGTCCTGACCGTGTCCGGCCAGTGTACTAAGTTTATTATCCTGGCCTATTGTCCTGACCGTGTCCGGCCAGTGTACTAAGTTCATTGTCCTGGCCTATTGTCCTGACCGTGTCCGGCCAGTGTACTAAGTTTATTGTCCTGGCCTATTGTCCTGACTGTGTCCGGCCAGTGTACTAAGTTTATTTGTCCTGGCCTATTGACCTGACCGTGTCCGGCCAGTGTACTAAGTTCATTGCCCTGGACTATTGTCCTGACCGTGTCCCTCCAGTCAGCTAAGTTTATTGCCTTGGCCTATTGTCCTGACCGTGTCCGGCCAGTCAACTTAGTTTATTGTCCTGTCTTATTGTCTTCACCGTGTCCGGCCAGTGTACTAAGTTTATTGTCCTGGCCTATTGTCCTGTGTCCGGCCAGTGTACTAAGTTTATTGTCCTGGACTATTGTCCTGACCGTGTCCGGCCAGTGTACTAAGTTCATTGCCCTGGACTATTGTCCTTACCGTGTCCTACCAGTGTACTAAGTTCATTGCCCTGGCCTATTGTCCTGACCGTGTCCGGCCAGCGAACTAAGTTCATTGCCCTGGCATATTGTCCTGACCGTGTCCGGCCAGTGTACTAAGTTTATTGTCCTGGCCTATTGTCCTGACTGTGTCCGGCCAGTGTACTTAGTTTATTGTCCTGGCCAATTGACCTGACCGTGTCCGGCCAGTGTACTAAGTTAATTGTCCTGGCCTATTGTCCTGACTGTGTCCGGCCAGTGTACTAAGTTCATTGCCCTATACTATTGTCCTGACCGTGTCCCACCAGTCAACTAAGTTCATTGCCCTGGCCTATTGTCCTGACCGTGTCCCACCAGTCAACTAAGTTTATTGCCTTGGCCTATTGTACTGACCGTATCCGGTCAGTGTATTAAGTTCATTGCCCTGGACTATTGTCCTGACCGTGTCCCACCAGTCAACTAAGTTCATTTCCCTAGCCTATTGTCCTGACCGTGTCCGGCCAGGGTACTAAGTTCATTGTCCTGGCCTATTGTCCTGACCGTGTCCGGCCAGTGTACTAAGTTTATTGTCCTGGCCTATTGTCCTGACTGTGTCCGGCCAGTTAAGTTTATTGTCCTGGCCTATTGACCTGACCGTGTCCGGCCAGTGTACTAAGTTCATTGCCCTGGACTATTGTCCTGACCGTGTCCCTCCAGTCAACTTAGTTCATTGCCCTGGCCTATTGTCCTGACCATGACCGGTCAGTCACCTGAGTTTATTGTCCTGGCCTATTGTCCTGACTGTGTCCGGCCAGTGTACTAAGTTCATTGTCCTGGCCTATTGTCCTGACCGTGTCCGGCCAGTGTACTAAGTTTATTATCCTGGCCTATTGTCCTGACCGTGTCCGGCCAGTGTACTAAGTTCATTGTCCTGGCCTATTGTCCTGACCGTGTCCGGCCAGTGTACTAAGTTTATTGTCCTGGCCTATTGTCCTGACTGTGTCCGGCCAGTGTACTAAGTTTATTTGTCCTGGCCTATTGACCTGACCGTGTCCGGCCAGTGTACTAAGTTCATTGCCCTGGACTATTGTCCTGACCGTGTCCCTCCAGTCAGCTAAGTTTATTGCCTTGGCCTATTGTCCTGACCGTGTCCGGCCAGTCAACTTAGTTTATTGTCCTGTCTTATTGTCTTCACCGTGTCCGGCCAGTGTACTAAGTTTATTGTCCTGGCCTATTGTCCTGTGTCCGGCCAGTGTACTAAGTTTATTGTCCTGGACTATTGTCCTGACCGTGTCCGGCCAGTGTACTAAGTTCATTGCCCTGGACTATTGTCCTTACCGTGTCCTACCAGTGTACTAAGTTCATTGCCCTGGCCTATTGTCCTGACCGTGTCCGGCCAGCGAACTAAGTTCATTGCCCTGGCATATTGTCCTGACCGTGTCCGGCCAGTGTACTAAGTTTATTGTCCTGGCCTATTGTCCTGACTGTGTCCGGCCAGTGTACTTAGTTTATTGTCCTGGCCAATTGACCTGACCGTGTCCGGCCAGTGTACTAAGTTAATTGTCCTGGCCTATTGTCCTGACTGTGTCCGGCCAGTGTACTAAGTTCATTGCCCTATACTATTGTCCTGACCGTGTCCCACCAGTCAACTAAGTTCATTGCCCTGGCCTATTGTCCTGACCGTGTCCCACCAGTCAACTAAGTTTATTGCCTTGGCCTATTGTACTGACCGTATCCGGTCAGTGTATTAAGTTCATTGCCCTGGACTATTGTCCTGACCGTGTCCCACCAGTCAACTAAGTTCATTTCCCTAGCCTATTGTCCTGACCGTGTCCGGCCAGGGTACTAAGTTCATTGTCCTGGCCTATTGTCCTGACCGTGTCCGGCCAGTGTACTAAGTTTATTGTCCTGGCCTATTGTCCTGACTGTGTCCGGCCAGTTAAGTTTATTGTCCTGGCCTATTGACCTGACCGTGTCCGGCCAGTGTACTAAGTTCATTGCCCTGGACTATTGTCCTGACCGTGTCCCTCCAGTCAACTTAGTTTATTGTCCTGTCCTATTGTCTTGACCGTGTCCGGTCAGTGTACTAAGTTTATTGTCCTGGCCTATTGTCCTGTGTCCGGCCAGTGTACTAAGTTTATTGTCCTGGCCTATTGTCCTGTGTCCGGCCAGTGTACTAAGTTTATTGTCCTGGCCTATTGACCTGACTGTGTCCGGCCAGTGTATTAAGTTTAATGCCCTGGCCTATTGTCCTGACCGTGTCCGGCCAGTCAACTAAGTTTATTGTCCTGGCCTATTGTCCTGACCGTGGCCGGCTTGTCAACTTAGTTTTTTATCCTGGCCTATTGTCTTGACCGTGTCCGGCCAGTTAACTAAGTTTATTGTCCTGGCCTATTGTCCTGACCATGACCGGTCAGTCACCTGAGTTTATTGTCCTGGCCTATTGTCCTGACCGTGTCCGGCCAGTGTACTAAGTTTATTGTCCTGGCCTATTGTCCTGACTGTGTCCGGCCAGTGTACTAAGTTTATTGTCCTGGCCTATTGTCATGACCGTATCCGGCAAGTCAACTCAGTTTATTGCCTTGGCCTATTTTCCTGACCGTGTCCAGCCAGTCAACTAAGTATATTGTCCTTACCTATTGTCCTGACCGTGTCCGGTCACTCACCTAAGTTTATTGTCCTGTCCTTTTTTCCTGACCGTGTCCGTCCAGTGTACCAAGTTTATTGTCCTGGCCTATTGTCCTGACCGTGTCCGGCCAGTCAACTAAGTTTATTGTCCTGGCCTGTTGTCATGACCGTATCCGGCAAGTCAACTCAGTTTATTGTCCGGGCCTATTGTTCTGACTGTGTCCGAATAGTCAACTAAGTTCATTGTCCTGACCATGTCCGGCAAGTCATCTAAGTTTATTGTCCTGGCCTATTGTCCTGACCGTGTCCGGCCGGTGTACTAAGTTAATTGTTCTGGCCTATTGTGCTGACCGTGTACGGCTAGTCAACTAAGTTTTTTATCCTGGCCTATTGTCCTGACCGTGTCCTGCCAGTTAACTAAGTTTATTGTCCTGGCCTATTGTCCTGACCAGGACATGTCAGTCACCTGAGTTTATTGTCCTGGCCTATTGTCCTGACCGTGTCCGGCCAGTGTAATAAGTTTATTGTCCTGGCCTATTGGCCTGACCGTGTCCGGCCAGTGTACTAAGTTTATTGTCCTGTCCTATTGTCCTGACCGTGTCCGGCCAGTCAACTAAGTATATTGTCCTTTCCTATTGTCCTGACCGTGTTCGATCAGTCACCTTAGTTTATTGTCCTGGCCTATTGTCCTGACCGTGTCCGGCCAATGTACTAAGTTTATTGTCCTGGCCAATTGACCTGACCGTGTCCGGCCAGTGAACTAAGTTCATTGCCATGGCCTAATGTCCTAACCTTGTCCGGCCAGTGTATTAAGTTTAATGCCCTGGCCTATTGTCCTGACCGTGTCCGGCCAGTCAACTAAGTTTATTGTCCTGGCCTATTGACCTGACCGTGGCCGGTCAGTCACCTAAGTTTATTGTCCTGGCCTATTGTCCTGACCGTGTACGGCTAGTCAACTTAGTTTTTTTATCCTGGCCTATTGTCCTGACCGTGTTCGATCAGTCACCTTAGTTTATTGTCCTGGCCTATTGTCCTGACCGTGTCCGGCCAATGTACTATGTTTATTGTCCTGGCCAATTGTCCTGACCGTGTCCGGCCAGTGAACTAAGTTCATTGCCATGGCCTAATGTCCTAACCTTGTCCGGCCAGTGTATTAAGTTTAATGCCCTGGCCTATTGTCCTGACCGTGTCCGGCCAGTCAACTAAGTTCATTGCCATGGCCTAATGTCCTAACCTTGTCCGGCCAGTGTATTAAGTTTAATGCCCTGGCCTATTGTCCTGACCGTGTCCGGCCAGTTATCTAAGTTTATTGTCCTGGCCTATTGTCCTGACCATGACCGATCAGTCACCTGAGTTTATTGTCCTGGCCTATTGTCCTGACCGTGTCCGGCCAGTGTACTAAGTTAATTGTCCTGGCCTATTGTCCTGACCGTGTTCGATCAGTCACCTTAGTTTATTGTCCTGGCCTATTGTCCTGACCGTGTCCGGCCAGTGTACTAAGTTTTTTGTCCTGGCCAATTGTCTTGACCGAGTCCGGCCAGTGAACTAAGTTCATTACCATGGCCTAATGTCCTAACCGTGTCCGGCCAGTGTATTAAGTTTAATGCCCTGGCCTATTGTCCTGACCGTGTCCGCCCAGTCAACTAAGTTTTTTGTCCTGGCCTATTGTCCTGACCGTGGCCGGTCGGTGAACTTAGTTTATTGTCCTGGCCTATTGTCCTGACCGTGTCCGGCCAGTGTACTAAGTTTTATGCCCAGGCCTATTGTCCTGACCGTGTCCGACCAGTCAACTAAGTTAATTGTCCTGGCCTATTGTCCTTACCGTGTCCGGCCAGTCAATTAAGTTCATTGCCCTGGCCTATTGTCCTGACCGTCTCCAGCCAGTCAACTAAGTATATTGTCCTGGCCTATTGTCCTGACCGTGTCCGGTCAGTCACCAAAGTTTATTGTCCTGGCCTATTGTCCTGAACGTGTCCGGCCAGTGTACTAAGTTTATTGTCCTGGCCTATTGACCTGACCGTGTCCGGACAGTAAACTAAGTTTTATTGTCCTGGCCTGTTGTCCTGACAGTGGCCGGTCAGTCACCTAAGTTTATTGGCCTTGCCTATTGACTTGACCGTGTCCGGCCAGTGTACTAAGTTCATTGCCCTGGACTATTGTCCTGACCGTGTCCCACCAGTCAACTAAGTTTATTGCCTTGGCCTTTTGTCCTGACTGTGTCCGGCCAGTGTACTAAGTTTATTGTCCTTGCCTATTGACCTGACTGTGTCCGGCCAGTGTACTCAGTTTATTGTCCTGGACTATTGTCCTGACCGTGTCCCACCAGTCAACTAAGTTTATTGCCTTGGCCTATTGTCCTGACCGTCTGCAGCCAGTCAACTGAGTATATTGTTCTGGCCTATTGTCCTGTCTGTGTCCGGTCAGTCACCTAAGTTTTTTGTCTAGGCCTATTGTCCTGATGTGTCCGGCCAGTGTACTAAGTTTATTGTCCTGGCCTATTGACCTGACCGTGTCCGGCCAGTCAACTAAGTTTTTTGTCCTGGCCTGTTGTCCTGACAGTGGCCGGTCAGTCACCTAAGTTCATTGCCCTGGACTATTGTCCTGACCGTGTCCCACCAGTCAACTAAGTTCATTGCCCTGGCCTATTGTCCTGACCGTGTCCCACCAGTCAACTAAGTTTATTGCCTTGGCCTATTGTCCTGTCCGTGTCCCACCAGTCAACTAAGTTTATTGCCTTGGCCTTTTGTCCTGACTGTGTCCGGCCAGTGTACTAAGTTTATTGTCCTGGCCTATTGACCTGACTGTGTCCGGCCAGTGTACTCAGTTTATTGTCCTGGACTATTGTCCTGACCGTGTCCCACCAGTCAACTAAGTTTATTGCCTTGGCCTATTGTCCTGACCGTCTGCAGCCAGTCAACTGAGTATATTGTCCTGGCCTATTGTCCTGTCTGTGTCCGGTCAGTCACCTAAGTTTTTTGTCTAGGCCTATTGTCCTGATGTGTCCGGCCAGTGTACTAAGTTTATTGTCCTGGCCTATTGACCTGACCGTGTCCGGCCAGTCAACTAAGTTTTTTGTCCTGGCCTGTTGTCCTGACAGTGGCCGGTCAGTCACCTAAGTTCATTGCCCTGGACTATTGTCCTGACCGTGTCCCACCAGTCAACTAAGTTCATTGCCCTGGCCTATTGTCCTGACCGTGTCCCACCAGTCAACTAAGTTTATTGCCTTGGCCTATTGTCCTGTCCGTGTCCGGCCAGCGTACTAAGTTCATTGTCCTGGCCTATTGTCCTGACCGTGTCCGGCCAGTGTACTAAGTTTATTGTCCTGGCCTATTGTCCTGACTGTGTCCGGCCAGTGTACTAAGTTTATTGTCCTGGCCTATTGACCTGACCGTGTCCGGCCAGTGTACTAAGTTCATTGCCCTGGACTATTGTCCTGACCGTGTCCGGCCAGTCAACTTAGTTTATTGTCCTGTCCTATTGTCTTCACCGTGTCCGGCCAGTGTACTAAGTTTATTGTCCTGGCCTATTGTCCTGTGTCCGGCCACTGTACTAAGTTTATTGTCCTGGACTATTGTCCTGACCGTGTCCGGCCAGTGTACTAAGTTCATTGCCCTGGACTATTGTCCTGACCGTGTCCCACCAGTCAACTAAGTTCATTGCCCAAGCCTATTGTCCTGACCGTGTCCGGCCAGCGTACTAAGTTCATTGCCCTGGCCTATTGTCCTGACCGTGTCCGGCCAGTGTACTAAGTTTATTGTCCTGGCCTATTGTCCTGACTGTGTCCGGCCAGTGTACTTAGTTTATTGTCCTGGCCAATTGACCTGACCGTGTCCGGCCAGTGTACTAAGTTAATAGTCCTGGCCTATTGTCCTGACTGTGTCCGGCCAGTGTACTAAGTTCATTGCCCTATACTATTGTCCTGACCGTGTCCCACCAGTCAACTAAGTTCATTGCCCTGGCCTATTGTCCTGACCATGTCCCACCAGTCAACTAAGTTTATTGCCTTGGCCTATTGTACTGACCGTATCCGGTCAGAGTACTAAGTTCATTGCCCTGGACTATTGTCCTGACCGTGACCCCACCAGTCAACTAAGTTCATTTCCCTAGCCTATTGTCCTGACCGTGTCCCACCAGTCAACTTAGTTTATTGTCCTGGCCTATTGTCCTGACCGTGTCCGGCCAGTGTACTAAGTTTATTGTCCTGGCCTATTGTCCTGACTGTGTCCGGCCAGTAAAGTTTATTGTCCTGGCCTATTGACCTGACCGTGTCCGGCCAGTGTACTAAGTTCATTGCCCTGGACTATTGTCCTGACCGTGTCCCTCCAGTCAACTAAGTTTATTGCCTTGGCCTATTGTCCTGACCGTGTCCGGCCAGTCAACTTAGTTTATTGTCCTGTCCTATTGTCTTGACCGTGTCCGGTCAGTGTACTAAGTTTATTGTCCTGGCCTATTGTCCTGTGTCCGGCCAGTGTACTAAGTTTATTGTCCTGGCCTATTGACCTGACTGTGTCCGTCCAGTGTACTAAGTTTATTGTCCTGGACTATTGTCCTGACCGTGTCCGACCAGTGTATTAAGTTCATTGCCCTGGACTATTGTCCTAACCGTGTCCCACCAGTCAACTAAGTTCATTGCCCTAGCCTATTGTCTTGACCGTGTCCGGCCAGCGTACTAAGTTTATTAGAACCTGATCAGGATTATTATCCGACCAGACCTAAGCATGCCTATCCCTTAATTAAAGGACTTTTCTTATTTAAGACAGTGCAAATTCCTTATATCAATATTCCTTTTCAAAAGATCCCAGCAGACTTTGTGGGTGTAATCCAATACTCAATAGTTTATCAGCCCCGCCTAACTTCCCTCCCTGACACCAACATTCGAGAATGAGGATCTACCGCTTGTAAATACAACCTTTGGCGGCTCAGAATTTTACACCCCGGAACCCAATGACTGCCGTATCCAGGCAACCAAGGCACGCGTGTTAAGTTACACGTATTTTTATGCGTAACAATCAGGAGCTGACAGGATCATGTATCTCTGGTCGGATCTTGCGGTGTCACATGTCCATTTGTCTATTTGTACTTATATATACAGTACACTGCCCTTCACTCATTTTTAGTTATAAGTCAACCGAAATTGAGAAAACTTTATCGTTTTGATAACATCTTCTTAATTAAGCTTCAAAATATTTATTTTTCTTTGTATATGTAACAACATTTATTGTTTATATATATATATATATATATATATATATATATATATATATATATATATATATATATATTGCGATCTTATAACGTTTGGATGTTTAAAGAGTAATGTTGTATAGCAGCATTCAATTATCAATTCTATATCCCAATATGTATACAATAGTCACTGGAAGGCCCCTCCTTCTCTTTAAACAAGTAACATTCGCACAGCTTCCACATGAGCTTACTCCTAGCTGATTTGAACATATTGAGGGAAAGACAAGAGACGTTATATCAGTCAGTATGTCGATTTTGTATATGTGAGGTTGCTGATCCATAGGAAGTGACTACTTCGGGAACTCATAGATAATATAAACAGTGTTTTTTCATGAAGCTTAAATAGACACCCTCTTACGTTGTCAGTAGCATTAGTAATAGACCTATGTCTAAAGCCGCAGGTTATTTGATTTAGACAAGTACACCAGATCTGGCTGACTCAGTGGAAGACAAACACCCTTTCAACGTGTTTGAAGGCGCCATTTTTTTCCATGCATATCTCATAAAATATATGCAAACATCAGTTTTCAAAGGAATAGCCCTTGGCCTCGAAGGGTCTATGGAGAGGTCTCTCCTAAATAAACAATGTCGACCCCACGACGACAGGTTTTATGATAATCAATGTTTTTCAGCTTGGTGCCTGAATCATGCCTGCCCCCTATTTGATTTCATGGTACATAATATGTATTACACTTGTCTTCAGATTTCTAAGCAAAATTGAGTTGTAACGTGTCGTTTTACAGATCCTGGCGTTGGTTCGAGGGAACGAATCTTTCCAAGATTATCCGTACCACACACAGATACAACTGTGCAAGTGTATGTTCTATCAAACGTGAGTATAGTTCTCCTGTACTATATGTATATTACGTTTGTGTAGGTAGAGCGCTAGAACCGTACGTCTGTGTCATAATAATTTGGTCAAATATTCTCTGGTGGATCCTCATCATGGCTTTGGGAAAATGATATATCGTACACTGATCTTTATAAAATTGTACAGGTTGCTTATGCGTTTTGTTGACATGTTTATTTTTATTTTTTAGATATAATATATTTGTTAACCTTTATATGTTTAGAAAAAAGCTACATGTGAAAGCAAATAAAATTTATAAAAGTTTAATAATTTATAAATTATAAATAAAAGTTTCCAGGGTCCTCGTTGATTGAATACTTTGGGCATTGCACAAATGAAATAGACAATTAGTGAGGAATAGAGTGTCATTGTCATGTAATGCATTTAAAAAATTACAATTGCCGTATATTTTCTTAACACTATATGGATTTTAAATGCGAAAGCATTATCAATAATTTCACTCTCGATACACCAGGCGCTTGTGATATGTCCGCAGCCTCCTTCATCCACCTGTAACACCTTTTCCTCTGAGCTTCATTTTACATTGTCCTAATGGTTTAGGCACGAGTCCCGGCGCGTGGTTATCAGGGAAGGACATCTGGCCACTGCCTCCTACATTCACCTGTAATAACTTTTCTGCTTAGTTTTATTTTACATGGTCCTGGTTTTTTAGGTACGAGTCCCGGCGCGTGGTCATCAGGGAAGGACATCCGGCCGCGGCGTCTTACATCCTCCTGTCAGGGACGGTCCTCATCAACAAACGGGAAGTTGACGACAGGACCGGAAGGGCATTCACCAGGACCGTCCACGAGCTGTCGGATGGGGAGGCATTCGGGGTAAGTCTGATATATATATATATATATATATATATATATATATATATATATATATATATATATATATATATATATACAATTTTAAACACAGCCAAACATATTGAATGAAGGTATTCCGTATAAATAATATCGGTTCAGCTCCCACAAAAGGACAGAACAGTAAAAACCTGAATACCAGCCAAGATATTTCCCTCCTTCCTGGTCAAACATTATGCAGCATTCATTCGAAAAAGGCTCGTCGTCACCATATCGGTGACAGGTGGCGGACATAAATTTTATGGTTTGCACGGGCGGGGACAAGCACCATGAAAATCGATTGCTGCCGGAATATCATAACAGGGCAGTGTTTTGTATGTTTTGTAATGTGTGGTACGTGGCCATACATGCGGCTTATCAATATCTCGACTCAACACTGTCGATCGAGGGCAGCGAATTCAGCTCACGGAGTAGCCGCGGACCCCGTATGTTTGATGACAGGTGGAGTGAATACCAGCGCCGCCGTACGTGCAGGTGAAAGTGTTCATGTAAGCCGCCTATTCAGCATTATTGCAACCCTGGTCGAAATGCAACGGTAGGTTTGACTGATCTTATGAATTGGCTGTTGATTGATATATATTTTTAATTTTGCCCACTTAATTTTGTTTAATGCACGCTATTTGTATTTAAATACAATGACGCCTCCGCACCACCGCTTGTTACACGTCTTTGTAACAGTAACTTGACACCTTGAACTGTTATTTCTCCGCTCTTTGGTATTCCAACCGATCTTAAATATTCAGATCAAATCAAATTGAAAGAATCAATTAATGAAAGCATTATGTGACAGCACAATGTTCGCCTAGGAACTGGTAAAATTGTGACGTCCCTATTTTGCATAAAACTTGGAAAGTAAAATCGGCATTAAAATATGAAAAATCACACATTTTTAGCCCTGTGACCTTGAAAAATATATCAAAGTATATTGTCAAAAGTAATGGGGCCATATTTAGGCATATCATTGCTGATAGTCCTTGAAATCTAAAAAAATACATTATAATAAAAACATCAAAAAACAAGTATCTCCACCGATTGATAGGTGGAGAATATATAGTAAAATTTATTATAAATAAAAAAAATGACATGGCCCTGAGCTGCAAAGTCCGTATATGTAAATCTGGCACTGGTATTAGATGGGGTTTTCATCGCCAGCTGGTGTTACTCCTGCTGGTGTTGTGACATTATGATATACATCAATAGTATTTGGACACCTGTCACGTCCATTACCGCACTCCTCAATGTTATTATGTGTTCAGTCGTCAATACTGTGGACTGCCATGATTAATGTTTGATAATTACTGCCGTCACAATCTTCATCTCTACACAAATGTGCAGAATCAACTTACACATATCAACAAGTCTTGATATAGCCTTTGTAAAGAGAGACCTAACAGATTCGGCCTTTATAAAGACAGACCCAACAGATTCGGCCTTTGTAAATGCAGAACTAACAGATTCGCCCTCTGTAAATACAAACTTGACCGACCCGGCCTTTGTAGATACAGACTTGACAGACCCGGCCTTTGTAGATACAGACTTGACAGACCCGGCCTTTGTAAAAACAGACTTGACAGACCCGGCCTTTGTAAAAACAGACTTGACAGACCCGGCCTTTGTAAAAACAGACTTAACAGACCCGGCCTTTGGATATACAGACTTGACAGACCCGGCCTTTGGATATACAAACATGAAAGACCCAGCCTTCGTAAATACAGACTTTACAGACCAAGCCTTTGTAAATTCAGTCTTAACAGATTGGGCCTTTGTAAAAACAGACTTGACAGATCCGGCCTTTGCAAATAAAGACTTGACAGATCCAGCCTTTGTAAATACGGGCTTGACAGACCAAGCCTTTGTAAATACAGACTTGACAGACCCAGCCTTTGTAAATACAGACTTCACATACCTAACCTTTGTAAATACAGACTTGACAGACACGGCCTTTGTAAATACAGACTTGACAGACCCAGCTTTTGTAAATACAGACTTGACATACCTAGCCTTTGTAAATACAGACTTGACAGACCCGGCCTTTGTAAATACAGACTTGACAGACCCGGCCTTTGTAAATACAGACTTAAAATGTGCATACTTTTAGCCAGTACCTTGCTCTCCTGAGAATACCCCTGCTCTCCCGAAGTATACACTGGTCATGGGATTTAATTACAGATTCACGAGTAGGTTCCGCGGATCGTGCATTACAGTAATTATCATACACTATAAGCAGTAGAATACATAAACGATCAGAGGGTGTGCGAACCTTGGAGAACACTTCTCCTAATATCAGGCAATAAATAAATATATATATATATATATGTATATATATATATTGGTGTGTCAATAATCGATTATATCCATGATTGGACGTTCTCTTTCAAAATCGATTAAATTGGTGCATCTTTACATAATCGACCACAAGCGGTTATGGATGCACTTTCTGAAAATTCATATTATCCAGGAAAAACATCTAATCCATGGAACATATAAAAAAATAGGGGACACAAAGAAGGGAGCTGCTTTAAAACTAAATCTTGTCAACAACCCAAATAACACTACACTAAGTCAGCAGTAACAACACACGTAGTCAGCAGAAGTGTTTGCTTTTCTCCGTGCTAACGTATTGAACTATATCATAAGAATTTCATTTATTTATTTGCGATAAGGCAAATGACTTACGTTATTTCAATGTCTTTTTTATAGCCGATATGAACTACTGCAGAAACACATTTGCTTCATTTTTAGCATTTATATATATGTATATATATATATATATATATATATATATATATATATATATATTAAAAAAGTATTTTTGTATAAAGCGTCCGTCAACGACATGTAAAGCTGGCACTGTCTTTTGTAGGAGGATGAAATTTAATATTTTACGAACAATTACTTTTTGGTGCTTGTGCAGCGCTAGGAGAAATCGTGTTTATTATAATGTTATGGCATGAAAGGACACCCCTAAAATGTTGTTTTGTTTAGGATTTGTAGCCTGAAGCATCAGACTGCGGCACATTAATCGATAGTTATTGTAAATGTAAGTAATGCATTGTCTGTGATATTGATCAGTCTAAGTCGAGATCAATAAATCACGTCTCGCCATAATAAAAACCTACCCTAAACCTAGCAGAGGCAAGAACCATTTTTTTCCAGATTATTATTTTCCAGAAGTGTTTCTACCAGCAGGTTATCTAAAACAGGCATTTCCTTCAAGAGGCAATGGATGACACTTTCTGATTTTCCTGCAGAACCTGATACTAATCAAAGAAAACGGATACTTAACACAGAAACAATTGCCTTCATATGGACATGCTCTGACGTGGGAAGAGTTTAGGACACGCCAAAATAATGTAATTTGGTCGGTTGACTCTGGATAAAAAATATGGAGCGAACAGGTGTCTTTCTTTCCCTTCGAAAATTTTCCAGTCGAGACGGCTTGCCGCAGTTACATAAAATGCATATTCAAATATCTTTCAATGATGCATATGAACCACACCAAGTTTAATCTATTTTCAGTTATACCTTAGTGAATGAAAGGTTTGCATTATTCAAACCTGCACGTGTAATGATTTCTTTGAATGGACTGACACAAGAGCAGCAATTAGCATCATTAATACCAAAGACTTTAATTTAAACAAATTAAATGCGTGTAAAATAAGAGGGGCGATTCCAATGAAAAACTATTTCCTCGGGAGTGTTATATCACACGTGCATGCAGCCTATCTACCCCTTTCAAAATGTCATTTTATTAGCACTGATGTAATGTTTTTGCCTAATCATCCACAAAATCCATTCATTAGGGAGCTATCGCATTCACATTGAAAAGTCTAGGGACTTGTTTAAGTATGAGATTTAAATATCAACATAAAAAGCTTTATCTCTAAACATGAATTTATAGTCAATGATTAGGGACACCGTTGTCCAAAAAAAAAATAATAAATAAACCCTTTTGGCTGGCCTAAATCGATGACGTACATCCCTCTGGTGTCCTGATGCATCGACCTTCGGTAAACCTGCCACAAAACCGGAAGTGCCAGTGCTTTCAGGATACCCAGCGAATGGACTGGACCACGCGAGATTTCCGGGCAGGAAGCACTAGTTTGTTGCTCATATCGATGTTGTCACAGGGACTGCCAAACATTTACAACGTCCCTCTGGCGGATGTTACCAGGATACTCCTAGCAGCGATATGCATACCAGCTCTGTAGTGTGGTGTGCTCATAGAGTCTCTGACAGACCTACGAACACCACGGACGGGATGACTGGACTGAACAAACTAATCAAAAGTATTAACATGGAGTTGTTTTCGTGTTCAGAATTTGTATACGATTGAAAGAGGTTCCTGCTACGCTGAGATATCAGTTTGCATAGTTAGTTAAGCATCGCCATCAACAGAACGGAATAGATACTTTCTTTTATCCGAATAATGCTGCTCCCGGTACATTCTTGTTAGTGATGTAACTATACTATACTTTGATATAACTATATTAAACTACACTAAACGATTACAACAACAAGCATCTTTGTACGGGTTGAGCATCAAGAACTGAGATCTGGTTATTACCAGCTGCCGAGGTAGGTCATATTGGGATGTTTAGATTCGGGACGACTTCGGACCGATGTTATATTCTCTGTCAGTTTGTTATCGTACACTGTATCTTGTGCTAGTTTAGTTAATTTTGTAGAGTGATTCAGCTCGTTATATAACGTTTCACTTTACAGACGTGCACTTTTAGGATGACAGAAGTATGACAAAATCATTGTCTAATCAACGTATACAATATAAATACTGGCGAAATGCCGGATATTGATAACACGATAAAAATGATAAATCTGTTGTATATCTCAATTACCATGATGGTGACTCTTTTTTCAAATATTTATGTCAAAAAGATATAGCGATATTAGACAAAAAATACATTACATAAGGAAGTACATACATACATTCAATATTTAGCATTCATGTGAATGCATTTCATGTTAGAGAAAGAACTGAGAAAATAGATTATTTACAACAGTATTTCAAATACAATTCCTTGCTTATTCACCAGTAAATAATATAAAGGACACGTAACACATATTAAAGTGAATTTTTACATGAGCCTTATACAACACAGAAACAGTAAAAAGAGACAAAAGGATGAAAGGCAGTTTTTCCAAATGTATATTTATTTTTTTTTATTTCTAAAACCCAAGAGATATTCTATGGTATATTCATCTTTTAGCTTAAATGTATCAATACAAACAAAACTGAAACAAATTAGGGTTTACATTTCTGTTTTGGTGAAAAGTACTAATTTGAAAATAAGAAAAATGTGTTATTCAGCCAGCCTATACTCTTACTACTGTCTTGCAACTGACTATACAAACTATTTGATTTCGTATACTCTGGTAAAATATAGCAACTTTGGAACCTTAGATAAACGTTTTCGTTGTATGGCAATAATAAAACAGATGACCAATTGACTTATATGTAAATATAAATGTAGCTGTATTTTTGGCTGCCTGTCAGTTTCAATTTACAACAAAAGAAAATCTTATTTACATGAAGCTAATTGTTGACTATCTTTAATTGGAATTCACGTTGATAAGTATCGACTGTAACTGAATTATCATTGAAAATATGTTCCCCTGTTTTAAAATTTTCATTACAATCGAACATGGCATTGATATATTTAACATTCATTTTAAACAAAGTATGACTAAAACTGAATGACCATCATTATATATGTTTAGATTATTCTGGAAGAATTAACATCTGACGTGACTTCCTGTAAATGTACAATTCGAATAAAAATCCAAATAAAATGATGGCAATTCATGTCAAAATCTTTATGAATACATCGAAATCCACCTATATTGTTACATAATGCGTACAAAAAAAACTACATACCAGTTGCATGAAACTACTCAAAATACTGGTTGGGTCTTTTATCTCATCTCTGTATGTGGCAATTTTAACCGTCCATCGATTTTCATACGTACCCTCTGCTGTACGGAATTTTACCTTGGCTCGTTTGTTTATCCAAGCAAACATATCAATTATTTCTTAGCAAACATATTAATTATTTCTTAGCAAACATATTAATTATTTCTTAGCAAGCATATTAATTATTTCTTAGCAAACATATTAATTATTTCTTAGCAAACATATTAATTATTTCTTAGCAAACATATTAATTATTTCTTAGCAAACATATTAATTATTTCTTAGCAAGCATATTAATTATTTCTTAGCAAACATATTAATTATTTCTTAGCAAACATATTAATTATTTCTTAGCAAACATATTAATTATTTCTTAGCAAACATATTAATTATTTCTTAGCAAGCATATTAATTATTTCTTAGCAAACATATTAATTATTTCTTAGCAAACATATTAATTATTTCTTAGCAAACATATTAATTATTTCTTAGCAAGCATATTAATTATTTCTTAGCAAACATATCAATTATTTCTTAGCAAACATATTAATTATTTCTTAGCAAGCATATTAATTATTTCTTAGCAAACATATTAATTATTTCTTAGCAAACATATTAATTATTTCTTAGCAAACATATTAATTATTTCTTAGCAAACATATTAATTATTTCTTAGCAAACATATTAATTATTTCTTAGCAAACATATCAATTATTTCTTAGCAAACATATCAATTATTTCTTAGCAAACATATTAATTATTTCTTAGTCTTCGTGCATTAACCCTTTAGGCAGGTCGAGCGTATTCATAATGTACAGTATTTTGGAAACTGCTAATGATCTTACTAGCTCTAACCTGCCACATATTGTTAACTGTCTTCCTCTGCACAAATTTAGAACGTTCTTCAAAGTTGACAGTGCTCTGTAAAATTTAATTTTATGTGACAGTTCATCATTTTATGTAAATTGCACCCCTATTTTCATAGGACCGTTAACCCAAATTAAGATTAAATGGATTATCTGTTATGTTTTTCCATTGTCCAGTCCATGATATGTCAGATTTGCCCAAGTGTCATGGTGATTCTTATATTGAATCTCGATTTGCTTATGGCAGGGCGTAATAATTAAAAGATAATATTTTTTTCACCTTAGGCTGTCAAATTGATGGTTTTCTGCGTATAAGAGGGCTAACAAAAATTGCTTTATTTCAACACATATAATGCAGAAATAGACTTGCGCCTTATTATAAGTTAACGACAATATAAATATCCAAGTTTTCACTTTTAGAATGAAAGTTAAAAAAAATATTCTTTTGATATGTTAGAGATGTGTTATACTTTAAGATAAGTGTATTCGGGTATTACTTGATATAGAAGACCGAAATAATACTTGATATACAGGAAAAGAAATAACTGAAGAATAAGTGAAAACTTGGATTATCTTTGTCTTAAAGTAGATGGAATGTGTACTTCAGTAATATGTCTCTCCCGATATTGAATTAGGACGTGACCCAGAAGCGAACTCTTAAGTTATTGCCCGGGCCATTGTAAGATGTATCATGGGCTTATTAAAAAAAGGTAGAAAAATGTCATGTAAAACTTATATAAATCTAATTTATATAAGTGGGTTTTGTGTAGTCCTTTTTCAGAAATACTCTCTTCTTTATATATATATATATATATATATATATATATATATACATATATATATATATATATATATATATATATATATATATATATATTGATACGAAGACAAATAAATGAGGGGAAACTCCTGGCGTCCCAACCGCTTCGCTAGAAAAGAAAGGTTTACTACGAGACAGTTCGGTCCGCTTTTATGTCACCCCGTAACACACCCCCTCCTATAAAAGCGTTCTGCTATCAGAACAAGACTAATTATCCCAGGAGTCACACTTTGGTGAGCTTATTCCCTGGGCCACAAACTTAACCATCATGTTAGATGACCCCCCATTTTGTTACGAAGGCAAATTTTTCAGGGGAAAATACTGGCCCGATCCGGGATTCGAACCCATAACGGTGGCGCACAAGTCCGGCTTCACTAGCGAGACAGTTCGGTCCGCTTTTATGTCACCCTGTAATAATATATTATGTAACGGGGTCGTATCTGAGTATTCAGGGAGATGTTCTCTCAGATATAAGGCGACGCCTATCGTTAATCAATGGTTTAATCTACAACAATAACGACAAACAGAGTTGCAGTTCGGTGTTGCCACGGTCAACGATAAGAGCGGAATCATCATGCTTTACAACAATGCAAAATAAGCAAAGACAGATACGGCGATATACATTGTTACACTTGACAAATATATTATAAAACACTCGGATGCGTATATTTTATGCACGAGAGCAATATATATATATATATATATATATATATATATATAATATATATATATATATATATATATATATATATATATATATATATATATATATGAATGACGTGTGTAAAATCAAGATTTACGTTTTATGTTCGAGAGCAATAAGGATAGAGCAATACAGGGACAGAGTCAAGAGTTACGTTTTAGGCTCGAGAGCAATACGGAGACAATGTTAAGAGTTACGTTAAAGCATACTCTTACCAGAGAATGTTTTAGAGAATGTTTTAAAGGTGGTAGAAAATATTTATGTAGATTTCCCGCTAATACCTGCTTTTTTTGTTATGTAAAAATTAAACAAGGCAAAATCTGAAGGGGGAACTCTGGCCTGGATTAGCGAAAATATTATGCACATCCCCAAAGGGAACTTAGGCAACAAACAAGACGAGTTCGACCCGTTACACACACATACACACACATATATATATATATATATATATATATCGTGAATCATCGAGGTCACTGTTCACTTGTGTTCTTGTGGCGTCTTACTATACTCACACATACCTGGACGTTTCGTTCAAAACATGACCGGCTGACAGGGTCATTTTATTTTTGTTTTCATTATCATGTACATTACATGTACACTGGACCGACGTGACTGGCCACTAATGCCACAGTAGGTTTTCAGATCCAGTCAGCTTCTTGCTTGACCATAAGTGCTTGATTATTTATTTTCAGATTCGACAAAGATTCGTTTGAAGTCACTGTTGTGACTTATTCTTAGCCCTTTTCAAGGAAAACAATAAGAATCCAGAAGTTGTCATGAAAACCCATCATGCAATAACTATCTTCCATCAAATTTAAAGGCATTGTCACCTATATACGGCTTAAACCTGTCCTTTGAATTAATTGATTTCCCTTTATTTCAGGAGAGTGCCCTGATCAACGATACTAAGAGAGCTACCACGGTGGTGTGTAAAACGGACGTGGAACTCCTCATCATCATGAAGGAGGTCAGTCTGTTTAATCAGTGATAATTGTGATATCATTTTAATACATTAATGAAAAAACTAATTGTCAAAATAAAGGAGGCGTGAAGGTCGGGTTTGTCTTATCTATTAGCCCCAACCAACCCCCCACCCTTGCCGCAGGAGGGAGAACTAATAAAATTATCCATGGCCGTCCTTCCATCGATATCCCGCCTCATTATTTTACCAAATACATGTTTATCTTAACCCTATGTTGCTTTCTTACAAGATTTTACAGACATGCTCATCCTTTGACTGGAGTGGATATTTCCACTTTCCTTCAGATAAGATAGTTTATAAGATAAGTCAGTATATAAGAACACTTTAACCTTTAAATCATTCAAAAGAATATTTGAAGTTATAGGAATAAAATGAATCTTATATTAAATGGAATTATTTTCAAAATTGATGTGTCTACAAGACGTTGAATTTTGCTGCCCGGGAAATGTTCACATGTTTGCATACATGGTCTTTTACCTTTATCCATTGAACTGCTGGTAATCATCAACAAATTTTCAAAACGAATTGATCAAATGGTTGACATCTCATTATAATCTGCAGGTGGCGCCATCTCTGTTTGACGAGTTCCTGTGATCCTAAATGATCTCTCCCAATAGCTTTCAGATGAGTCAATAAACAAGAACACTTTTGACTTCTTATCATATGCAGCAATGCCTATAGCTTGACATGTATTAATCATCAAGTTAGAGAGGTTAAGTTGGAACTTTTTTTATCTTCAGGACTTCGATAGAATCATCAAGGAGCCGCTAATGCAGCAACGAGAAAAGCACATCGATTACTGTCGGTAGGTTGAGCCTTTGTACATCCATCGTTATTTTGTTCTAATGTGTCAGCACACTGATGGTTAAAATATAAAGGCCATTCAAAAAACCCGCAAAGCCACAGTTTCACTCCTGACAGAGAGTATGGTCGGAGTTAGTCTAGTCGGAATATACCACCCAGATGATTATTCTTTCACCTACATTTTTTTGTTCCAAAGAGTATAAATAACGAATTTTGATGTTCCAAATAATATTCCATAGGGTTCATTCATTGGCCATTTTGGCGGCCATCTTGGATGATAATTCAGAATACAAATAACTTTTTAACTAGGTATCATGGAAACACAAATGAGGCCATTTTTCCAAGCAATTCTAGTAGGGAAAATCCATTAGGATGATTGTTTTTATGATCCAAAAAGGCAGATACGTATGTATAAAAAGAAATGCTAATAATATCAATATTTCTCATTCAAAATGTAGATCGGATACAGCATTATCTTGCCAGGAGTAAAAGTAATAATAACTGATGTCTTATATCTGCTGTTTATTTAGAGGGAAAAGTTCATGATCCCGGGTTTTTTATTGGTATACAGTGAACGCTAGCAGTGAATATATATATATATATATATATATATATATATATATATATATATATATATAAATCGGCCTTTCGTACGCTGCGTTCTGCTGGCGGAAATCTTTTTAAAGTACCAAAGTGTAATATGAATGTTCGTGAACGTTTCTTCAGTTTTATGGCCCAAAATTCTCGAACTGCTTCCAACTACACTTAAAAAATCTCCGGCTCGTACATCATTTAAAACCAATTTGAAAACTTATATCTTTCATCAAGCCTTTTGTTATTAATATGTATTCTTTGTTTTTCTTAAGTTAGTTACAATGGATATTTATCTATCTATCTTTCTATCTATCTATCAATATTAATATAATAATTATTATTATTTTTAATATAATTAATATGATTAATTAATTAATTAAAGGAAGTTCAAGTGTCAAATATACTTTATACATGTACATGAAATAATAAATACACGAGCCACAAGGCAGTAGTTACATGATCCCGTTACCCCGCGGTATCAATGATTCAGATATATCTCAGAACATGGCTGTGTTTATCTTCGAAAGGACTGAAGCAAGTAACCCCGTGACGATTAATAATTGTTGTATTCATGTAATGTAATAAAGGAAAGCGAGTTGTAGAGTTGTCTTTCACACTGAGGACTATATATGCCTTCTGCAGCGATGCTAATCAACTTAATACGGACCGCGCATGGACTAAGAAAGGAAAAAGTGCGTGTATTATCAATTTAAAATATATATATATATATACTTAAACATCTAGCTCCACATCTTATGCTCTGGAATATAATTCTGTTTTATACTACTCTGGCTCCGTGTTAAAAAATGCAACATACCGGTGATACCTGCCACCTTCGGCCACAGTTATTTTATTACAGCGCATGACCACCCACGTTATCAACGCCATTCATAGAAAGCGTGCCTTGTCTTTATAGACACTAGTCATGTGGCATTTACGACCTCTCGAGCCTTGTTGGCCCTTCAATTTGCTAGCTTTGTGAGGTTATAATTCGAGGCTCACTGTGTAATGAGTCCGGGAGCTAATATCTGTGGGGTCGGTCAACGCACAACACAGAGGTCTGACTTGATAACATAAAAGCTTGAAATGTCTAGAGCACTGCTAAGGTTAGTAGTCCAGGGTTGGAGACAATTACAGTGAAAAGTATTCATTACAATTACAATTACTCGAATTTTACAAAGTAATGATTAAATTATAATTTCTTTGAAAAGTAATTAATTACTTCAATTACTTTATAAAAGAAATATAAAATACAGAGACATGGTTCAGGCAGAGTATCCTGGAAGAAAGGCCAACTGATTAAATTCATAACAGGAAAACTGCAAACAAAACATATTCAGTTAGTCAGTCTGGTGTCACATATGTATTAAAGTGCACAATAACCATACTAATGAAAATATATCCTTGCATAATGTTCAAATTTACACTTTTCTCTTATGGAAAAGCAAAACTGGCTGTCGTCATCATATGTGAACATTGCATGTATTCTTTATAGTATCAGGCATTGAAACATTTACTGAATTTTAACACAAAAAAGAAATATCTCAAAGCACATATGGGTAAACTATATTTTAAACAAATTATCTTGAAGTCATTTGCGCAAATAATTTGATCTAATATTCTTCTATCACATATTATCCTTTATTTGACAAAATGTCTTCCTGCTGTCAACACTGGCATGTGCCAATCAAGCACATGTGGAAATGATTATTGGTTCAAACCTTTGATGATGGAAAAAAAATTAGGGACTACCTCAATCAGATACAATAATCCTACACATTAATCACTCATAAATCCTAATTTCTTCCTGTAAATACTGGAATTTTAAATACAATGTGATTGCACTAAACTCATTGATGCAAACATTTAATGTGAATAATTCATATAAATATATTCATGCTGAATATATAATATATTACAATTTGATGTAATGAAATTATTTATAGGAAAAGGTAATGAAAATCCAGTGCATTCCCCATGGTTAGCTTCTTAATTATGTATGCCAGATAGTAAAACCAGTATACAATGCCCAGAGTCTCTGGATACAGGAAACAGTGGAGACTGTTCAAATGTTAGAGCCAGCACACTGAGACAGCCCTGCTATCTTGATACCTATCTCTATTTACCTCATGGGCCATTGATTTAAGGTGATATCAGCCTTCCCAGATCATTAGCCTCTTTTGTTCCTGTGACTCTCTCAGTGTCAGCTAACTAGCAGATAAACACTGATGTAACCAGGTCAGTAGAGAATGTTCCAGCCTCCATTTCAGTGAAAGTGTGAAATGTAGCAAGCCCACACTTGTTGTAGTGAAGCTCTGGAAAGGTGTACATTATAGAAGCTTGTTACTTTATCTACATTGCAGTGGAGGCATTTACAAACAAAAACCCCAGTATAACTTATAAGGCATATTAATAAATTACCATGCTTATTGTACCATTTATTCAATAATCATAGCTTACAATCCTTATCCAAGAGTGTTTTGAAAAACAGTGCAAGGGAATGAGGTATAAGGTATGGTGATCTGTCATGAATTCGGAAAGTAATTGGAAAGTAATTGATATTACACCTTTTATACCCTTGTAAACTTACAATTACAATTACTTGTAATTGAATTTTGTCCAATTACAAATTACATTCAATTACTTGAGTAATTGTAATAAATTACAGGTAATCACAATTAGACATTACAAATACCCCAAACTCTGTGGTATAAGTTTTGTAGCGGACGTTTGACCATCTTAGCCATTTGATATTTAGGAGAAGGGGTGACTGATGCGTGTATGTCTTGGCTTCTACTCAACCAATGTTATAACTACGGTGTCACTGTTAAGGTCCTTTTCGTTCCTATCAGCACATGAACAACAAAATATTTTTAAAATAAAGCAAATTTTGGGTAGTAAAAATAACACGTCGGATAAACATTTCTTACCTATATCTTGTTTTGACTTCAACATAAAATTGGTCACAAATCCTGAAACTTTATCGGAAAACTACATTTTGAGAGTAAAAATTATATTTCTGATCTTTTTAAACCATTTGAGATACCAATTTGACCTTATTTAAACTAATTGGTTTAAAGTGAGACGCAGGACATTTTGGACATGTGTTTACCTGTATTTATTTTTATTTTTGTCATCAAATTAAATGATGGGATGAAACTATAACAGATTGCTTGGCAATCTTCGTCATCATTACCACTAAAATAAAGTAAGAGGTATAAGGTTAATATTTTAATATATATCTCCTATATCTTCATAAACCTACTTTTGTTAAATATGAGAGTATCAAATTACCAATGAGTCTATCGCTGAATCGTCTTATATATTATACACTTTATAAATACGAAAGGACGTTTCGAAGTTATACGGTGTCTAAATCCCGGAATACTTACAACAATAACAATTGATTAAGATTGAGCTGTTACAGTTGCATAAAAATGTTAATCTCACCTGAATCGATGCCACATAATGCCTTTTTGGTACTAATATAGTTTTTAAAAAAGTTAAACTCCCATCAAATGCGATGTCTGCCCCATGTAACATAAGTCATTTTACGAACATCAAATACACAGATGGTTTCTCTACTCTTTTCTGTATTTTGTCGCCAATATCTAGTTTGAAAATTAGGGATATTCACTCAGTACCTCAAGTTGGTATAACAGGCATTTTATGGTTGACCGTCATCTTCAGATGTTTCTGAATAATGATCTGAGTGATGACACGCGTGTTTATATTGTGTATAAAGGTGGGGGAACCGGGATATTCTGCCGGTAATTATAAACTTTCAGACCTTCGCATATAATTATATAATATTTCAATATTTCCAAGAAATTTTTAATCTTGGACTAAGCTAGTATAATGCCTGTTTTTCAAATAGAAATCAAGAATAAAATTAAGTTTTTTTTTTCTCAGTCTCTTAAATGGCCTATTTTTAAATATATCCCTTTAACGATGAACATTATTAATACCTTATTAAAAATTACAGATATATTGTATTAAAATCTAGCATAAAAATTCAATGGTAAAAGCCCAAGCAAGGATTTTGTAATCAAAATTTAGGGACTCTTGGGACGTTTCAGCTTTTGTCTTTCAGAATTGTCTCTTTTAGACATGAAGCCAATGAACTCGTGATGTAAAACCATGTTGTTTATTATGAAATATATATTTTTCAAAGAATGGATGTAATGATGACATTGCTGTGGATATTTAAATACACAAGTAAACGGTCAGACGTTTACGGTGGCTCGTATAGGACACCCAGAATTTTTTTATCTCGTTCCCACGCGATAGTATCTCGTGGCCACGCGATATTATCTCGTTCCCACGCGTTAGTATCTCGTGGTCACGCGAAAATCATCCCGCTCCCACGTGTTGCATCATTTCAGATCTCAGCATATTAAGCCCGCTCCATATGCATGCAAATAATTTACCAAAGTCTTCATCCAGTGTAGAGAAATATGCCTTAAGGATTTAAGATGTAGGTCTTACTGTATTGTCTATCTAAATTTATCTCGCTCCCACGCGATAATTATCGCGTAGCCACGAGATACTATCTCGTGGGAACGAGATAATAATAATGTCGTGTATGTAATACATCTATACGAGCCACCGTAGATGTTAAATTAATTTTAACATTGCATGAATCTTTAAATTTTAAAAGAAAAATGTATCTTCATTGTCAGTCATTGTTTATTGATCCGGAGCTTAGTAACGTAAGTACCCCTCTTTACATTGATAGAGTGAGTGTTTCACTAATTAATTATTAGTTCATATTAATATATATTGAGTTGTCCTTCTTCTGACCTGTATTACAAGATGGACAGAAAGATGATTTCCTCCGAATTCATTATGTTTAAATATGTCAGTTACCACTTCCATATTTAATCAAACTTAAAATTGTATCTCTGATGATACAATCACATAGCATAAAACAAGTAATTTTGCTTCTGATGTGCTAATCACACAAATGCGGTAGGGCGACAAGTCATTATTATTTGGTTTCTTCATTAGGATGATCAGTCATGGACTGCAAACTACAGGAAATCCTTTGTAGTACCCTAACGGATAAAGTTGACGATGACCACCACCATATTTGGGGCAGTCTCATCATAATAATATGAATATTAAAGTAAACACAAGAAAACTGTATATACTTTTAAAACGCTCCGCATCTCATTTTAAACAAATTACGTTAAATTGGGTAAAATCAAATACTATAACTGCTGAAATAAGTCACGAATGTAATCCTATTATCAGCATTTATAGTTTAACGATAAAATTTCCTGTCCTGAGTGAATAATTTAAGGTTAATTGTGAAAAACATGAAGAATTCAAGAAATATATTTGCATGTGACATTTAGACTTCTTGAAAATATGTTTTGTTCATATATACATTATTTTTATAAATGCTGATAGGTCCGTAAAAGACCTTTATATCAACATTTAAGTTATAAATAATGGTTGGGTTGAAGCCAAGATGTTTCCATTTAGGTAACCCCTACGACTTATTATTCGTTAATCTAATGGTCAAACTGATACCACAGTTCTCCAGATTTATCAAGCTACCGTAATATCAAATCGGACCTTGGCTGTGTGATGGGTTGTGCGGCGGCCATTTTGCTCCTAGACTGAGTCCCGACATAGTGATGTAGAACAACGTAACACGTACAAGACGTAAACGCTGATTAAGGGGAGTACGGTGGCGAGAATTTTTTATCTAGCCAGAAATTACTGATGAAACACGGCGTGTTGGTCAGCGTATATTCTTCGGCAATATTTAAATTTAACTTTAGGTAAATTTCATTTAAAACAATTGAAACTACAGAGTGTCGACATTCGTCTGTGTTATCACAGATACACGTTATTCACGAATCATCAGGAATATTCTGATAATGCTCCCAGCAAGGACAATCTGAATGTCTGCTTTAGTATGCATAAGCATACCTGCCACCTGGCGGTTGATTACATAATCACCTCAATGATACAAACTGTCGAAAGCATTAAATCATTTTTTTTAATATTTTAAAACCTCACAAGTTCAGGTAGGCTATATATGGACCACGTGAAAATCTGAATTATCTGAATTATGGCTTGGTTACACAGTTCCCTGTGTTTATGCAGTGCAGTGTAAAATGGACAGCCTTGTTTGCTTGTACATGACAGCATTTATTTGGCCAGATTTTTTTTATTTAATACAATGGTCTTTTTTACACAGAACCCTTGAAGTGTTCCGACATTTCCCGTGTGAGAAGTTCAGGACGGCTCCGGCACAGTTCTTCTATCAGTATTTCAAGTAAGTTTACCATGCAGATTAGGTACATGTCGAAGAAACATCTAGTCTTTAAAAAATCTCAAATCTACACTTTCCGTCTTTACTCTTACAACAACAAGGGTTACATTTTGATCCACCTGTTTTACATTGATATTCTGTCAATCATCTTCATATATAGGAAATGACGTCATTCGATAAATATCGTGTGCTTCCATTTTCAGAAAAGACCGCGTGGTAATTCCAGACAGTCGAGAATCTGACTACATGGTCGTTATCAAGTCCGTAAGTAAATGTTAAAAGCTTGTCAGTAATTGTATACTAAGAAATTAAGAAACATATTTAAGGTTTAACAGAAATGAAATATACTATTGTGATTCGGTCATTCATGATTAAACAACACATCTGTTAGTTTTTCTATTTACCACCAGGGTTCGTGTAAGGTGATATGTGAAGTTCGCGAGCCCGTCAGAAGGCGGCGCCCTAAGTCGGCCATTGAGATGGATCTGGAGCGGGCCTTTCCTGTGTACAGCGAAAGACTGCGGAGGCAAAGACAAATACAGCAAGACGGTAGGATGGGTACAATGCTGCCCAGTAACGTTTACCTCAAGTAGTGGAGTCCCTAAGAAAAATATTTATATCCCTCCACCAACCCCGTCACTTTATTATAACACTGTCCAGTTACTATAATATTATAATATGATTTATCTTGCCGTAAGAAATGATTAATTTCATAGTTTATGCCACAGGAAAACACCTTATTCTTATGAAAAGAATATTTTCTCCTAACTACCATATGACTGGATGTTTTTTGTGTTGTGTTAGCTTTACTTGCACCATACGACTGGATTGTTTTCTGTGTTGTGCTAGCTTTACTTGCACCATACGACTGGATGGTTTTCTGTGTTGTGCTAGCTTTACTTGCACCATACGACTGGATTGTTTTCTGTGTTGTGCTAGCTTTACTTGCACCATACGACTGGATGGTTTTCTGTGTTGTGCTAGCTTTACTTGCACCATACGACTGGATGGTTTTCTGTGTTGTGCTAGCTTTACTTGCACCATACGACTGGATTGTTTTCTGTGTTGTGCTAGCTTTACTTGCACCATACGACTGGATGGTTTTCTGTGTTGTGCTAGCTTTATTGCACCATACGACTGGATGGTTTTCTGTGTTGTGCTAGCTTTACTTGCACTATACAACATGATGGTTTTCTGTGTTGTGCTAGCTTTACTTGCACCATACGACTGGATGGTTTTCGTTGTTGTGCTAGCTTTATTGCACCATACGACTGGATGGTTTTCCGTGTGGTGCTAGCTTTACTTGCACTATACAACATGATGGTTTTCTGTGTTGTGCTAGCTTTACTTGCACCATACGACTGGATGGTTTTCTGTGTTGTGCTAGCTTTATTGCACCATACGACTGGATGGTTTTCCGTGTGGTGCTAGCTTTACTTGCACTATACAAAATGATGGTTTTCTGTGTTGTGCTAGCTTTACTTGCACCATACGACTGGATGGTTTTCCGTGTGGTGCTAGCTCTACTTGCACTATACAACATGATGGTTTTCTATGTTTTGCTAGCTTTATTGCACCATACGACTGGATGGTTTTCTGTGTTGTGCTAGCGTTATTGCACCATACGACTGGATTGTTATTCCGTGTGGTGCTAGCTCTACTTGCACTATTCAACATGATGGTTTTCGTTGTTGTGCTAGCTTTACTTGCACCATACGACTGGATGGTTTTCTGTGTTGTGCTAGCTTTATTGCACCATACGACTGGATGGTTTTCTGTGTTGTGCTTGCTTTATTGCACCAAACGACTGGATGGTTTTCCGTGTGGTGCTAGCTCTACTTGCACTATACAACATGATGGTTTTCTGTGTTGTGCTAGCTTTACTTGCACCATACGACTGGATGGTTCTCTGTGTTGTGCTTGCTTTATTGCACCATACGACTGGATGGTTTTCTGTGTTGTGCTTGCTTTATTGCACCATACGACTGGATGGTTTTCCGTGTGGTACTAGCTCTACTTGCACTATACAACATGATGGTTTTCTGTGTTGTGCTAGCTTTACTTGCACCATACGACTGGATGGTTTTCTGTGTTGCGCTAGCTTAATTTACTTGCACCAGTACGAAAAGACAAAATGTAATCTCACGAAATGCATGCTATATTTTTACACATCAACGCAGGATTTTTAAAATCTTTTATCAGAACATATTGAATCGGATTATATCTAGTTTTCAAAGCGGGTCATGATATTGCAATCGCAGTTACCAATAACATCATGGCCTGTCTAATATATGGAACAAAAGACTGCAGACACAGAAGAAATAATGCTGACCTGTTACTAACTAAAAGAAATAGAGGGAATAATGCTGACCTGTTACTAACTATAGGACACAAAAGAAATGATGCTGATCTGTTACTAACTATAGGACAGAGAAAAAATAATGTTGACCTGTTACTAACTATAAGACACAGAGGAAATAATGCTGACCTGTTACTAACTATAGGACAGGGGAAATAATGCTGATCTGTTACTAACTATAGGACACAAAAGAAATAATGCTGATCTGTTACTAACTATAGGACAGAGAAAAAATAATGTTGACCTGTTACTAACTATAAGACACAGAGGAAATAATGCTGACCTGTTACTAAATATGAGACACAGATGAAATAATCCTAACCTCTTGCTTACTATAAGACACAGAGGAAATAATGTTGACCTGTTACTAAATCTAAGACACGGAGGAAATAATGCTGCCCTGTTACTAACTATAAGACACAGAGGAAATAATGCTGACCTGTTACTAACTATAAGACACAGAGGAAATAATGCTGACCTGTTACTAACTATAAGACACAGAGGAAATAATGCTGACCTGTTGCTAACTATAAGACACTGAGGAAATAATGCAGACCTGTTACTATAGGACACAGATGAAATAATCCTGACCTCTTGCTTACTATAAGACTCAGAGGAAATAATGTTGACTTGTTACTAAATGTAGGACACAGACGAAATAATGCTGACCTGTTACTTGCTTTAAGACATAGAGGAAATAATACTCACCCATTACTAACTATAAGACACAGAGGAAATAATGCTGATCTGTTACTAACTATTAGACACAGAGGAAATAATGCTGATCTGTTACTAACTGTAAGACACAGAGGAAATAATGCTGACCTGTTACTAACTATAAGACATAGAGGAAATAATGTTGACTTGTTACTTACTATAAGACATTGAGGAAAAATTGCTGATCTGTTACTAACTATTGGACAGAGAAAAAATAATGTTGACCTGTTACTAACTATAAGACACAGAGGAAATAATGCTGACCTGTTGCTAACTATAAGACATAGAGGAAATAATGTTGACTTGTTACTAACTATAAGACACTGAGGAAATAATGCAGACCTGTTACTATAGGACACAGATGAAATAATCCTGACCTCTTGCTTACTATAAGACTCAGAGGAAATAATGTTGACTTGTTACTAAATGTAGGACACAGACGAAATAATGCTGACCTGTTACTTGCTTAAAGTCATAGAGGAAATAATACTCACCCATTACTAACTATAAGACACAGAGGAAATAATGCTGACCTGTTGCTAACTATAAGACACTGAGAAAATAATGCTGACCTATTGCTAAATATAATACACAGTGGAAATAATGTTGACCTGTTACTAACTATAAGACACAGAGGAAATAATGCTGATCTGTTACTAACTATAAGACACAGAGGAAATAATGTTGATCTGTTACTAACTATTAGACACAGAGGAAATAATGCTGATCTGTTACTAACTGTAAGACACAAAGGAAATAATGCTGATCTGTTACTTACTATAAGACACTGAGAAAATAATGCTGACCTGTTGCTAAATATAAGACACAGAGGAAATAATGCTGACCTGTTACTAACTGTAAGACACAGAGGAAATAATACTCACCCATTACTAATTATAAGACACAGAAGAAATAATGCTGACCTGTTGTTAACTATAAGACACTGAGAAAATAATGCTGACATGTTGCTAAATATAAGACATAGACGAAATAATGTTGACTTGTTACTAACTATAAGACACTGAGGAAATAATGCAGATCTGTTACTATAGGACACAGATGAAATAATCCTGACCTCTTGCTTTCTATAAGACTCAGAGGAAATAATGTTGACTTGTTACTAAATGTAGGACACAGACGAAATAATGCTGACCTGTTACTTGCTTTAAGACACAGAGGAAACAATACTCACCCATTACTAACTATAAGACACAGAGGAAATAATGCTGACCTGTTGCTAACTATAAGACACTGAGAAAATAATGCTGACCTGTTGCTAAATATAATACACAGTGAAAATAATGTTGACCTGTTACTAACTATAAGACACAGAGGAAATAATGCTGATCTGTTACTAACTATAAGACACAGAGGAAATAATGCTGATCTGTTACTTACTATTAGACACAGAGGAAATAATGCTGATCTGTTACTAACTGTTAGACACAAAGGAAATAATGCTGATCTGTTACTAACTATAAGACACAGAGGAAATAATGTTGACCTGTTACTAACTATAAGACACAGTGGAAATAATACTCACCCATTACTAACTATAAGACACAAAAGAAATAATGCTGGTCTGTTGTTAACTATAAGACACTGAGAAAATAATGCTGACCTGTTGCTAAATATAAGACACAGAGGAAATAATGCTGATCTGTTACTAACTATAAGACACAGAGGAAATAATGCTGATCTGTTACTAACTATTAGACACAGAGGAAATAATGCTGATCTGTTACTAACTGTTAGACACAAAGGAAATAATGCTGATCTGTTACTAACTATAAGACACAGAGGAAATAATGCTGACCTGTTGTTAACTATAAGACACTGAGAAAATAATGCTGACCTGTTGCTAAATATAAGACACAGAGGAAATAATGCTCACCCATTAATAACTATAAGACACAGAGGAAATAATGTTGACCTGTTACTAACTATAAGCCACAGAGGAAATAATGCTGATCTGTTACTAACTATAAGACACACCACCCTGTTTACTGTATAGTTATGTACCGTCCTTTTTAGCTCAGCTGACTGAAAGTCTTCTGCGCTGTAGTGAGGACTCTTTATCTGTCGTTATACAGCAGATATCTTAACTGTAAGGGCTAGAAGCACCAAACCTTGCAGACTGTTATATCCTGGTAAAATGCCCTGCAATCCTAATACTATATTCCCAACCAGAGAATGGCCTATACTCTCTGCGTTGCGGAGCGGAAACATGAGTTTCAGCCAAGTCTCCAGATAGTATAAATTCATACAACAGGCCAGACGTTTTCAGGAACGGCTCTATTTGTTTGCATTTTCAAATCGGAATGCTATTTGATCATAAAGGACTTAACATGCGGCTGAAAACTGGTGGGATCACTAGCAATTTTTCTATTTACGCATTTTTTCTTTTTTTTTAAGGTGACAATTTAAAGCCTTCGCTCAAAACGTCAGCGGGGCCAAATCATAACTATACTGATTACTAAAATTACGTCACTGTGACCCATATCCTTTGATTTACAGAACAAAAACACGTGTTTCAGCTGAGAAGTTAAGACTCCTGTTAAATTGTCTGTAAAATTTCATACAAAAGGCCAGGTTTCTAAGGAACAGATGAATTGAAACGGGAATGACTATTAATCTTTCAGAACAAGGACTGCTGCATAAGACTGGTAGCGCAATCTACAGCATTTCTATTTTTACCCTTTTATTTGGTTACTTTTGAGGATATCAGATTTGTTACATGTACCCAACAGTCCAAAGTTCACCGAAACACACATCGAAACCATGAGGCCCAGGAAGTTCAAATTTCAAATTATGACAGGTCCTGATAGATCATCTGTGAAGATGCGAAAGTAGGTCACTGTTACCTACATTCTATGGGTTTCATAGAACAAAATACTCCTCTCTGTAAAAATTCATAGAAAAAGACAAATTTCAGAAAAGGGCTGATGGTTGTCATGAAATCCAGAAAACTGATTGCTCTTGCAGAACTTTAACTGTTGCAGAATACTGGTGGCCCCACCTACAATATATGTATATTTAGCTCAGCTGGATGTAAGTCATCTGAGCCATAGCGATCATCCCTTGTCCGTCGTCCGTCCGTTAACAAATCATAATCGTTAGACCTATAAACTTCTACATCCAGGGAGGTCATAGACAAATCTCCTTGAAAAACAGGAATTAGCTCATGGTAACCTATATTCTGCAAGCTATATAAATAACATGATTTTAGCACCATAAATTAAGTCAGATGGGCACAAATTGTATCCGTTAGACCTAGAAGCTTCGAAACATCGCAGAGGGTTCTTTGCAGATCTCCTTGGAAACCTGAACCAAGGTCGTAGTGACCAGGTTGCATAACAAATATTTGTCATAAGGACATCACAATAATTAATACATGCATGCTTGTATGTCAAATTCAGCTGAGCGTCATCGCCAACTTGTTAAAATGAAACACTAATTTTTTGTTTTCTTTACTTTAACTGTAGCCAAATATGCTTGATAAATAATTAAAGTGGTTAGTCCGTTTATGTTTATTTTGGCCAAAATAACGATTTATATTAAGATTTTTTTCTATTTTATCACAGAGTCAACGAAATCTCGGGTTAGTGACGACTTCACGGACCGGTTACGAGCTGACGTCATCACTGGGATGGCAGACCCGTCAGCACTTTTCCGCCACCACGAACAGCAGGTATCGAATCATAAATACATTCTGAATGTATAAGAACAATTAACGAAGTTATTGAATCTTTTCAGCTGTGTCACTTTTCTCTTTTTAAAATGTTTTATAGAATTCTCGCAGCACACTAAGCAGTACTGAACAATAATTTCTAATTTTTTTTTAGAAAAGTTAGTAAAGTAACTGTTATGTTAATTTATTTAAGTTTACACCTATACCAAAATTTGACATATTTCCTCAGGTTGCAGAATATATTTTTGGTGTGCATCTCTACCTATACAAATTCGCTTTATCAGAACTGTTTTATCTATGAATACTACAAAAGCATCCTGATATAAAGAACATGTATCAGTGTAATTTTCGGTTGTTACCATTAACATTTCCTGAAATCTGAATTCCGGTTTATAGGAATACCTTTTCATGTAAAATGACGCCCCTAACAAACAGCATTTGGTATCGTAAGCGGAATCAAGTGTATATTAATGGTCAGATCATCCTTTCCCAGGATTCCATAAACCATGACGCTGACACGGTATTCGGTGATGAGCGGTGGGCGACACCTAGCGACTGGACGAGGCGGGGAGCTCCGGAAACAGACGAAGAATCAAGCTGTAAGTTATCAAACAAACAAGTGGCCCATAGGCCATGATGCTCAACTGATTTCAAGGAAACTTGAACAATGGGTAACATGACTCCCAGAGTGCTCAAAATCATGCATTTTGCCAATAGACCTTAGATATAGGTTACAGTGGCCTTATTCTACATCCAGCTGCTAGCATTTGTGCCCATCTGACTAACAGTGTAAAAATCATGTTCTTTCACACAGCTTGTAGAATATAGGTTAAAGTGACATTATTTCAGGTTTCCAAGAAATTTTTACAGGAACCCCCTGGACCTTAAACAAAACAGATGTTTCTAGGTCCAACTGTACCCAATCATGCAAATCTGTCCTACAGGGTGCTCAAATTATATTTTTTTTTCACATTTCTTGCAGAATATAGGTCACTATGACCCAATTTCAGGTGTCCAAGGAGATTTGCCTAAGACCCCCCTGGATATAGAGACAGAAGATTCTATGTCTAACGGTTACAGTTTGTGTCCTATTAACAGCAAGACTATTTCAGTTGAAGGACTCAAAAATAAAGAAAAAATGCGTAAAATAAAGGTGGCGCTATTAGTCTGCAGGAACTGATGAAACACTCCATGATCAATATGCATGCATCATGGCGATCAATGCATTATAGTTATTCAGATACTGGAGATTTTGTATCATATTTGTAATTATTCTTGGGGTAATTATGAGCCCCATAGCTCGGAGGATATGGGTAACACATATCTTATTTCAGGTTTCCAAGGAGATTTTTTATGGACCTCTCTGGATGTCAACATAGAAGATTCTATGTCCAATGGTTACAATTTGTGCTTGTTAATGGACGACCGTTTCATTTGGAGGTCTCAAAAATAGAGAAAAATATATGTAAAAATTAAAATACAGGTAGCTCCACCAGTCTGCAGGAACTAATGAAGCAGCACTCCATGATCAATATGCATGCATCATAGTGATCAATGCATTAGTTATTCAGATACTGGGCTTTTGTGTTAAATTTTTAAATTTTAATAATACTGGGGATATGTACGAGCCCCATAGCTCAAAGGAAATGGGTAAAAAGACCTAATTTCCGGTCTCCAAGGAGATTTTTTATGGACCTCCCTGGTTATCAAGTGAAAAGATTCTAGGTCCAACGGTTGGTAATTTTACTATATCATTTACATATCAAAAAGACACATTTTGATATTTATGTCGAGACTCTTAAGGCCCGACAACAAAACCAGTTCTAGGCCTCAAACCCCCTTTTAAAACAACCCAATACTGTATATGGAATTACCGATGGATGTTAACTGAATTTATCAATAAATTAACACATATCATTGGGTGCGATATCGTTAATTTCATATCAGTCAGTGTTCGTGTAACATTGCTGTGTTTATATTTTGCAGCCAGAAGATCTTCAGCGTCTGGAGGAAGACAAAGACCTAAATCTGCATCCGTCGTAGAACAAAGAGTAGGCATTGTATTTGCTGTATAATGTTATAAAGACGAACTGGAGATTTTGTTCCAACCTATAAAAAGTCTAAAGTGTTGGTAGAAGGACGTACCCAAAACATGTATTAGGTGTGGAAGTTGTTACAGTAATACCTCAAATATCCAAATGGTTTGGGAGCATAAAATTTGATAACTGAGTAATCGGATACGTAGAGTCAGACATTTTTCAAAAGTATACTACTAGTAGGATTATACGTACGCTGGGCACTTCCTTATCAACGTTCCATTAATATGCTAATCCAGGCATACAGTAACGTTATCTTATCAGATCATTTTTAATCACCGTTTATCCAATTTTCCTTTCAAAAGCAGCGAAGCATTTAATAGAGGTAAATGTCTGTTCGTTACTTTAAATTTCGGTACAAAAACGAATTTTGGGGGAAAAAGGGTTGTACCGTAGTTGTTGGTCATGTGGTTACGACAGTTAACATGGTCGGGGGGGGGGGGGGTAGGGCACACGAGTAGGACGTTAGACTTCGAAGCTGAAGGTCCATTTCGATTCCTGCCAGATCCCCCGGAGATAACACCAAGGACTTTCAACAAAATGTCTTGACCATATGCATTTGCGTGTTAATGTTAGAAGGCTTGTTCTTCACATACTATTTTTATCATATTGTTATCTGCATCCTCAGTCAACAGACGGTATTACCTACCGACCATGGACCTAGCATTTAAACTGTCAAACGGAAGTATATCTAAATTAGCCCAATTTAACTGATCAAAGCCTTAAATCTATTCCATCATGATTTGCTTTTTCAGAGTAGCTTGTCAGAAGATGTTTATAATATCAGATTCGCTCAGATCGCAGAGCTCAAGGCAGGGGCAGTTTTCGTAAGTATTTTCTCTGAAAAATTCATAAATACCATCATACCATGGTTTTATTGTTTTTAAAGCACATCAACTGGAATATTTTTATTTCAATTTAATTCAAACATAAAGATATTTTAGAGCAAAAACATCGGTTAGATCTGCAGGCATCGCATGTTTCTTAGTTACATTCCTGAAAACTTCTTATAGTACCACTCGTGTACTTTAATGTCTTTTAAGGTCCATTCGAATTAAACCTGTTTAACATATGACGACCCGTGAATCGCTTTCCTGCTGGCCATCATTTTGCAGCTCCTGTTAAGTCGAAAGTCGGTTCCAATATGTTGTAGTCCAACATTGCCAGATAACTTTCCAACATCTCAACCTGAAGAGCCCCTCCTGTTGTTGCCACAGTTAGAAACACAGTTAGAAGCTTTTGTTTCATGTTTCTGAGAGGCAGGTCGACATGGGGTGTGATTGTCAGTCTATACGGTGGCTGAAGCGTGGGGCCTAATAATCTAATACTGAATTGATGAGAGGTTACTCAGACGTCACGTGATACAGGGACAGGGCCTCGTATACATAGCGCACACACAGACACCTGAAAAAAATGTACTAGTAAATGTATATGTTATTTCTTTTTATAACGTTTCATGTGCCTAAGGAGAGCGTATCGTAGGGTTGAGCCAATTCATAATATCGTTATTAAACGGCCACGCATGACATCAACGCAATTAGTCGTGTTAAGTAACTCTGTTTTCACGAAGTGCAACACGTCACACACACACACACACACATATATATGGTCAAAGGCTCTGCGCAGGCCAAAAATTAACAGGAATAAATTAAAATTTATTTACATTTATTTTTTTTATATTACTATATTTTCAACACCTGAAAATATTTTATACAAAAATATCGTGTCTCTGAATGATATTTTTTTTAGTATAATTTATTAATCATGCTCTACTGAACTGCCAGAGCATCGACCCGCAGCCCGCTCCGCCCCGCACAGATTTTTTTCGGTCCGCCCCGCCCCGCTCCTTCTTGTAGATGTAGCCCGCCCCGCCACGCACATAATCCTAAGCGGAGGCCCTGGGGCTGAGGGCCCCGCGGGCTGCGGGTCAAAATCCGCCCCCTGCAAGGCCCTAATAGGGTCCTACTTTGTTGTCAGTTCCGGGGCGGTGCAGCACAGAGCCACATGCTCGGTGACGCTTGTCAATTTCATAACTTTGAGTGCCCGGCTGATATGAATCCACTGTATTAAAAAAAATTACAAGCCGTAATAACCGAGTTATATGATGTTATATCATGTTTTTGTAGGGCCTGGAGAGTTTGTTCCAGCGATATCCAGCACGTCTGTGTTTACTGAGTCAAGGTGCTGAGTGTATTCTGGTATCTAAGAAACTCTTTGTCAATGAAATCAACCCGCAAGTTCTCAAAACAGTCTCAGAAATTGTAAGTATATATATATATATATATATATATATATATATATATATATATACAACGTCATAAGAACACGGTTTTATCTCTGTTATATTATAGGTAAAAGAAAATAATATTATCTAAATGAAAACAAGCCACGAGTAACATCACTAAATACTTGATGCTATAAACCATGTTAGCCCTTTGGTGGACAAGAAACCTGTTGCGCGTCGCCGTCGGCGGCTATTATAGCCACGGATAACTAGTACGAATACAGTGTGTGCGTAAGGAGCGTACAGTAAATAAGGCCTTTGCTATAACCATTCACCAATTTGTCAGCTAATATTGTATACTCTTACATATTTTGCTTTTTCCTGTTCCCACAGGTTGTCAGTTATCCTACAGCGTCATTTGTAAGGCAGCGCGTGCTAGAAAATCGTCAGTGGAACAAGTATAAACGAACCTTGGTCAAGGACATCATGAGCAAATCTGGCAAAATCTGGCCAAGCTGACATGTGTAGATTCTGGAAGTTTTTCTTATTTTTTTTCCTTTGTGTCGTTTTCCTATATCTTGTGCTTCAGAGAGAGCAAACTTGGAGTAATATATCGGTCGGAGTATTGTCAATTTGAAGACCGGTATATAATGGGCTACCGTTGGTCACGTGGTACTAAAAGGCTGTTAAAGTGATGTCACGTGACTTCTTCAAATAAAAAGTGCTCCTCAGAGGCCACCTTTTTTATGTGTGCTAGACCTGTCTGCCGAAAATTGGTTATTTGAATGGTCGGAAATGTAGAAGAATGCAAAAAGAGGCGCCAAGTGAAGAAATCAGCGGTATATGTTCAGTCCGCCCGTTTCATACATGTTATATGACGTCGTCTTCAATTGTTTCAGGCCTGAGACATAATCTCCTTCGTTTCTGATATCATTTTTAACAGGAGAAAAAAAACATGAATTATACCTTCAATACTGATCGCTCGGTGTGTATTATCACATACTGTACCCCAACTGGACGATTCATATCCAGGCATGTTTTACTTGGACCACCTCAGTTCCTAATTGAGAGATGCCGTTAATTAAGAGGAACATGTAAGACAAGACTCTCCTAGATGTGTCACTGTTATAATTATAACTCCAACCACGACTGCTCTGAGAGACCTTAAAGGTGGATGATTATAGAAATTACAAAATTTACAATTAACAGAATTTTGTTTATGAAATGTGTTTTATATATATTTATATATATATATATATATATATATATATATATATATATATATATATATATATATAAAGGTAGCTGTCTGTGATTCTCGACTGATCTTTGCTCGGGGTCAGGGGTATAATCTGCAGTCTGTGATAAGTAAACTATGGATTCAAAGTGAATGTGTTTTCAGCGTTGACAGTCAGTCGGGAGTCATGGATGTAAGAACACATTGGTCTTAATACGCAATCCCAGTTCTCATGTTAAGAAACAGAGTGATGTATATTTATAGCATGTGTAAATCAATCAGACGTGAGGAAGAGTTCCTTTATCCGCTTATACTGCAAGTCGCAACAGCTGCAAAGGCGGTGAAGCAAAGATCTGTAACCGGAGCAAAATTTAACCATTGACTTTCATAATTTTTTTTTTAACTTTGGACCGTTTGCGACGTCATCATGCATAAGCGATCACTTGATGCATATTCAGTGGCAAACTGAAACCGGGACAGCTTAAGGCCAAGGCCAAGTTATTAATACCGGGTATCCCGAGAGTCCCGCGCAGGCCACACCGGCCCCGAAATCTGGATCTATGATAAACTAATGAACCAAGTTGATTTATTATTTTGAGTCATAAAGTTAAGTGTTCTAGCTAGTTTAAATTTCTGATGTTAGATTAAGGCATTAATTAGCAAAAAAAAAAAAAAACGATAAACTGTCTCTTTTTATCCTCTTGTTTGTTGGTGAGATTTCAATAATAACAATTTAATCATGACACGCTAAATCAATAATCCCCCCACCCCTCCAGCACTAAAATAGCTTCTTTAATTACTTGTATATCACCCATCCAAACTCTATTTTAGTTCTGGAACTATTTGAGTGCCGGTGCTTTGGCCCTCATCTGTTTATGTATGCAGAGTTCGTCAATTAGCTCTTTCGGTTATAGTGCTAAAATGTTGTAATGCAAGATTGGTAAGAAGGTACATTGAAAACACAAAACATCGTAGATTGTATCTTATCTTCCGTACAGCTATAGCTATCCAGATCCTTTATTCTCTTCTTAATAAATGTTATGGTTTGTAAAATGTTCACCTTCACTATTTTATTGGGTTAAAAACAGATCTATTGAAGGGGCGTTAAAAAAAAGGATAAAAAACAATTATTGTTTCGTTAAACAAATTAAGACGTTAAATTAAGACGAACATTCACGTTAAGTGCCCTTACCTATGTAATTGTAAACTATCTTAAAAACTATTTAACGTTAAGGTTCGGCATCCGATATCCGAGGAGTGCGGATAATAACAGGCCCTGTGAATAGCGAAACCTCTGCCCGGCAGCTCGAATTAAATTGAATTCGGGATGATGAAAGCATGACCCTCAAAATGACACTTATATATATATATATATATATATATATATATATATATATATATATATATATATATATATATATATATGTTACAGTCAATGTGTAAAATCAGTCAATTGTAAATTGCCTGAAATTTTCAGTCAATTTACAAATTGCCTGATTCACTCAGGCATTTTACAAATTAAATGAAAAATCAGTTCAGTTATTTGACAGATTGACTGCAATTTTGAATTGGTGTAAGACAAGTCATTTATTTAAAATATATTATTATTATGACATATATGTATTCTAATATTGTAAACCTTGTTAATTTTGAGTAAAACTTATATTCTTTCATCTTCTTTCTTAAGCTACATATGTAACAATATGATGTGAAATATTTATTAAAGAACGATGGGGACCATCACAGTTAAACTGAAAAAATATCCGATCAGTCAGTTTATTAAAAATTAAAATGACAAATATTCAAGTAATATTCTATTTGTTTCATATATCTCACTGTTACAAAATCGTAATATATTATGATATATTATACATCATATTGTATGATGTAATGTTTCACATACCGATAACAAAAATATATTGATTTCGATTCTTGTAGAAGTCGTTTATCATGTTTTGTAAAATTGTAACCTGCCTCAATAAAAGGTAACAGTGTTGTCTCAACAAAAGCTAACCAATTAACTCTACAGCCATCACGTCTGGCTCTTCTCAAAGAAAGTATTTTGTACATGCATTTGACTTAACAACTACATGATTATGGTACTGTCTACCAAAACATATTACCAAAAGCGTCCATTTTGGTTTCTTGTTCTTGAATAAATGAAACATATGGTCATTTCATTATATTATGTATTACCAGTTCAGTTTTTATTAGGGCATGTCAAACTTCCATGACAACTACTGTTACATTTCAGTCTAGCCTTGAAACATTAACATTTGTTTGACTTGCGCACCTGGTATACCCTTGTCCACCACACATGGACTCTTCTTGTACTCAACTCTAACAACATTCATGGTTTGGCTCCAATCAAAACAAGTGCAAATGGACTCGTGTGCTCATTTAGAACTCATTTCTAAGTCTAACACAAGTCACAGTTTGGCCCTATCAAAGCAGGTTCATGGCCGGCCTCATTAAAAGAAACTACTCAACTCTCAATGATATCCTTATCATTCTCTGTCAGTTATTTCACATCAAATTATTACACACATACCTTAGAAGAAAAAATTATTAACTTTTCTCAAAAATAGCAAGTTATGAAATATTTGAGAACAGTTTATACTTATTCTTCTCTTTAAGCTATGCGTGTAAAAATCTGATGTGAAATGTTATTTTGATTTGTCAAATTAACTTTGATTTTCCACATCTCTCTTTATTAAACATTTCACATCATATCATTACACATGTATAGTTTAAGAAAGAAGAAGAAAAATATAAAGTTAACTCAAAATTAGCAATGTATACCATATTAGTATCGAACATTATTTCACATTATATTAATACACATGTAGCTTAAGAAAGAAAATGAAAGAATATAAAGTTTACTCAATATTAGCAAGGTTTACCAAAAAAATACATATATGTCATAAAAATAATCTATTTTAGATAAATGACTTGTCTTACACCAATAAAAACTTTCAGTCAATCTCTCAAATAATTGGACAGATATTTCAGTTATTTTGTAAAATGCCTCAGTGAATCAGGCAATTTGTAAATCGACTGAAAATTTCAATTTACAAATTGACTGATTTTACACATTTAATGTAACTTACCCCCTCCCTTACCAGCTTACATACACCGACAGCTCCCATTCATTGTCAACTGTCTGTCGTTACAAGTTTATTTCACGCCACATGGATATTGTAAAGAACAAGGCCGGGCCTAAAACTGACCAGGGCCATACTTTTGTGATGCACCTGTATTCACATGTCTGCCTAGTTGGCTAAATTAGCATAGATCCTGATGTGTCTTATATGGCCATTATGCGCTACCGGCCGCCGCCTGGTACTCCGACCATCAGGACTGATACAAACGAGGTCACTCATGGCAGTGTCCGGGCATCCACACCGGAGTGGTTGGCGAGAGAGCTATAGGCGCAAGCTACAGTGCTCCTCGTGGTAAGTATGCGCTTATTTCTCTGGTGTATTATATCAATAATTTACTGTTTTTCTCCACCTGCCAGGCTGTAGCAGGCAGTATGTGTTCAGAAACAGGCGGCCTCGCGATCGATCGGCTGCAGGAGGAGAGGCTGGATGTATTAACCACAGGTTGGGCCACAATTTTGCCTCGTCTCTGTAGCAACTGTGTGCCCCTACCGAACGTATCGCAACAGCATCCTTTACACGATCTTTACACTAAAATATACTGAACGTACTTCATTCTAGCTGAATATAAAGTCCGAAGATCTGGCAACATAATTTCAAGTTATTATTATATTATATGATTACATGGTGAGTAAATAAAACGGCACCATTTCAAACTAATTGATATGTGTGTTTCAATTGTTTTTGAAATTATGCTGGTGGGTTGCATTTATGTAGAGAGAGAGTTGAACCCGGATATACTGAAATATAATTAAATATCTACAATTACACACACATACATATATATATATATATATATATATATATATATATATATATATAAAATATTATACTATGTGTATAGTTAGCTTGATTTCATGACGTACTACAGGAATGTTTCGTGGGTTCAGCTTGCTGTCCGGCCCACTCCTCAGGTACAAACTGAAATGATAATGTGTGAATGTAGTCCGTTTAAATTAGCTGGATTAAGCTTGGGTTATTGGGTTCGTTAAGGTTTTCGTGGTCCAGGTTATACACATAGTATAATATTATTAATGCTCCACGTACGGTAGAGCACTCTCACTGTGATGTATTGAACCTAAATGTATTATATTGATTATATATATATATATATATATATATATATATATATATATATATATAACACTTTCTAATATATACGCCAGAGAGTAATGACTGTTATTTGTTCTGCTTGTGTGTTATTTAATGTATACAGCAAAAAGAAGTCGTTGTTAGAATATACAGCCTGCTTGTTGATAACCCTGTAACCAGCTGGGACGTATCTCGCCTCTTCGTGTGCTTACACCTTGTACCACTTGACCTGCTCGCTGCTGTGTTTACTCTCCACCTTAATATATCGCTTTAATGGTCACAGCAATGGGCTTTTTTAGTCTGCTTATCATAGTCCTTGAACTTGAAGTCCTCTTGGGTTCAATATGATTAGAACACTTTTTGTGTCAACGTTCAGCGGCTGAACCGAAAGAGCCAAATAGATGTACCATGGATTCACAGTGACTTGTGTCCTTTTAATTTATTGGAATGTATTTCCTATTTTTAATTCATTTGGACTTTCCTTGATTTCATTCAGAAATTCAGTTTCCATGAAAATATGACAGACTAACTTTATAAATGTGACTAGCCACTTTTTATCATATACTTTAAGGCGTGGGTCTCTTGAATTAAATTACATTTTTTAAGTGGATTCTCTAGTTCTCTGAATGTGCTACCTGGATAGTCTTAGATGTTTAAGCCCCCATATTTACCTTTAAAAACTTAGCACTCTAATAATACTGGCTAAAACAGTTATGTGAAACAGAAGATAAAAAATAATTAACATTTCACATTTCACCTATATTTCACATTTTGAAGTTAAAATCAGGTTAATTTTTTTAGGCTCATTGCTCCATATTGGTGAAGATATTTCAATTATACCTAGTACTTTAATGAACTAGGAAAATACCTAGACATAGCAATTAAGAATTTTCTCAAACTATAATAATTTGGCTTGTAAGTCGCACTTAATGAACAAAATTTATATAATTATCCCACACCAGCCCAGGTTAACTGTTTGGCTAAGTCTTTATAAATCAGCAGCTTCTTACCTTATTACATTCATATTTCATACAGGTATTGTAGAGGAGTTGTGTCATGTCTATTACAAGGTCACAGGCCATAGTTCATGAATAAGTCAGGTGTCAGTTTATTTATTTTGGCATATTGCTCCCTTACGGTAAAGTCATTTCAGTTAAATTTGGTCTGCTGATGACCTGTGACAATACCATGGCAGAGCAATTACTTGTCATTTCTTGAGTTCTAGGCTGAAATGCAAATTAGCACTTAATTACCAATACACTCTAGGGACCAAGTTATTCTTTTAATTCTATGTAATATTCATAAATCCGTCAGCAACACAGTAACAATACCCTGTCTCGCCAACACATATCTAACAGATTCTGGGCTTTTAATGAGCACTCGGTGGACACAACTCAGCACGTTAGGCTCACAGCTTTACTATAACATATGGCATCACACTACAACTGTGAATATTAAAAGCATTGTGACAATCCCTAGACATAAGTTTCGAAATTTTCTTCAAAGTTTGAATTATTTATTTTAATCAGCATTTGAAGTACATAGCTCGTTAGGTTTATAGTTTAATACCAATGATTTCAATGGATCTAGGTATACCTATGTTGTGGCACAATCAGACCCTGACCTGAATTATTTTCTTTTGTCTTGATTTCTGTGCTTGTGATTTCTCACATTAAATAAGTATACCAGGTTTCTTTGAGATGCCGTCTGTCCCCAATGATCGCTTTCTTTCTGAATGCCCCCTACCGGCGAGCTTTGTTGTCCTCATAGTCCATGGTCATATCGTGGACATTTCATGAAGAAAGCTGGAAACACACAACTTACTTACTTTTAAAGCTTATTACCCAGTCAACATAAAAATCGATGCTGCCATCTTTACTCTACAGATTCAAGATGAACAAACAAGGTCAAGGTCTTGGTTTTTTATACATTTTTTTTCAGGGCCAGTCGGCATTTTTTGGAATTTCATGTCGAAAACTAGCAATATGCAGTATTTTAAGTCTTAAAACCATGTCATTCTAAAGAATAATGCTACCATCTTCCCTCTGCAGATTCATTATAAACAAGTAAGGTCAATGTCACGGTTTTTATATTTATTTTTTTCGGGGTCAGTTGTCATTCTGTAGGATTTTCACGAGATATCATTTTAAAGATAATAACCATAACAATCTAACAATCTAAGGACACCCTTTAGAGTTATATCCCTGTTCAGTAGAATTTTGTGTTTAAGCTTTTTTAAGGTTCACGTCATGATGCAAGGTCAAGGTTACTAAAGGTCAGTGCAGTGAATTGATAGTTCAAAGCCAGTCGTCTGGTTAATTCTGCCGTGGAATTTCCTTGAAGGGAGGAGCATTATATATTTTAGCTCAAGACAGATGATTTGAAAAACATGTATTCCATTTCTTTCTCAAAAAGTTCAAAATTAAATATCAAGGTTTAGTGCAAATGTAAGATTTTTTTAAACATTTTCAAAATTTTCAACATCAATATCTATGCCATGACCTGTCAACTATTGGATCGGACCTTTTAGAACCATTACATTACGAAATGGATGACTGGCAAGTTCGTTGTCTTTGAGGTATAACTGTCATGTGTCATTCCAGAAATGTGTCTCAAACAAGGAACAAGTATGAACAAGGATGGCAAATTTTAAAGCAATCAATCTATTACATATAATTGACAGATAACAGTGAAACCATCTAATCTGTTAGTGACATGTTCAAAGAGTTTGTTTGGTTCACTTTTTCACTTTTCCATGTTGACAGAGACTAATTTGGCAAGGAAATGCATTATTTTGTTTTGTGATCCCACGGTAACTCTGTGTGTTCAACACCCTCCAACAATCAGAACTTTAGTGTGTTCAAAAACATGTTTTTGTACGTATAATACAGGTCACAGTGAATCAGGAAATATTATATGTCATAAGCTTGACCTTACCTTTTGATCTTGAATCCACGAGAAAAAAAATAGAATGTTTAAATTGATATGGCTTTAACCTTTTACATGATGTATGATGCATGCTTTACTCAATAAATCCCCACGGAATGACAAATAGGAAAAAGAAATATCAAAAGCCATGACCTTGACCTTGTATGGTGAGCATGAACTGCACGGGGGAAAATGGCAACATGGATTTTAGATCGCTAAGGTTATAAGCTTTAAACATGATGTATATGTTGCAGGCTTTCAGACAACTCTTTAGTTCCTTCCTCCCTCGCTGCAGCAGGTCATCCTTCATGTGCCGCATATTTTTGCACAGATTATTTCAAAATGATATCGGACGAGTTCGAAAAAGTGACCATGAACTGGGTTTTCATGGGGGCCTCTTTTTGTACAATTGCAAGCTCGGCCGATTGTTTCTTTGACCCCGTTGAAACGAACCAATTGTCAGACCATGTCCAGCCATGCATATATTACCGCATGTCTATGAACAGGGCATCGCGTCAACATGGGAGCTCCCCATGCCCACATAACATAGTAATAAACCTTCCTGACAAATGATTTCTGTGACATGTAGTGTCACTTAATAACAGCCACAGCTGTCAGTGGGTGTAGAGTTTATAATATGAAACTAGATTATTATTACTGTAACTGATATTTTAAATAATTCTGCAACTACGGGGTCTAAGGAATCAATTAGGTTTGTAGGCTCTTAAAGTTGCTGAAGTGATTTTCCAAGTGTGAACATTAAGTACTTAAAGGTCATGAATGTTTAGAACAAAATCAAATGTAAAGAAACACTGTAAAATTATATCATGACATTTAAAAAGGATATATTTATAAATGTGAGAGGGGCCACAATGAAGATCCTGTCTGTGAGGTGACATTAGCCCCAGAACATACGGAGTTCAGTATGCTGACATCTATCTGTTCTTCGTGGTGTCAAATTGATATTCAACTATAAGCACTCTATTGAAATAAAATTTATTAATATTATAATGATATATTTTTATATGATAATCTTAATATGATAAACAAAAAAAGATAAAATGAGTCTTCAGATGAAATATACACCTACAGTACTCATACCTCATCCCATCATCTTACTCAAATTTCTATTATTAGTATTATTTTATTAAGTATCCTCATCTACTATAATGAAGTATCTTCAGGAATTAATTTCAATGAAATAGGATTATGTAATTTGGTGTAACTGCTAGCTAGCCACTGGCTGTCACAAACTGGCTCATGTTTTATCATTTTATTTTGGAATCTTACTCAGAGTGAACTGTGAACTTATAATGCATGTAACAGGGTTGGCAAGCTGTTTTTAATCTGACCTTATTAATATGTTAATTAACATTAATTAATGTCTTGTGAAAAAAATTTTCTTCTACACCTAAGTGTTATTTAGAAATACAGCTAATTAGGCCTCATACATTTGACACTAATGACAAGGCTCATCTACATAGCTGCCTTAAACTTCTATTTGGACTTGCTTTTGCAAATAACCGTATAACCTTAAATGAACTGGTGAGTGGGTGTGGGTAAGGAAGAGAAAGGGGGGGCTGACCAGTACGTGAGTAAAATACGAAACAGGAAATATATCGAGAAACGTTTTTATAACAAGTTTTTCGTAAAATGTTTTTAAATATCTCCTTGCATTCTAGAATACCTAATTTTTTCTTTATAGATAACGAACGACAAGATGGCGATCCCGCTGCGTCTTATTGTGTTGTTACAAGCCTTTTGTTGGACTCTTGGTCTTACAGAATTTGACCACAAGGTGTCGCTGCCTACCAACCTGCCTTTAGTTCTCGCCCACAGAGGAAGCAGTGGTATCATACCCGAGCACACAGAGCTGGCTTACCGGACAGCCATAGAACAAGGCGCTGATGTCATCGAATGTGACGTCACCATAACAAAAGACTCCGATCTTGTGTGTCTGCATGAACCATTCTTGTTGTCACAAACCAACGTGAAGGATTTACCAGAATTCAGCGACAGGCTGGTGACCAGGGAATTCGAAGGAAAAAACATTACGGATTATTTTACTTTTGATTTTACATTACAAGAGTTGAAAACATTGAGAAAAGTACAGAAATTAGCATTCCGCGACCAGTCGTATAATGGTCAGTTACCCATCGCGACATTAGAGGAATACATCACCATAGCGAAGGAAGCCGACAGACCTGTAGGGATATATCCAGAGCTCAAGCATCCGAAAGCCACGAATGCTATATACGGACCAAACACAATGGAGGATAAACTTTTGGAGGTATTGAGTAAACATGGTTATACCAAGGCAACTGATCCATGTTTTATACAGTGTTTCGAGCACGAGACACTTTACTACTTAAAAGACCGAACCCAGCTCCCGCTGGTAGCGTTGATTGAAGAAGACCCAAAAGATGGAGAATTGGCCGAGTGGGGGCGCCACTTCTATGCCGTAGGCGCGTGGAAACAGCAAGTCATGCGAACTTGGACATCGGAAAACGGCTACAAAAACAAAGTTTGGGATACCACTGATTTCGTAGAGAATGCGCATGCAGCCGGACTCAAAGTACACCTGTATACCTTCAGGAACGAGGACGAGTATTTAGCGCCCGATTTTGATCAGGATCCGTACATGGAGTATGAAGCGTTCATGAAATACGAGGTGGATGGATACTTCACCGACTTCCCAAAAACTTTCTACAATTTTCTTCAAAGCGAGGTTGCCAAAGAGTCAGCGATGGCCTGCACTAACGCTACCTCAACCATGACAGCTACCGTTGCCTTGGTTCTGTTTACATTACTTGTGTTGTACATTTGCTGAGATACAGCGGGTGGTTTCAAGTCTTCCAGTTTTGTCTTTTATTAATTCTATGTAAAATCAGGATTTTATGTATAATATCATTCTTATAATACTTTTATCATCAAGTCTTTCAAAGGTTGTGTCTTTTTTAAAGGTTTCCAAGTTGTCATACTATTAACTTTGCTGTACACTTATTGTGTGTTTTTAAATTAAGATTTGTCATGGGAATGATATTAACATTTCTAAAACAGTTGAACACTGTGTTCGTGCACGCCACTTACGATGCCGGTAACATTCATAAATCTGCATTGTAGGAACTGTTGTGAATGGTTGCGCCTAAGCGTTAAGCTAGCATTCCATATATGCAAATGCGGTACGTATGCGAATGCAGTACCTAATGCGTGTGCAGCTAAGAAACGGACGTCTGTTATTCCATTAAAATGTATGAGCATGCGGTACGTATACGCAGCATAAATTGAGCCTATGATATAGAGCTGAATGAGTAGCAAAGTCATCTGCCAGAGGAATACCCGATCACTGACATCAAGGTTTGGAATTTCCCCATTCATTACCATGCATGCGTTAACGTTTCGAATCGCTACTTTGAGCGATCGAAACGTGCTGCATACTTATATACACATACGTTTATATGGAATCACTCTGAGATAATATAAAGTGTGCAATTCCTAGCTGCATACGCATACGGACCGCATACGTGCTGCATACGCACATATGCAATGGTACCTTTTTATTTGCGTCAGTGTCATAGTTTGGAGCAAGAAAAGCTGTCTTATTTCCACATATCTTAATTTATGGCATATCGTTATTATTATTTGGAATAGTCTAACAGCTAGAAATAAACAAAGAATGTTACGGAGAAAATCAGACCTATCATTTGCAATAATTATAAAGGTAATTCAAAAGTTGCCGAACAGCTGGAGTATATGCAGTCCGCCTGGCTGCCGGCCCTAGCTTTTCCTTTAGTAAAGGTAATAATGATAGTTCAGCGTTTGCGTTTATGACAATGCACACTCCATATGGAAGCAATGATAACTAAGAATGACTCGAAATAAACCTGCAGAACACCCGAAATGCCGTGCTCTCATTAGTCAGGACAATCTTGGCCATGTGTCATCGCCCAGGCGGCCTTTGCAAGTCGGTGAGTGGAATGAATGAGAACGAACGTAACGTGAACACTTGTTCAGGAAAAGGACAGGAGAATACACAATCTGCCGATGCCAAAAATGTCTTTTACAAAAATTCTCTTATTTGTTGGGTTTTTATTTTGCACATTGGTTTGCCTGTATGGTTTCATGATTAGACTTAGCTGGCCAACTCATCTTTTATAATTTGATGATAATAATATTGTTTTTTTATCTTCAAAGATCTTTTAGGAATAAAGTCACATATCATAGACCTTGATATATGTCCCGAGTCACACGGGTGCCTGTGCCATCTACTGTACATCTGGTCTTATCTGTTTGTATTATGATAATTTGCTAATAAAATAAAATAAAAAAATAAGATTTCAAGTAAAAACTAGTAGTCAAGCACAGGATAGCATGACCTTGCATTGGAGTCGGGTTTTATTTTATAAGTGATATATGAAAATCAGAATGATATATGATAATCAGACCAAATGCTCTCTTAAAAAGTGTTGTGCATTTTTCTTTCCCGGGCAATCTTGAGATATTTAACCTTTATGGGCGACCACCTTGGATTGACAATCCTGAAAAATCACAACACTTTAAGGTTAGGAGTTTTTACCAAAACGCTACGTTTTTTTGTCAGATATATTCCTTTACCTTGCCCTTCCAAGGTCGTACATTCCGTAGGTAATCCCCCATTATCGCTCGGTTCTGCCTCTGTTTGCGCTACATATCCAATATGCCTGATTAAAAAAAAAAAAAAAAACTGATTTTCAGACAATATTAGTCAAAGGTGATTGATGTGCCCCTTTATTTATTTTTTCCATGATCTTATTTCCAAGCTATCTGGTTTAAATCGCTTGGTTCTGTCCCTTTTTGCGCTAGCTCTCTGATAGGCTCACAGGGACAGATAAGCCCTGTTTATATATTTAATCATTTTTGTTTACCGAAGCTTGATTGCATATGGAATGATCACTAATATTTATCTAGGAAGGGGGGTTTTGGTATGAAGAAGTCTGTCTTTCTCCAAATTATGGATCAATCTTCTCAGTCTGTGAGTAAGTCTCCCATTCCATGTTCTCTTTCTTGGTCTGTGGTCAAATGGATTCCAAGTCCCAGATCAAGATCACCGGTACATTCTAGTGGTTCATTCCGTGGTAAATCCTGGTAGATACTGACTTGGCAAATACTCCAACTAGCAAATATGGGAAAATATGTCGAAATTATGAATGAAATTTTCTTTATATCTGTTTTATTTCCAATTTTGTCTGTCACCACAAAATCTCCACAGCTTGAATTATAACACAAGGTAGTAAATAATGTTGTAAATGGCGCAGATAAAATTGTCAGTTTTCAAAACTGATCACTACATTGAATAACTATATTCATAAGAAAATTGCATAATATATAACTGTGTTTCACTCACTCCCCCTGCCACCTGTAAAATCTACAGTGAATTCCATGTTTTATCAAATTAACATGAAAAGTTTCAAATGAAATCCATGAGAAATCACAGGAATTTATTATAGTGTGCGTAATTCGTATCAGTTACGTGGCGACAGCGCGAGTGAGCGTAGTTCAGGATTTTAGTTTTTAGTCGACTCAAAACATTTTAGCCGCCGCTACGAATTTTCAAATTGCGTAGATCATATTAAACTCTTAGATGACGTACTACGGATTAACCCAAACTAAATACGCTACATGTCGCCAGAAGTACTTACGATACTCAGTTATGACGAATAACTAAGGGCCGCGTTACAACTACAAAGCGCTACGTACAGAACTTGTTTCACGTTGTCTTTGGGTATAAATGAATGTCAATGGTCCTCGCACTATCTAATAGTTAGTCCTGTGTCCACAGAGTAATTCATGTTTTAGCTCAGCTGACTGGAAGTCAAGAATAGGAAGATATGAATATGACCCCTTCATCCTATACCGCTAGATCTATCTGTACTTTTTCTTTCTGAAAACCATGTCATAACACCAGGAACTCTATACATTTTTATAGGCTAGTCCCTATTGTGCCAAAGAATTGACAAGAGTCTGACTCTGAGTTATGTAAACCTCATTCACACCTCATTTAAATACGTTCGTCCAGCTCATCGTTGCGTATAACTTCCTAGTTAGTCACAAGAGTGATGTGTATGATCGTGTGTTTTCGGTATATATCGTAACCAATTTCCCTTAGTTGTTTATAGCAGAAGCGCAGTGGTTCCTTGTAATACGTATACTATAGTACCTATAGTAACTCTTACGACAAAAATTGTAGATTTATTGTAGCGAATTAGCACTGACTGCGTAGTGGTCCATGATTAATAATAATTCGAAGCAGCATCGTAGGAATTCTCAGTGGTTCTCTGTCATGTCATTAGGGCCGAAACGCGCAGAATTGCGCAACCTTCGATATCTTTCCTGTTAGTTGCGCATCGGGAGGTCAATTCGTGAAAGTAGGAACGCCCCTTTATGTGCACATGTCCTGCTTACGTCATTCACAACCCTTGTCTTGCGCCCTCATGACATTTGTGTGCACACAGATCACACAGATCATTGAATTTAAATAAATCGAAGAATCAGACACATACATACACAAGGTCTTCAATATTAAAAAAAATATATGAGAGGTAGCTTGAAACCGGCAAATGCTTTAAAATTTACCAGAAGGGGTCGCTAGAGGTAAGTTTCAGTATTGAAGTGAAACTTATTTTGCCCTGAACATGAAATTGAGGCCTTCAAAATCAGTGAGATTCAACAAAAAAAAACCCTGTATTTTATCCTTCCATATTGATTGAACAACATTATAATATGATGTTACTTGAGTTGAATGCTTGTCTATAATCTAACAGAAAATGCTTATCAGCTGAGCATCATGCATGCATGGTTAACTGTTAGAGATGTGTCACGGGTTTACAGGGTTCTAAAGCAATCATTGATAATGTCACAAAGTATAAATTTAGTATATATGAACTCTGCTTGAATTAACGTGTTTGATATGAGTATGATGTTATTATTTGTCATTTTGTCTTTTTCATTTTTGTCTTTGTCATTGCCTTTATAGAATTTACTGATCATTTCAAAACCCCCAAATAGAAGAAATGATTTGTAACTACTTGTACATCAAGCAACTTTAGCAGGGAAACCTTGAAAATTCAAATATAGGTCTAAACAACATAAACAATATCATAAAATAAATGAATTAAAAAACAATACGACGTTCTACAAAATTATCAGGGAACTGAATAAATTTTACATTGTAACGGATATAAAACTTAAACAAATTCACGAAATAAATAAAAGTCGTCAAGATAAGCTAAAACGAATTATAAAACAAGATAAGCTAAAACGATATAACAGTTAATTAGAAAAACAAGATAAGTTTAAAGGACATAACAGTTAATATAAAAACAAGATAAGCTAAAATGACATAACAGTTAATTATAAAACAAGATATGCTAAAATGACATAACAGTTAATAAAAAAAACAAGATAAGCTAAAATGATATAACAGTTAATTATAAAAACAAGATAAGCTAAAAAGACATAACAGTTAATTATAAAAACAAGATAAGCTAAAACGACATAACAGTTAATTATAAATTAAAACCAATATTAAAATCCTCTTCTTCGATTCAAATTTGCCATTTTTAGCTCAGCTGACTTTCAGTCATGCTGGGCTATAGCTAGGGTCTTTGTCCGTCGTCCTTCCGTCTGTCCGTCCGGCCGTCCGTCCGGCCGTTAGCAGGGCACAAATCGTAACCGTAGGGGCCAGGGCCATGAACCCTATGCAGTCTTAGAGGTTCTAAAAAGATCTCCTTGCAAACCTGAAATTGGGTCACTGCGACTTATATTCTCGAAGTTATGGGGTGTTTTTGCACCCCCCAGAAATAATTCTTATAGCCAAAATTTTCATCCCAAACCTTCCATCTTTTACATACAGCTCACCTACCAACAGGGGAAGAACCATAATTATTTTGAGGTCACAAGGTCAAAGGTCAAGGTCACAGAACCAACTTCTTTGAAAAGCCTGTGGATGCATTTTAAGCCAAACCTTTCATCCCAATTCTTTGATCTTTCACATATAGCTCACCTACTAAGTGGGAGAAGAATCCTATAGATGTTGAGGTCACAAGGTCAAAGGTCAGGGTCACAGGATCCACTTCTTTTAAAAGGTTGTGGACACATTTCAAGCTAGACCTTTCATTCCAAACCTTTCAGCACTGATATCGCTTCTCTGCCAACAGAGGAAAAGACCTGTTGATTTTGAGGTCAAAGGTCAAGTTCACAGCACCTTCTTCTTGCGTGGAGTCATTTTCAGGCAAACTTTTCAATCTATACTTTCCAGATCTGTCATATATGGCTTACCTACCAATAGGGGAAGAAGCCTATTGATGTTGAGTCCAACAGGTCAAAGGTCAAGGTCACAATATTGTTCTAAATGCTTGTGAACATATTTCAAGTGAAACTGTTCAACCCAAACCTTCAGTCTTTCACATATGCCACATCTATGCATCACTCAATGTGATTCAAACTTCATATTTATGGGTCTTTTTGCATGAAGAAATAACTAATTGATTTTGAGGTCAGCTGGTCAGGAGGTTAAAGGTTGCAAGTCTAAGTTATTCACTCATTGGTTGCCAAGTAATTACACCCGGCCAGACGTAAGTGGTTAGTAGTTACCCATCATTTAGAAAGAATCCAGTTGATATGTGGGCAAAAGGCCAAGGTCATAGGTCAGGGATGTTCACAATAACTTATTTTGTAGACCATCTCTATTTTTCTTGTACATATAACCATTGGTTATGGTACATCTCACTGTGTGGCTGTAATTGTGAGTGATGCTGGTGACATATGACTCTCTTTTGTATCAGCCCGTTAAGTGATAAGGCTGAGTGATAAATACCTCGTTACTGCATAACAAAAACACTGTTGCCGGAATGCTTCAGCTAGGCATTAAGGCTGTGAGAGTATAGGATTAAGGTTTAGCTACTGATTTATAAGATGATTGGAACATTTAGCAATAAACTTAGTTTCCTAGATGTCTGAATATTTTTATATAAATCACCAGATATAAAAGCAAATGTTTGTTCTCATAATATGTGGATGTGTACCTGGATTAAGGATGGCTTTTTAGCTCAGCTGACTATAAGTCATCTGAGCTTTAGTCGTGGTCCATTGTCCGTCGTCCGTCCGTCTGTCTGTCCGTCTGTCCGTCCGTCCGGATGTCCGTCCGTAAGACTGGCACGTTTCGACACCATTGGACCTACGAATCTGAAATTCGGCATACAGTTAGATGTCCCCAAAATCTCCTACCATGCCGACAATTGGGCCAATAGGACTTCGTTCCATCGAGATATTAAGGAAAAACCTCAATTTTTTTATTAGAAACCTATTTTCACACTTCAGGACTGCCTATTATCAAAACCACTCATCTGGTTTTCTTCATAAATATTCCTCTATATAGTTCCTATGTACATGCAAGAAATTAAGTCAGTATTATTTAATTTAAAATACATGTAGTTATGGGCCCAAACATAATGGACTTTGTAAAAAAATCAGGAAAGAAATTTGGTCACTTTAGACCAAAAAGTGTTAAAGGTAGGGACTTTTTTTCAGTAATACAACTTTTAATCCAAATTTAAATGTATACCAAAAATTAGATCAAAATCTGTTAATTTTTTTTTAATATTCGCAAAAATATAAAATTGGTACCTTAAATTTTGCCTAACTTTGGCCACAGCACGTTTTTCCTGTAAGTACTGTGGATTTAATTTTCACAGCAAGTACACATAAGGATTTAATCTGTTTAAATCTGAAATTTGAATATAATAGCTGCAAAATGAGGCTAGTTATTGAATTTTTTTGGAAGCTCTTGTTGTATTCCCTTACATTGTCAAGCAGTCCACTTTGGTGACTGTAGGTCATTCAGTGCATATCTCTATGCTCCCCACGCTATTGGCATAATGTTAGATGTCCCAAAGATCTCCTACCAAGCTGAAAACTGGGTCTTTGCGACTTTGTTCCTTTGAGAAATTAAGGAAAAACCTCAATTTGTTATTAAAAACATATTTTCACACTTCAGGACTGCCTAATATCAAAACCACTCATCTGTTTATCCTCATATTTACCATAAATATTCGTCTATATAGTTCCTATATACATGCCAGAAATAAGGTCTGTATTATATAATTTAAAAAAGTTATGGGCTCAAACATAATGCATTTTGTAAAAAAATCAGAAAAGATATTTGATCGCTTAACACAACACATGTCAAAGCTAAGGACTTTTTTCCAGTAATATAATTTAATTAATCAAAATTAAATTGTTTACCCAAAATTAGATCAAAATCTTTTAAATTTTTTAAAGTATTAGCAAAAATAAAAATTGGTACCTTAAATTTTGCCCAACTTTGGCCAGGGCACGTTTTTTTCCTGTAGGTACTATGGATTTAATTTTCACAGCATGTGCAAATAAGGATTTTATCTGTTAAAATATGAAATTTGAAAATAAAAGCTGCAAAATTAGGCTAGTAATTGAATTTATTTTGGAGGCTCTTGTTGTATTCCCTTACATTGTCAAGCAGTCCACTTTGGTGACTGTTGGTCATTCAGTGCAGCTCTCTCCACTGAGTTGAGCTTGATCAGGCTGTCAGCAGTTAATACCATACCACAGGGAGCCTTTTTCTCTGGCAACCCCCCACTCACACCCCCCCCCCCCCCCCACCCCACCCCCATTCTGTTGACAGACCTGTACTATGAACTAGATGAATCTTTAAATTAACATTTTTTTGAGCAACAACGATAACAACGGAGACCCCTCCCCCCCACACCCCTTCAATACACAGGACTAATAAACAAGATGAATCTTATAATTTTAATGTTGAATAAATACTTATAGATGAGACTTGGACAATTTTGATTGTTTTAAACAAAAAAAAATCAGGAATTTAATCCTTATATTCAAATGTGATAAAATATTAGGATCTAATGTAAGTGCTAACTGACAAGATTTTAAAAGATATAAATACTTTGTAGCATTTTATTCATATCTCTTAAAGTTGGCAGGGCCTAGGTGTGAATAACACTGTTAACTTAGTATTAAAATTAGAAATATTGGTCAAACTTTGTGGGATTAATTTTGAACTCATATGACCATATATTTAACTTTTGAAAACTAAATTACCTTCACACATTATTATTTTATGAAATGTTACTTTTATATAACACTTACCGTAGGCCTATTTGTTCCCTTGGTGCATCACTAAATGGTTTAGCTCATGTCCATTTTTCTATAATTTACAGAGTTTCATTTTAGCAGGGCCATTTTCTCATAGCTTTACTAATGATAATATACATGAAAAACCAAAAGAAATAAAAATATTTTCCAGTTACTAATATTTTCCAAAATTCAGCTGAGCGATGTGACCCATGGGTCCCTTGTTTCCATCTCCTTTTTCTTATCCCTTTTTCTTCCCCGGTTACAAGTGAACCCCCATCCCCTAAATTTGACAACGCTATGCAAAGACATTTAAAAGAACAGTAGTTGAGGAACAGAAAATCATTTTTTTTAATGTGCCTCAAAATGCACTCTTTTACGTGCTCATGGGTGAAAAAAAAGAATTATTTACATTTTTCATTTTCTGAAATATAGTAGGTATAATAATAATACATATACATATACAACACAAAAAATTATATGATTTTAGAACTTAATTTTTCAGACTAACCATCAACCGCTAACTCAGTTTCAGCGCACCCCTGTTGAAATAGCAAAAATACGCAAAATTACCAAATAACTTTCAAATAATCTGACAGAGGATAAATGCTGGATTTATTGACAATGACCTACACAAGTTTGAATAATATATATTCATGTGCTCAGATGAATGTTTTATGGGACCCAATCACCTATAAAGCATGTTGAATTAACACGAAAAATAGCCTTATCCCTTTAAAATTAAGTGGTCCTGCCAAACTTTTGCCCTGAAACCGTTTGCATACTCCGGTAAACAGTGTAAAAAACAGTGGAGCGGGCGCGATAAAGGTGTATACATAAACACAGTACATGCATCGCCGGGCTACATCATGTGTCAGTCTGGAGATTGCCTGACTTCTTCTACATGTTCCTGCTGGCTGAAACATTACGTGTTGCGGCTCACAATCGGACCTTCGGTCACGCGGGGTTGTTTTGGTAAACAAACATTCATGGACTGTGTTTACCAACACGCAGATCCATAAAATAGTGCTAAACCGCCGTACGCAATGTACTGAGCCTGTTTGCTGGGATGTTTTTGCTGGTACACTTTTGTATAAAGCCAAACTGAACTGTAAGTGTGGAAGAGTAGGCAAAATATTGCTCCTGATTATGTCCCATTAAACAAAAGACTTACAACTTCATTGTTTTTATGGATTGAAATGAACTCCATATGATTTTAAAAGAAAATATTATTACTCCTAATTTATCATAATGAAAGAAATCATAAAGGAATTAAAAAATATACGGTGCTAATAAATTTCCATTTCCATTAACCATAAATTGATCAGAGTATAAGATCTATAGTATGCAGACGTCAGAAGGAGAGGTTCAGATTTGTCTGTATGTAAAGCTCTTCGCTTACTTGCATTACCCCTTACTTGATGGGTCTAATCAGTAAGAGAATCCGGAAATAGTACGGACTTCAGCTCTTCGGGGGACTGCGTCCTGGTCCAGAGCTATAGACACAATTTTAAAATTATTATCTGTTTGGTAAATTGATATTAATTGTAGCAATAACAGGACACACATTTGGTACTTTTAATATATTGTCATTGTATTATGCATGGAACTATGGGCCTGAGGCCTTATATTTTCTTAATAAAACATTTATTCATTCTTGCAATCACTAGTAAAACAAATACAACTTTCAGCCCAGAAGGCCGGAGGAACTTTCAAACCGCAAACCAGACGGGCATCTAACGACAAGGGACAGGTGATGTTGGAGATAGGTTGAAGAAATCCACAAAGCCAATGTCAAGCAAGTGACATTCCCAGTTGGAGTGATGATAACAGGGGCGTAGCTAAGGGGGGGCCGCAGGGGGCCACGCCCCCCCCCCCCCCCCCCACGCCCGCTCGTATCCAGTCTTCGCCGTCCTTTCGGAATTTCACTTAATTTAATACAAATATATATATACATTTATTTATATATATATATATATATATATATATTCATTAAATCAGTGGCGGATATATGCTATCAGTGGCGGATCCAGAGGGGGCGCCTTCGGCGCGGGGCCCCCTGTTGAGCTGCAAAATCTCTCATTTTATCATATTTCCGATTTTAGTAATTAATTTTCGCTTTTCATGTTTCTTATGATAAATAAGGAATTAGACTTTATTTAAGATATCTGCAGTTACAATTACTTTCAAATTTATTAACTGAGTATAAAGATATTTATTAACAGCTGCAGAACAACTGCAGATCGATCGAGCACTGGGCCCAGTTTGGGGTCGACCGTGAACAATCTTACGGCTCCTCTGGTGATACCGGTACTCAAACTCGCAATCTGTGTTGACCTCTTAGGAGTCCCGTGTGCTGTCGAGACCACGGAACCCGGTAAAATGCAAAGTTTAACATAATAATTCAGTTTATCAGTTATTTCACCACGATAATTACATTTAAAAGATAATATTTTGATAGTTACAAACGTGATTGCGCTCTTGCGCCATTGACGATCGTTTGAAAGCGATTGAAATGTAATATCCTAATTTTGAAGAAATATAAATATTAAATATTGAACCTCTCAACAGTCTGACTACATAACGCAATGACATAAGGAAACAGTTTTTCAGGAACAGGAAATCTTTTTTTTGGTGGAAATTGCCTCAAAATGTCCTCTTTACATTGTATAATCAAAAATTTCCAAATATGTAAGGGGGAGACCCCCTCCCATACCCTCCCCATGTACCTGTAACTAACCTTAATTACATTATGGTTCATAATTTAAAATAAAAATATTTATATATATTTTCATACACGAAAATATAAAAGTATAGTAAAAATTAATAAAAATAACAATAATAATATATATATATATATTTACATTTATATATATATATATATATATATATATATATATACTTGTATATATAACCGTTTTCCAATTGCCCATACATGCAAATTAGCGCCCCCAACCCCCCCCCCCCCCCCCTCTTGATCCGACACTGATGATGGCCCCCTCCCCTCCCTCAATGCTTGCTACGCCCCTGGATAACCCGGTAATTAATATACAGTCAGGTATATACATAGGAGGTTGAATAAAGTCTTACTACACAACTGACAATTATATATTAGATATGGTCACAGGGGTATAGCAAGACTTTTCTTCCTTTCACCCACATGTCAGAAATGTCAAACCACATTCCATAAAGTTAACGAGGAGAGGATTATCAAGACAGGAGTTAGCATGACATCGGGAAAAAGAGTTGTCAAACAAACGTTAGGAATCACTGAAATACCTGTCATACGAATTACTCATACTACATACAAATTGCTTTTAGTACTACTAACAGGGCTAAGAAAACAGTTTTTGCACCAAATAACACTGACACAATGTTACAGTAACCAAATCAAAGATAACACTCAGAATGGGAGACTAAGTTAAATAATCACTGCGTAACAGGCATCAGCAGAAAATTTCTCTTTATACAGACAGCCGACTGTGTATAGTGACTGTGATCTCAAAATACTTAGAGAGAACAAAAGACATAAAAACGTTATTATTATTGCCTAACAAAAAAAACACATGCAGGGGTGTCAAGGGATACAAATTCAGGATGGTTAAAATTTATCATGCTGGAAGCAGGTATTGAAGTTTCAATATTTACGCCACAAAGTACTAGATAGGCAGCAACATCTACAGCAGGCCCAGCAATTTCCCTGTAACAATAGTCTTGAACACTGCAGGCTTCACACGAGAATCATCGTTTGCAAATTGTTACAAAAAGTCTTTGATTTATAAACAAAATCTGGTCCAAGCCCGGCAGTAAGGAGACTACACATTAAGCATTCCTAGGCTCGACAGCCCGACGCTCCGAGGGTTCTTAATTAGGGACTGACGGAATTGATGACAAGCACTGAAGCAGGCCATCATTGTTTTTTTCTGGCCGGAGTTCGTTATGATAACACGGCAGTCATGCAATAAACAAAAGTCAGACGTTTAAATTCAAATGATTATTAACAAAAAAAGGAAGAATTATAAGGAAATTAACTTTATCGGTTCACAATGAATCACGTGATCATTAGTCCACGGGTACCCGTATACCTCATCGCCCAGAGCCGGCCGCCATGTTCTTAATAAGGTCTGGCTGATTTTTACTACAGTCTTTACCGTAGTTCCTCGTGATGTCAAGGCTCAAAACTCACATCAAACAGGCAACACTTACTACATAAATATGTTATTCAGTTCTCCAGTAGTTACCGGTGGTGACATGGTTTTTATCTGTCCGATCAGCAGTTATTAATGTTCCCCAACTTGGGCCACCGTCTCTTGCGTGCCTCAATGTTTTCCAGCTCCCTCCAGGTCATCCGTAACTGAAAGGATCCGTTAACATGTGCGACATCGTACCTCACTGAGTTCATACGAAAGTCAAGACGAGAGGTATGTGAGGCAGAATTTAAAAAAAAATTACCATGTTAAGGTCTGATATGAACGCTCTAAGAGATCATGGGCTCTGAGCCCTCTCTCGGTTAATGGCCGTACCCGATCATGTGTCGTCCTCTTCATAGGTAAATCACTTGGTTCGTGGAAACACCGCGTCTGCAACCTCACGTGACCTCTGCAGACTAGAGGATCGACAGAATTCTTATCAAACTTCAACTTGGCAAGTATCGTTTAATTGATTAGTCTGAAAATGATTAGTCCGAAAGTTCATGGTTGATTAATATTAAAAAATATACAATTATAAAAATGAAGTGAGCACCTTAACAATTTAAGGTATTTTAAAATTATTTAAAGTATATTTGAAGTATTTAACATAACAGTTATCTCTCATATCTCTCAGCTTTAAGAATCAGTGCATTATGCTGTATGCTACGCTTTCTTTTAAAGTGATAGATTTAGGCCTGTTGGTATCACTTTCGACTGAATAAGAATGAATTCATCCGTATGATAAAGATGGTATGTTGTTAGAAAGAAGTCATAACCTATCGTTAAGACATTAGAGAAAATCTCATGGTTTGTGGCAAGATTTCACCATTATGTCATTGCGTGATCGACGGGGTTTGAACCGGGGACCTACAAACACGTCCTTACCCACGAGGCAACGTTCTAACCCCGTATATGCCATCTTTGTACTGTGGTGATGGTGTGTGAAAGAATTTGGACACTTGTAGACACTGGTGCAGTTTGCCGTTTACCTTCTACATTGATAATCTGGTTTATGATCCTTACCAATAAGCTAACTTTGCATTTCCAAGTGATGTTTTAAAATACTTCGTTTGCTTACATAATGCACACTTTTAATAAATATAATGATAATTAGAAATAATAAATATTTGCTTCATTTATTGAAATAATTTATCTTCATGTGCACAGAATGCAAGATTGTTGGTCGGACTGAGCTTTGCACATAAGATAAAAAGAACCGATAGTAAGTTGGAATTGTAAGCGATTTACTAGAAGAAAAAAACTCTTGTCCTGCAAAATATAAAAGAAAATATTCAGGCAAGGTTATAAAATTTGCCGGCAATATTACAAAAAAAATTATGTAATAAACTGTTCTGTTCAGTAATAATATTAAGAAGTAGTCTATCCTCATTAATATATGTTCACTTGATGAAGCGAATGGTATGAAATACAAGTTTCCCAAGCATTCTGCATTTTGGCATAAAACTGACATAAAGGGAAAGTACAAAGGTTGCAAGAGCTCAGAAGCTGAAAGCACAGAAAAGTTACAATCACCAATCAAGTCGATTTAAACTCAAACCAAACTTTGTACTGAATTTTTAGGTAATCAAGCTAATGAAAAAAGAATGCATGTCTGGAACGTGAGGGTGCATTATATTTTTCAACCTTGTTTTGTGAAATAGACTTTCTATCTTCCGTCTTGCTGTACCATTTTCTTAGCATCCATCCATGAAAGATCAGCTAGCTTGAACCTGGCAGCACCGACTCATACAAGTGGTGAATATTTCTAACAATATGTGCATGTACTACATGAATTTACAAATGTGCATAATGTCAGCAAATCAAAGTATTTTGTTGACACCAACGCATTATGCAAAGTGAATTTAATGGCAACTCGTTGGGATTGAACAAGTTTTATATCACAAAAATTGCATCACAGCAAATGGCAGTGATACTTTACTTACACATGTGTCGGTTCTTTCCTACGATCATGCAGTCTAAAGTCTGCATCGTCACCATATCACAAAATCAGTAATTTGCATGAGTGTTTTTTTATGCATTCATCACCATAGTACAAAGGCAGCATACAGCAACATGTTGCGCACCTCTAATGTGTGTAGATTCTGTTTTCTTGTCAACATACAGTTTGAAAGTCATCACTTCATGGCAAAAGAAGCTTGAAATCCATACAGCACACAGGTGTGAACTTCTACATAAGCGCGTATCTTGTCATGCACGCATGTACTCTAAATTCATTATAAATAAAAGTCTTTCCTTTTAAACAGACATGGTGTTCAAATACTTTTAACTATAACATGTAAATTAAATTTCAGCAGAACTATTTGATTTTTTATTGCACTAATCAAGATTTACATAAATGTTAAGTTGATGGTAAAATCAAATATCATGTTTGTATATTTTCGAAAACCCTACCTATATAAGAAACTCCCACTGATACCAGACAGGATACCCAAGTTTCTTTCATCCCTTACCTCGGCAAAGCAGTTAATACATTCGTTAGCATGCAAATAAAAGGATTTCAAACAGAGGAAGTCAGATATTTAATATTAATATAATAAAACCTTGCCCAGCAAATGACACTTTCATTTAAAAGTGCAGTATTCAGCAAATTTTATTAAGTTTACCGTTGGGTGTACTAATAAAAAAGGGACTTTTAGTACTATGTTAAATGTCAGCACAGTTGGATGTATGCGTTTGATTTTTTCTAATTGCCCTAACAAAGGTTTACATGAATGCTGATCGTAAAACCTAAGTACATGTATGTAGGTTTCAAATATTCTAATGGTAAGTGTTCAATCCTAATTTCATTGCAAATTTCGACAGATAAGTTTTTTGCACCCTTCACCTCTTCAAAGGAATTATATTTGTTAGCATGCAAATAAAGGGGAAGTAAAAGAAAGAAAGGAAGAAACATTGAAATAAATACCGTTCTACTATTAAAGCATCCGAATTCATGACAAAGCAGACAAACCTAAGCCAGCAAATGACACTTTCATTTGACTACAATCACAAAGTATGCGACTACTGTGCAGAACTCAACAAATAATGTTTGCTATCCATTGTGCTAGTAAACAAGGGGAAATGTAGGACAATTTCAATATAAACAAAACCAGGATTCATTCACAGAGTCATTTTACAGAATTTAAACCCCTTTAAATGAGTTTATCGACCCCAAAAACATAGAAATAGTGCACTTGGAAAGCATTCTAGGACAAATATAATGTATTTATATTTAATAATCCGGCGGCCATTTTGGCCGCCATCTTGGATTTTGACCAAGATCGGATGAATTCCGCTTGGCCCTATATCTGAAAATGTTAAGAATGATCTGGCCAACTATTATGCCAAGTTTCATGCTTCTTTCACTTTTTGCACAATTCTTCTCTTAACAGCTGGACTATTATACGTATCAAGTATCAGTGTTACTTGTTAGAGTTCAAAACTGCAATAAAGATATATTACCCGGTACTTTTATTAACCGTTTAATGATTCACTACCTACAGACAATTTATGTTATGACAAATCATTTCAAGTTAACATATAATATATATTTCAGTGATATAATTTATTCAAATACTTTACTTAATAACAATCATAAGTTCATAAATAAAACCTTGCAAAGTGCAAAAACATACTCTAAAATGATATTGATGTGGCCTTGAATTAAAAGCATGCTTTTAACTTTGAAGATATTGAAATTAAACAAAAAAGTAACAGATTATCAAAACAATGGATTTCTTTTTATCTGAAAACATTAAACATGCTCTACCTACATATAACGCATGAAATTACGCGTTTTGAGTGGAGACTAAAGTATAAGTGCCTTGCTGCAGCACCTTGTATATCACAGCGCTTAATTGGGAGTGTCTGCTGTCATGTGCAATAACAAGTGATGGGATTTTAGAGGTGACAATTAAGGTATTTATACATGGGATTAGAATTGAATAATACTCACCAAATGAAATTTTTTTTCCACGTTGAGTTAGAGCTAATCATAAATCGAGTTTACATGAAAAATAAGGTTATCACATATGTGTAAGTAACAATTTATTTCTTTTCTGTGCAGTTCATAATGATATATACTTGATGGAAGTTAAAGCGACCTTTTGATTTACATTAGCAAAGAGATGACTGCTCTTTAATGGGTGGCGAAGGAGTTCCTTGCTAATGAATTCACCCATATAACTGCGTTGTTGTCAATTAAAAACCTCTAATAATTAAACTTTACGTGATATGTTTTTATATGTTGTCCAGTTGTGTAATGTTTTGTGAAAGGGACAGTTTCTGTAAAGAGTTGTGCTGATCTTCTGTTTGCAGCGCCTCCAGAGGATGTGGTCCAGTTCGTGGATGACAGAATCACTGCTTGGCCTGAGCTGATGCACCTGCTGCTGTAGTCATCATCTGGTGACTCAAGACCTACCAGGAGGCATTCTTCTGTGTGCGAGTTCTGTTACTGGGTCCTGGGTCTGGATAAGAGGATGAAGCGGGAGCGGACTTAGCTGGCCTGATGGCATATGAGGGAGGCCGGAGAACCATATCTGGGTTGTGTTCATGAAGTAATACTTGGCCATTGATAATCAAGTCACTGTTGTAGACTGAGCTTATTTATTACCATGGTGCTATTACACATGTAGCCATAAGGAGAGCTTGTACTGAACTACTTCATCTGACTGTATTACTTCAAATGCTATATACAGACTGTGTAAATGCGATACATGATATAGTGCTGTTTGTGTATCATATCACTACAACCCCCCACCGAAAATTAAGCTTAACAAATTGTTGGTGTTATCAATTTAAACTTATCATAATATACTAGGAGATATAGTGAATCAGGACATGTATGCAAAATTAGTCTTATATACTTGTCTCATAGACTTGAATAGGACAAATTTCAATAATCTAAAGAGTGATATTGTCTTTGTATATGCTAGATGTATAAGTAAAAATATTTGTAGCGTAGATATATAATATATTATATTGTTCTAACTAGAAACCATAAACATGAGCAGTCACTGGGGTTAGACTACCCTCGTGCTCAATGGGGATTATTCTGTCCCTTTCTATTTGCACTAATATTATACTGAGTCTATTAATATCGCTGTGGTTAGCTCACAACACGTCCATAGCGCGTACACACTTGCGCGTCTTCCACTTGGGGTGTTTTACGTTTCTGCACAGGCTCGTCATGTTCTTCACTACTAATGATAGTCTTTGGTGTTGAATTAACTGTCATGTCCCGCAGTTGACTACGATTTCTGCGTACTCTGTTTCCATTAGGTGATTCAACTATGTAGCTTCTTGGTTCTTCACAGAGTTGAACAACTGTTCCAGGGCACCATGTTTTGTCTATTTTGTTAACTATTCTGACTTTTTATCATACTTTAAGTTTTGGTAATTCAGTTTTCCTGCTTGAGTTGTCATGTTGAAATTTATCCATTTGGTTTCTTTCCTCTAGTCTGTTTCTGTGTTCAATTTTTCCTGGGTTGGTACGAGTTGGTAACATTGTTATTAACGGTCATGGAAAAGTATATTGACTCAGATAGGTCATCAGACCTAGAAACTGAGATACATATTCCCCATTTTGAGGAGTTGGCATCTTGCGTTTGTCTGAGACTTTGGCAGGATCTGGTTTGATACCTTCACTTGTATACATATTTCCGAAGAAAGAAAATGCTCGATTGCTTGATTATGCACTTGTAACTGTTAAATACAAGTAGTCCATTTTCCACTGCTCGGTTCATCAGCTTTATCAGATTAGCATCATGTTCGGCTTCTGTCTCACCATATACACAAACGTCGTCTGCGATGCTCAAGACACCCTTGAGGTTTTCCAGAATCTTGTCCATTCTGGACTGAAATATGTCTTATGACACGCTGAGGCCAAATGGTAATCTACACCAACAATACCGACGAAATGGTGTGCGAAACGTGGTGAGAAGCTGTGAATCTTTGCTGAGATGGATTGACCAATATCCAGCTTTAGCGTCTAATTTGCTGAATACTTTGGCTCTAGCAAATTCTGGATTAAGCTCTTCAAATGTTGGAATTTTGTGGGGACATCTCTTAAGACTTGAGTTCAGTTTCTGTGGATCTATGCAGATTCTCAAGGAACCATCCTTTTTGGTTCTGAAAGCTAAGCTGGAACACCAGTCAGTGTGTTCGTCTACTTTCCTGATGACACCTAGGCTCACTATTTTGTCTAGCTCTAGTTTCAGTTTATCCTTGATGTGGAGACTGCATTTCCGTGGTTGGTCGATAAATAGCTCTGCATCAGGTTTCAGGAGCAGTTTTGCATCTCAAGGAAAATTGCAAATTTGATCAAACTGTTGTGGGTATGCTTTAATGAGGTCGTTTATGCTTGAGATATTTTCAGGTTTTGGATGGGCTGGTTGTTTACTGGTGTCTGATATTGCATGAGAACTCAGTTTAGCACCTGTCTGGCTCGTATTTTGGCTTGATTCGTCCAGCTCATCAACATTGATGGTACCTAGTCCTAGCAGCTCACTGGTAGGAAGTCCGACGACAGCTGGACCTGGAACATCCACGATGTAGAATCGAGTCTTCATCCAATCAGAATTGCCATACCGACACGGCATGTCTAACTTACCAAGACATGTTATCTCTTGTCTATTGTAGGCTGTCAGCTTAACATTGCAAGGCATAAGAAATTTGTTATCCTTTATGGAGTCGCCGTACATTCGACGGAATGTCCTCAGCGGTAATGTGTTGCCAGAGGCGCCTGTGTCGATTTTCAGCTGTAGCGTATATTTTCTTTGAGGAAATCCTGGTGGTTTGATACTCAGGTTTGAAAATGCCTCGCCGCGAGGAGTTTCATCACATACACTATCTATGTATTTTGTATTGATCATTATGCCTGAGTGGTATGTCTTACCATCAGAGTCTTGATATTCGTCGACTGAGTGTAATTGATGGTTTCACTGGTTTGTTCTGCCTGCTGGTCTTCTTCCACCAGAATTATCTCGTGATGTTGTCCTTCTTGTCGGTGGATTGCCGAGAGACGTTGATCGGCCTCGATTGTTTCTGGTTCTTGATCTGTTGCGAGTTTTTTTCTGCAGCATTTAGCCCAATGTCCTTTTATCCTGCATGCATTGCATAAATCATTGTAGGCAGGACATTGACGTGGTTTGTGACTGGTACCACAATTACTGCATTTCCGGCCGCGATCTACACCATGAATGTGCTCCGTGGCGGATTTCATTTGATCAATTTGATCTGACCCGGCAGATAGAGCTTCATACCTGCGTCCCTCAATTAGGGCATCTTTGATTGAGTATCATTTCGTTTTGCCAAGAAGGTCTTCACGAAACTGATCAAATGGAGTGCTGGCAATAATCAGTTCTAGTAGCCTCTCGCCTAGTTCTTCGTCACTAAAGTCACACTTCATGGCAAGCGTTCTGGCCCGAGTCACAAAATCATCCAATGTTTCTAACTGGTTCTAAGCTTCATAAGCTGCAGTAGATGTATTCGGAAGTTGACACTAACTTTGATTTGCCTCTCAAAGAATGTCCATAATTCAACAGGATCTATTTTTCTGTGTTTCAGTGAGGTCACTTGCATTCAGGCGTTTTAGGCCTTCATCACCAATGCCTCTGCATATTTTCCAAGCTTGTGCCTCTTTCTGAATGATTTTTTCATCTTCAAAGTAATAAGTCAATTTCTGTTTGAACAAAGGTAGACATTCATCCAAATTCTGGCAAGACCAGCCATTGTGGGAAGATAACTTACCATGTTTATATGTTGTAGTCACAATATAGGCCTACTAATCACATGCGAGGTTATATTATCCAGCAGAGATGTAGGTGATCCAGTTACCTTTTAATGCTGTTTTTGTCATACCCCAGGGTAGGGTAGGTCAGGCAGTGCACAGGGTAACAGTCTGGAAAGGTTGTGTTGACTTGAACTGGAATTCGCCCAGTCACTGGTATTGGCCTGGTTACTGTGAGAGATTGTAGCTAAGGGCCTGATATGGTCTTTACCACTCATATATGCTTAATTCATAGACATTTGGGTCAGAAGGTTCAAAGTTTGTGAATTTTAGCCATAGACTACAAAATAATTCTATCCCCAGACAGATTAAGTTACGGCTGGCTTTGAGTTGTTATTTACCTTAAATATCCGTGCATGTCCTCAGAGGCAACTAGACAAGGCGGGAACCGCGGTTATTCCTGTCTGTCCTACTTGATATGTTTTCAAGTGTTTGGCCATAGATTTTTCTGAATCAGTCCATAAAATAGTTCAACTGTCCTTGGGTTACATAGTTCACACACCGCTGCCACCATAAAGTAATACTTGGCTATTGATAAAAAAGTGACCCATGGGTCATGACGCTCAGCTGCCAAGCATGACCTGTGACATCATGGACTGAGATTCACAACTTCCAGTCAAATTTTGAAGAACCAATTTGCCAATTTGTTGAAAATTTTCTATGACAACAGAAATATATATCACCTATGTCTGGTTAAAACACAGTGAATTGATGGTCTGAGGAAAATGCATGATTGTTAAGCTATCAGGAACTATTCCAACAGCTTGCTTGAAACCTGTCAGTCTCAAAGGAACACCACAAAGGGAAAATATAAGATCAAAATATATAGCAAAAATCAAGGAAATACATGCAAGAATTATTGAGAAACAGGTGCTTCTGTATGAATTTTTATTCAATACAAGCCAACTGTACTGCACTTTTATAAATGATGGTAATATTTATTCAGAAATATTTGACCCAATCCTTTACAAGATTACATAAATATACGTCCAACTGCATTCACTTTAACTGTTCTTGAGATAATATGATCAAAAGGAATTAAAAGATGGTTGCCTGGTGGCCATATTGGACTTCTGACAAGTCTGAAATCAGACAACAAACATTCTCTAAATCGGACCAAACATTAAAGAAAAATTATTGAAACTGCACTGAGAAAAGAATTTCTAAGGTGGCTAACTGGCAGACATTATGGATTTCTGACAAGTATGACATTTGATATCCCACATTCTCCAATAAGAGACCAAACTTGGGCAAATTATCCAGTAATGAATGCCCAAAATAATTCAAAAGGCATGTCCAGGCCCTCATATCAGATTTATAGATATGCAATTGTAAAAAGTGTAAGTCCAATATTTTTTATTATCACTCTGCTTTTTTAATGGGGTCAGCAGGGTAGGTAAACTGCCAAACCTGAAAGAAAAGAAATGCAGAAAGCATGACTAAGAGTCTTGAAATAAAACAAAAAGCCATCCTAAATCAAGGTACATATCCACATATTATGAGAACAAACACTTGCTTTTATATGTGGTGATATATATTAAAATATTCAGATATCTAGGAAACTAAGTTTATTGCTAGGATTCCATAAAATAAACTGCAAAATGTTCCCATCATCTTATAAATCAGTAGCTAAACCTTAATACTATACTCTCATCGTCTTAATGCCTGGCTGAAGCATTCTGACAACAGTGTTTTTGTTATGAAGTAACGAGGTACTTATCACTGAGCCTTATCACTTAATAGGCTGATACAAAAGGGAGTCATATGTCACCAGTGTCACTCACAATTACAGCCACACAGGGAGATGTACCAGCTGGAGTGGGATGGTTATATATACAAGAAAAATAGAGATGGTCTATAAAATAAGTAATTGTGAACATCCCTGACCTATGACCTTGGCCTTTTGCCCATATATCAACTGGATTCTTTCTAAATGATGGGTAACTACTAACCACTTAAATCTGGTGTAGTTACTTGGCGACCAATGGGTGAATAACTTTGACCTACAACCTTTAACCTGCTGACCAGCTGACCCCAAAATCAATAAGTTATTTATTCAAGCAAAAAGACCCATAAATATGAAGTTTGAGTCAAACTGAGTGATGCATAGATGTGGCATATGTGAAAGACTGAAGGTTTGGGTTGAACAGTTACACTTGAAATATGCTCACAAGCATTTAGAACAATTAAATATTGTGACCTTGACCTTTGACTTTTTGACCTCAACATCAATAGGCTTCTTCCCTTATTGGTAGGTAAGCCATATATGACAGATGGAAGGTACAGATTGAAAAGTTTGCCTGAAAATGACTCCACGCAAGAAGTGGGTGCTGTGAACTTGACCTTTGACCTCAAAATCAACAGGTCTTTTCCCCTGTTGGCAGAGAAGCGATATCGGTGCTGGAAGGTTTGGAATGAAAAGTCTAGCTTGAAATGTGTCCACAACCTTTCCAAAGAAGTGGATCCTGTGACCCTGACCTTTGACCTTGTGACCTCAAAATCTATAGGATTCTTCTCCAACTTAGTAGGTGAGCTATATGTGAAAAATCAAAGAATTGGGATGAAAGGGTTGGCTTAAAATGCATCCACAGGCTTTTCAAAGAAGAGGCTCCTGTGACCTTGACCTTTGACCTTTTGACCTAAAAAAAATTATGGTTCTTCCCCTGTTGGTAGGTGAGCTGTATGTGAAAGATGGAAGGTTTGGGATGAAAATTTTGTCTCAAAGAGTTATTTCTTCGAGAATATAGGTCGCAGTGACCTAATTTCAGGTTTGCAAGGAGATCTTTTTATAACCTCTAAGACTGCATAGGGTTCATGGCCCTAGCCCCTACGGTTACGATTTGTGCCCTGCTAACGGACGGACGGCCGGCCGGACAGACGGAAGGACGACGGACAAAGACCCATCGCTATAGCCCAGCATGACTGAAAGTCAGCTGAGCTAAAAAGTGAACTTCTTTATTACCATGATGCTGTTATACATGTAGCCATAAGGAGAACTTGTACTGAACTACTTTATCGGACTGTATTTCTACAAATGCTATATATAGACTGTGTAAATGTGATACATAATACTGTGCTGTATGTGTATCATATCATTACATTCAACATCGTCAGAAAATGACAGAGGGCGCACAGGTGGATGCTTGTTTCTGTTTCATCTGCATATAATAAAATGCAACATGGTAAATATAAAGAAATAATGTGTATTGGTGACTTGAATTTTCCTATTAAATTTATTTAAATAAATTTAGATTTATTTATCAATAAAGTTATTTTTATTAATTAGATATATTTTTTTTATATTTTGCCATAATACTAAATGGTTATAAGAGAAAGTATTTTGTATCTAAATTTCAGTACTTGCACTAACAGTGATTCTCTTCTTGGCCTCATGTGCAAGAGGGCGCAAGAATTCAAAGGTTCTTAGGACCCGCTCATCCCTCTCAGTGTCCTCACTACCTGACCTCTTTTCATCAGTCGGCTACACCTGCTTTTCAGGCTGGTATACCAGGTCTTTAGGACTGCCAAACACTTCCCAAGCTCATCAGCCTTCTTATTGTAAAACGTGGGATTTGTCTCCAACCATTATCTGTTCCTCTGCTTGAGACAAATCAGCCACTACCTTTAACTTCTTGTTCTTATGACTTCCATGATATTGTACGAGGAATACTATCCGCTTCATGTCAGCGTCTTCACCACTGATAACCGCCTCAGTCCTCCCAGCAGCAACCTCCAGTTTTCAAGGACGCAGTGCGGTCTTCATTGTCTTCTTCAGAGTGTGATGTGTTTATGAAGAGTCCTTGGTAATTCCTAGTAGGGTTCGGTGTCGCCTACAAATTGCATATTGCGTATTGCGATATTTTCATTTTTTAAATTGATAGAAAATCAGTGTTTAATATATATATATATATATATATATATATATAAAGTTTGCCTTAGGCCTTACATGTGCAAAATAAGAACATGATGATGTGCTCAATAAATGCCGTGTACCACATCGCAAGGCTGCCGTTCTTATACAATAATGCTGTAAACACTGGATCTCAATGCAGTTATCGTGCGGTGAGATTAGAATATTAATGAATGATTAATTATCATGAACGTGCTAAGTATTTTCTCATATACCAATAAGTCATTGAGGTGACACAAAAATTTCCTAGTATGAACATTTGATCTATGGTATATCAGGCCTACTTGAACAGTTCCTACTAAACGTTAAAAGACAGTTATCTTCAGTTTATCTTTAATGATGACTTGTAGGGGTAGGTTGGAGCAACATTTATTAAAACATAGACGACTATGTAAATATCTCATTGTTCTATTATATATATATATATATATATATATATATATATATATATGTATGCGTGTGAACCTTAATATATATCAGATATTGCAACCAAATATAAGCTTAAACATACGACAAAGCAGAAAGACAGAAATGAACAAAAGGCTCACCTTCTGATTATTGTTATACATATTATTTCCAGTTAATAAATCTTACTCTCTGAATAGCTGAATACCCTCCCCCACCCAGTCTCGTTCATATCACCCTAAAAGCCAGGAGGTTTATCCCTTCGCATGACGCCATCATCCCCCTCGCATGACTAACTTACCTTCATTCATATTTAATATGAGCTGGACTCTGCCACCTAGAGGCCCTTGTCCTAACCTCAAAACAGAAAAAGCAGCTTCAGAGACAACGCTTAATGCATAGAGCGTGTTCAACTGTGATGTGAGGGTCATGGCAACTTTTCTGCCAGGTTTTAAGGGAATAAAAGCATGTGAGGACGGGAGATTTGTTACCTAATTTTTTGCACATCTGTACAATGAACACTTCGTAGATAATTGTTACAGCTAAGGAAATGTAAAAATATGCCGAGGACACTTTGATGTAATAATTGAGTAAGAAGGAAAGTAAATGGAGACTTCTATACGTAGACAGTTGCATTTAATTTGGATCATATAGAAAGAGAGGAAAGTTATCTTTTATCCACAGAGGATTGAAGGAAAATTTTATATTCAACAATTACCAACAATTTTAATTTAAAAATTAAACGAACCTCTAGAGGGTAGCTAGATTTTTCATTAACTGTCTTTAATTATTTTTAGATTCATCTTTTGAGATCATCTTTTCATATAATCTACAGAAAACATGATGAGTGTCACTCGATGACATTGGCAATTAATTTACTAACAAAAGAAATCCCCACGTGCACAGCTGGATGTAAAACATAACCACCATGTATAGAGCGTAGCCACAGCATCATATACCATTAATGAATTATCAAATTAGATGATTCTCTGTTTAAGTGTTTTATATTAAGGATAAATCCTTAAACAAAACATACATCATTCAAAGCGAAACATATAAAATCAACATTATATATTCTTATATAATGTTTTATTATTTTATTACAAGTTTCGCTTTATCACTTTCAGAAGCACGGCTTTAGTAGTTCAATCGACAGCTATTGAACTATAATTGTGTATGTTTATTGCCATTAAGATAAGTGTATCCAGGTGTATGGTGTTTAATCGACTTTCTCTCCGTTTTATACGCCTACGTTTTCCAGCTCTACAAGTAGATTACGCCGGGTTCACCTGAAGCCTATCTCTCTTGAATATTTTAAATGCCTTCTTTAAGGTAAGCTTTCCGCCTTTCTCATCTGGTCCTTTCAGGATTAATATAACATATCTCCTAAGAGATCGATCTCTTCACGGACGTAAGCATTAAGTCGCTTTGATATTTCAAACGCATATTGTCACCACCAAAAACAGATAAGGCTTCTAGTGTAGTAATGCGCTTTCATATTCGTTGTCATCTGTTTTCGTAGGGCTGGTTCCGACCACCTGTCAATAGGATTATATCTGGTTAGATGAGGATGTAATAGCATTCGATGAAATTGTATACAGGTGAAGTGGTACAGATAATTGAGATCAGATTATGCAGGTTTAGGGGCGCTGACACAGTAAATCTCGAGCCACCCACCATCATGCACCGCCGCCAGCGAAGACTGCTGTACTTCCAATTCACGCACAGCAGACTGACACAGAAGGTATGCTTTACTGTAGCTGTATGGCAACAAATATGTGTGAACGATTTAGTGCCTTCTCCGACCCGCATCCCACCCCTTAACAAAATTTCAGTTGTGTTACGGTGATGCTGCTGATATGGAGATAAAAAAAGCACAGACACAGATAAAAAAGGGATGGGATAGATATAATTGTTTCATATGACTCAGCACTAGCATATAATTCAAGTAGTACTCAGAGGCCGCATGTACACCTCCACCATCATTCTGCATCCATATTATTTCACATTAAGAACCAACTTCGTCAATGGTTTTGTGCAATAATGTATTATTTATACACATTGTTTTGTGTTAAATAACACCGTACAGTGTGAACACGTCACCCTAAATAATGTTTCCTATAAATAAAAAAAAAGATAAGTATACTTATATCATTTCTACTGGTTTGATCATTCTTAACTATCGCAAAGATGGTCAGCATAATCATATCTTTGGTTGTTCTTTTAACATCGAATGGCATTTAACCCGTGAATCCTTTACGCTGTATTCTTAGACTTGAGATGAGGTGAGCAAAATTTTTCACCAAGTATTTCTATATACAACTAAAGAAGACACCAATCTTCATATGTCAACCACATACTTCCTTCTCTGAATTCACCGTCTTCAAAATTGTACTCTTGTCATGTGATTTTTGAAAACTCCTCAGCCTGGCTATTCCCGAAACTGCCGCAAACAGAGCGAACTCAAGTGGACCGGACCACTCAGGACCATTTCCTGAAATATCAACCATTTTGTACATGGCCAGGCTCACCAAGGTCGATATCTATAGGTCCAAAGTGATCCTGGACTAGCAGTCCGGTCGGCTTTGTGCCGCAAACAGAGCGGACCGGACCAGATCCAAGTCCTGTTCGATCTCGTCTCGACCGCTCTGTGTGTCAAGTAATGCTACTTTTTCTAAATGATGAACTATATTGTTACTAACACCTTTTTCCTGTTCGAGCTATTCGTGCTGCATTCTGTTTGAATCCTTGAACGTTGGAACCATAATCGGCAGCCATTCCGGGAGCGTCCTGACTGCATTCGAGGTGAATTCGCACAGGATTCGAGGCACCTTCCGACCAGACTTATTCGGTCAGCAATCGAACCGTACTTGTACGGGGTTTGAAGTGCATTCTAAATATTCTGACTGCATTATAACAGCATTCTCAATATTCGCAGTCTTAATATTTTAACGGCCTTCTTACAAAGCTGTAAGAATTTAGGTCAATTTGAAATTCCCTCCCGAATGTGGCGCGAATTCTGAAAAAAATCTTCATTCCGGCTGGTTCTTGATTGTCGCTGGTTCCGAATTTGTGTGAAGGGGGCTTTACGTCCTCCTGTGATAGGAACTTAGAATTGTCTCATCTGCAGTTAACTAACAAGACTTACGTCGTAGTAATGGATAGCAAAGGCTATTTTTATCACAACGGTACTTGAACATCGCCCAGAGCAAGGGAATTCCCAGAGGACATTAGGAGATTTATGGGAAATCTTGACCAGTGCCCACAGTAGCATAGCACGGTCAGCGAAGTCAAAAGGGATCAGTTTCCCGCTGGGTACCGGTCAACTACAATGGGTGTCGTTTTCTTGAAGAAAACAATCGAACAATCGAAGGCACCACAATGGGTAAAGTAGTACTCACAAGAGTATGACTCTGAGATTGTGAGTAAAGAGTCTTTTCCCCACAATGCACCTGGTTTCTAAATACACCAATGACGTACTTATAAATGCGCTGAAGGTCTTAGGTAAAGTCTTTTTAAACCTGTTGGATTATACTTGTTTCACAGCAATTTAGGCCAGTTTATTGTGCAATTTTGTAGCATGCGAGGGTCACATGAGACAGCGGCGAGGAAAAGTCGCACCGTGTAAACTTGCCTTTACTTTTGACGCGGACCTATTGAAGTAAGTAAAACCTCGTACACATACGTTTGTTCAGTGTGAACAGAAGCCCTTTTCATGAATTGTGGCAAATTTTGATTGCGAAATCTGCCGTCCCACTAATCCCTTACTGAAAGAGTTTTAGTGGAAACGACACTGGCAGAAGGTTGGCTGCATGAGGCACGTCGTACCATATACACAACAGATATAAAGCTTCCCCATGTGGAAAAGTCAGCTACGCTCATACCGGCAAATCAAAGCATAATCATTTTCCCCTCGGAAAATTATATCTGTAGGAAAATTTTTGGTAATTAGATAAATATTTTAATCGGAGAACAATTAAGACACGAATCTATCATGTTTTGATTTGAAAAATTATCGCCAAATCAATTGTTTGGAGCGAGAGTTTTCAGGGCATTAAGGCATGACTTCTCTAAAGACTCTTAGGCCGAATCAGATTATTATAAAAGTCAATGAGTCATGCGCTAAATACATGGCTACTTCAGTTGTCGCGTGACAGCATGAATAGTATTAAGGGTTCCACAATAACGTTGCCGGTCATTTACCAGACAATAAATTTATGAACCTTTACTTGAAATCCTCGACAAAACTTTGATCTAAAGATTAAGGTAGCCCCAAATCTATCAAAAGGTATGCCATACTCCTTTTAGATCCCATAAAATATACATAATATAATAGAAATATTTCTAATAGTATATGTCCTGATGAACTTTAAGTATATTATGTATGGCATTTTAATAATATCGAAAATAGTTTGTAAAAAGTATATATTAAGCAGCAAGTATTTAGGCCTTCCAGCGTGTCAGTCGGTAGACAAAAAAACGGACAGACAGATGGGGAGACGCATAAAACAAACACACCACTTACAACTATAAAACAGACTGCCGAACGGACAGACACAAAAGGAAAGAACGAAAAAAAGGATTCCTCTTTACTATCTGAAAATGATTTCAATAAGGAAACCAGAGATGGGAGGGGGGCTATGTTTTTTAGATAGAATATACTAGCTTTGACATATCCAAGAAATTAGTGGAACCCCTGGTTATCCATCCTGTTTCCTGAAGGTACCTTAGCGTTCTTCAGCTAGATTAACATTAGACAATTCAGATCGTTGATCGCTGTTCAAAATCAGACGTGGGAGATGGCAGGGCACGTTATTAGAAAATAGGACAACAGTGACACTAAAGTAGCTTTAACCTGGGCACCAGAAGGGAAGAGGCGAAGGGGTCGACCAAAGATAAATTGGAGAAGAACAGAAGGCAGAAAGAGAGGAGATGGGATGCAGAACCTTGAAGGAGACTGAAAGGATTGCTAAAGATAGAGAGAGAAGGAGGGGTTGGCTGCATGGCCTCATGTGCCACCATGGGCATGAAGAGGATAGGTAGGCAGGTAGTTCATATCGTTACGAGAGCTTTTATTGTCCTATGTTGCTATAGCAACGTGATAATCTTCTGAGGGCTGCTTCCACCCGGTCTATCGTCATTCCGGACTACCGCAGCCCTCACACCGATCATTCAATAATCCCTAACACTCGTAATACAAGTTATCTGATGAAAGAAAGACATCGTCATCTAAATCCTGTTTGTACAGATGGGTATCACGACTCTCCACGGACGTGTATATAGAGCTGACCGTGCGCTGGTGGAGTCATGATACGAGCCTCTCTTTCAATTGTGTGACGAAATTTTACTGGTTTCAGCCACATCGGTGTAACGATTCAGATAACCACCCCATTCCCAGTAACTTGAAACGCTTTCAGATTACCGGGAGGAAGGATGAAATTGATTTATATAAAGAATTGGGGTAATCTGAATTAAAATCTTCTCTCCCCCCTACTATATCTACAAAGTTAAACTTTCCCTTCAAAATGAAGATGACGTAACTTTTGTACATTTTAAATGTGATTATGTTGTAGTATTTATATTATACGCCCGGGCTCACTAACGTACATGGCATTGGCATTATCAAGCTCCTATTATCTATATACGTTACAATAGACCTTGCTGTCACACTAGCCGAGGACTGGTATCGGGAAGTTAGGTCCCGAGTCAACAATGACGGACATACATGTATTTTGGTATATCTCGAATGAGAGATAAACCGACGTTCTTCAACGGCTAGGCTCCTATGGGAGTGTCAGGCTTGCTCTTATATACGTTCACGTGCCATGTGACATGTCAATATTAACAATGCTTCTCAACTGACGCGATCGCAGAATGCAATTGTCATGCGGTCTGTGCAGTCTCATGGAAAAATTCTGTTTTGTATGGATAAGTTCTATGCTTAAATTTACCTGATATGTGAACATGTATTCTTCCACGTTTAAGTCATCTGTTCATAATTTCATAACATTTAACCACCAACTTAGTTAAAAACCGACAACTTTAACCAACGAATCAGTACTTATACCGATAGCTTTAACCACCGAATCAGTACATAAACCGATAGCTTTAACCACCGACTCCGTACAAAATCCGATAGCTTTAATTGCCGACTCAGTACAAAAACCGGCAGTTTTAACCACCGACCAAGTACAAATCCTGGCAAAAATCGATAGCCTTAACCACTGACTCATTACAAAAATAGAAAGCTTTAACCATCGACTCATTATAAAAATCGATAGTGTTACGCCCGTGTCACACAATAAAAAAACATCTGTAACAATAGCTTTAACGACCGATAAAGTACAAAAACCGAGAGTTTTAATTACCGACTCAGTACAAAAACCGAGAGCTTAAACCGACATTTAATTACATACTGTAATATTAGATTTAGAAAATAATTTCTTTGATTCACATTGCAATATTAGAATATTATTATATTTATATTAGAATTTCATAATGGGAGTTTACCGTTTTCATATATTTTACTGAAATATGTATTTGCTTAAAAGTGAACATTTTTTCCCTTATCCCCTTTAAAGAAACATTAGGAGGAGATAACCGCCTGTATTTTTGACATGTTTAATGTTAACTAATCTTCCCTGGATGTTCATTGAATAACAGGTTTTTATCATATTCCACTCCATGTCCTCACCTACACTTACGTTTCTCATTTTTGTGGTGTACTAAGCTGCCTTCAATAATGTAAAAATCCCATGATTAAATTGCAACAACTTACAGTAAATCAGTTTTCAAATTAAGAAATATAGAACCAATTAATATATGCGAGTATTAAACAATTTCTTTGAATTTTAGGGGATAGGGGACAACTTAATATATGAAAATAAGGGGAAAAAAATTCACAGTTAATGCCGAAAAAGGCGGCCGACCTTGCGTTTTGCGCCGTTTATTTTTCTATTTTAAAGGGCGACAGTTACATATACAGTCTTCAGGCAGTCTCGGAACACTTGTTGCACCCCCCCCCCCCCCCCTTTGTTTTGTGCACACACAAATAAACGTACAAACAAATGGCCGACAAACTGACATACAAAGGAGAAATAATTCCGATATTCAGAGAAATTTGGTGTAATGAGACGCAAACAAAAATCACGTTTCCTCGCGTGACCTCCGAAGTGGGGATTTACATACTGTAATATACTGAAAGGTGAAAAGATAAATCTGGAATCATAAAAGTCCAAGTTGTTATTTTTTCTATGTACAATTGAATCTAGAGACACTATAAGGGACTTAATGATTAGTGGCTTGTGTTTGAAGCCGGATTTCTCCAGCATTCTCTTGCCCGGCTCAGCTATGTGAAGACAATCCGTCTGTGTATATGTTGATGAAGTGCGAGAGTAGATCTTCCTCGATCTTACATTTCGGGGCCCGGCTAATGTTAACACTTTCAGCAGGGCTATACAGCTTTGATAGATCGTGAACCATTTCCAGCAGCGGACTGCGCGTCACACCTACAGGGCTTCCCGGGCGGACAATCTGAGCGCACGTGAAATATTCAGGATCACCTATACCACGCTGTATGCTGGGCGAGGTTCGGAAAAAAGTCTTGTTGGCGCTCCATATGTCATCACGGAAGTGTTTTTAATGATGTTTCATAGGCTGCTGCTGGGACATGCTGCACTGGGCTGCTGCCCGCCACGCTGTCAGGTTCAGCTTCTTGATTACTGGGCTTTTAAATCATACAGGTTACTGTGAGACTGCGTGACATTACGGATCTTGTATATATCCACTGGTCACTACCCTTGACAAACAGCTTACAGCCGGTAACCTCGCGACCACGACCTACAATGTAATTGTCAAGTCTCAAGGTAAATGTCTTTCCTTTTTATATTATTTTTCTTTGACCATTATTGCTCATTTCATTCGTACTTTATGTTCTTGATATTTGACATGCTGCTTACATTAGAAGCCATTCAGAAATTTGTCATTAAACGTATGTTTCCGGTTTTTGCTTGAAAAGTATTACGAGAAGCGTCATATTTATTACCGTTTTTTACTTATCTGTTTAAATATATGTAGAGATACCCGATATTGCACAGTTAATTTTACTGGTGTTGATTCTGAATGTATGTTGTCGTTCTTTCCATTTAAGTTTTACATAACAACGAAGCAGCTTTAATAGAATTTAACTAATAAGGTAATTGGTGAGAAAATCAAAGTCGTCTTTTCCTAAGAGGCGTAATTTGATCAAGAAAGGTACATGAGGGATCGCTTATTTTATGAGATATTTTATGAGATGATGACATTAGTTGTAAGATAATGTATTTTTGACACTTGTTAAAAATATAAAGTTATACGTATCCTTTTTTTTCTTATTTTGTTAGAAATAACATTATCACCAGCTTTTCAACATATAAAATTTCCAATTTTAACTGGATTTTCACAAAGTCCTAGAATTTAACGTGTGCTTTGTATAATGATACCTGTTCAGAATAATTAATGTTGATTCCCCCCTCGACTTACCCACTCAGTCTACTGTATGATATCTCTTTTGGTTTACCGATTATTACCCTCCATGGAGCCCACTGTATGATATCTTCTCTGGTAAACCGATTATTACCCTCCATGCATGGAGTCCACTGTATGATATCTCTTTTGGCAAACTAATTATTACCCTCAGTGGAGTCCACTGTAAGATATCTCTTCTGGTAAACCGATTATTACCCTCCATGCATGGAGTCCCCTGTATGATATCTCTTTTGGCAAACCGATTATAACCCTCCATAGAGTCAACTGTATGATATTTTTTTTGGCAAGCCGATTATTACCCTTGATGGAGTCAACTGTATGATATCTCTTTTGACAAACCTATTATTACCCTCCATGGAGTATACTTTATGATATTTTTTTTGGCAAACCGATTATTACCCTTGATGGAGTCAACTGTATGATATCTCTTTTGACAAACCTATTATTACCCTCCATGGAGTATACTTTATGATATCTTTTTTGGCAAACCGATTATTACCTTTGATGGAGTCAACTGTATGATATCTCTTTTGACAAACCTATTATTACCCTCCATGGAGTATACTTTATTATATCCCTTTTGGTTAACCGATTATTTCCCTTGATGGAGTCTACTGTATGACACCTCTTTTGGTTTACCGATTATTACCCTTCATTGAGTCCACTGTATGATATCTTTTTGGTAAACCGGTTATAACCCTCCATGGAGGTGATTTTTTTACCCGTGTCTGTTTGTTAGTTTTTCCAATATGAAAAAAAACACTAAACCTTATTCTAGAACAGCATTGTAGGTAAAAATAACATCTGTTGGAAATCTAATTATAGAAAAAAAAGAGTAAAACTTTAAACTCATCAAAATTCGTAACGGTTTTAAAAATGTGTGTATTAATGACAAGAAAAGAGCACAAGTCAAGGGGAATGTAATAAAGTAGACTGAAGAGAGATATCAAATTGTTTTGTCTTTCAATACAAAAATTACCGGTCATTGAAATTTCTTTGCTTAGTATCTTCCACGGACGTTTTTTTTGTGTGGCTTCTAAGTATCGCTTCGGCCAAACAATGGCATTAATATTGCATGGTGCTTATTTGTTATAATACATTATCCTGACATATAACACAAACAAAGCGTAAAGCACCCATGGTATTTCCCGTGCGCCAGTCAAGTACTTTTTCATATTTTCGCAGGTCCCACGCCATTAATTATTTACGTCTCAGCCTCCCCTTTTTCGCGGTCATTATAAGATCCGTGGGGCCTAGTCCTGTGATTCCTTTAAATCGTAATGCGCTCCCGCCTCCCTTTTCGTCTACCAAGACACCGTACCTGTCACGTCACAACACGGGTTAAAGTATAATCTGTTGTTTTCACTGGGATAAGAAGTACCATTTTCCGCCAGTCTGATGACGTGCACTATCACCACCCACGCTTCAAAAAACGCCCACTTGCCGGAGTTGTCAGAATTTTTTTGTGATATTCATGGATTTCACCGAATCCGTTGTAGCATCAGAAACTAAATGGCCTGTTTTACAGATACCAAAGAAGTACATCAGTCCAAAAGGGTCACTTATATGACAAAGAATTGAAACAGTTGATCTTTATGCTGTGCTTTGCCAGATATTTAATTTTTCCGATTTAGGAATTAAAAGATTTTCACTTTAAATTGAATATCCTTTGATTTTCATTTAGTATTGTTTTTGGGGGTATATTTAGCCTGGTCAAAAAAATCTACCGTTTTGTTAAATTAAAACAAAATAAAATAAAACAGCATATCTTCGATTATGTAATGGTTTCGTATTATTGCCTGTCTTTATTGATCTTCTGAATTGTTGTAAACGTCTCTTTCCAACAAGTTTAAGTATTTACTTATATTTATTTAATTATATATAAGCATTTAATGCCGTCAACTAATAAGATATTGGTATAAATTCTTTCTCTTATGACATTCGATGTCTATTTTCCTGTAGTTTCAATTGGATCGTTCCTTTTTTTTTTACTTTACATTTTTAATAAAGAATGTATCTGCTAAAACAGCTGTGTGGCAACAAATATACAAAAGAGGTCTTATGATTGTTATGAAAGCCTTCGAGGGAAGGTCGTATCGTATGTCCATGGCCGTGGGTGGCTTTGTTTAATCAAACGTATTCAATATCCGGCATTTTAAACAGCGCGGATAAATTAATATTCGGCTTTACCCAAAAATGGTAAAAAAATTACTGCTGTAATTATTACTCTTTTAGGGAAATATGAGCTGTTGCTAAGTAACGCTCGTGTTTATCTCTTTCAGTAATACCTTTTAATAATCGTAATCCTCTCCTCTTCGTTCTGGCTGATGTTTCTTTTCCATCTGCACTATTCCATTCTAAATGACAGAAACTCTTGCCAAAATACGAAATACGGGACACTGACTCTCTGCTTTTTGTTAGCAGAGTCTGTATTATCCAAACAAGGAATTATGGTTTAAGTATTACATATGTTTTATTCATTAATTTACATCTTTGGTATTAAACCGGTGTTGATTTTACTTATTGTTCACAACCCTGATAATGTTCATTTATGCTTACTTAAAAAATATAAAAAATTAGAATGAACAAGAGTAATTTGTAAGATGTTTAAATATGCTGACGACTCTGTGCTTTCATAGGTTTGATCTTAATTGAGGATGAATTATCAAAAGTAAAATCTTCAATATGACTGAGTGGTGGAAAAAGCATAAGTATTGATAAATGTAAAGAAAACAAACGAAATTTTTTTACTTTAGAAAGCAATGAAATGTTGTCACCGTTATGTGTTCAGAACTCAGATGGTCAGAGAATACATATCTAACCATTAAAAATGGCTAATAAAAGATTGTAGGCCTACTTCCTAAAACAGTTTAAGAAATTAAAGTTTGATCAAATGTTTCTTATTTTTAGTCTTTTGTGATGGAAAATGTAGCTGATTTTTTTGTACTGCCATATGGTATAAGTTGGCATCACATACAGATAAAAATGATTGCAGAAGATTATATAAGATTGGCTAAGAAGATTATTGGCTCAACAGTTACTTGCTTTGATGAAACACATACAGTAACAAAGTCCTTAAAACAAACTGTATGGTGAAAGATGAAGGCCATCCCCTGAACAGTTACTATAAACTTCTACCATCAGGAAGGAGATTGTAGAGCATACAAATCCAAGCACCATTGGGAGTCTTCTGTGCCATACTCTATCAAACTGTGCAATACATTCATTGAGATAGACAGTTTAAAGATACATATGCCTCTTTTTATCGTAAACACACAGTGGATGCAATATTGGCTAAGAATGATGACCAAAGAGATACGAATATAATGAGGTCGAGTCCACGTGGTTATGAGCATTTTTTAGAGAAATATATGAGGCAAAAACAATTTTGAGGCGATTTGGTGACCTTTGCCCTAGACATATTTTGACAGAAAGCAAGAGACTTTTGGGTATTATAGCTTAAGTTTAAGATAAAGATTGCTGTAAAATGTTGGCTTACATAGTAGGTTAAAGAGACAAAGATTTTAGGTTAACGTCCCCTCGTGCCCCTGTTACTATGGTTAACGAAGGGTTGAGGCTATAATTGCTCAAAAAATGGCCATTGAGAGACGAATAAAATGAAGGATTGTTCATGAAGCTATGATATTTTTCACCAAAAAATGAGGATATATAGGTTATTTGGCGACCTTGAACTTGACCTTAAGAGACCTAGTCGATTATAGGCTTGTACCAATTGTGTCAGTTTCAGAAGGATTTCTGTTCAAACCTGGCTTATGACCGCGACCTGCATTCAGACAAACAGATATGGCTCAATATTTTCGCATTCCATAAATGTTGACCAAAAATGCGTACCCATGATAATGCCAGAATAAAGCAACTAGTCCCAAAAAATTGTCCATGGAGAGACGAATAAACTGAGATAGAGTTATGAATATTTTTGACAAAGATTTGAGGAAATAACAATTTAAAGGTTTTTTACGACCTTGCCCTTTGACCGATTTTCACAAAGAAAAACAAATCTTCCATATTGGATTGATAAATACTAACTCTAACTAAAAGTCAGACAATACAGGGCAGTAGACGAAATTGACAACAGCAGAGGAACAGCGAACACATCGATAAATTGGTTAAGAAAGAATAAGAAACCTTGACCTTGACCTTTAACCATTATTGAACAAAACAAGCGGGTGTCGGGACTTGAGATGGTCAATCAACTTTGTAAAATTCAACGTGATTGCTGCTTAAATGCGGCCAGTTGAGTGTAGACAGAAAGTCAAACATTGTCACATACAAACATGCAGACTTACGAAACTGACCAACATTTTTCATAGCAACAAACATATGGAACTGACCAACATGCGTGCAAAAATCTTTGATTCCGGCAAGCAACAATCAGACATACGGAACTGACCAACATGCTTACCGAATGGAAGATTCCGGCAAGCAACATACACGACTAAAATTGCCCCCCAACCCCTATATCCGCCCCGAATTATCAGTAGATATTTGCATAATCTGGCGGCCAACGTTTATGATATATACAAACGATGAGATCTCCTGTTAGATATTTAACTACAGAATAAATTGCCTAATTGTTGTATTGCTATTCTTACGCAATTCTTGGAGCAATTATGGTTCAGTTGCATTTAATTCTCATTAACATTACTTGTTACTGTCTTATATTATCACTGCAATTTATGCACACAATATAGCTTAAATATAAAATTCATTAGTGTGTCTATTGTAAACTACAGATGATGCGGAAGGACATGCAAAAACCTAGGATGCTAATCCTGAGCAGTCTAGAGTCATCTACCGAAAGTGTGCGTTCAACACGTAGAATGTACTCAAAGCATACTCAGCAGTGAGCAGCTACTCACGAGAATTACCGACACGCTCAACACGAGTAGCTCCATGTACTTACGGGGAGGTGTTCGTCTTTTCAGTTTGCCTGCTCAGCATGAACAGATGTTGAATATGTTTTAAGAAAGCGATATAAACTTGTTGAGAGTACAGGCCTTGACACTCGTGTTGAGCAGGTTCTTTGTTTTATATTTAGTGGGTAATAAATAAAAGGAATTATCCTGGGGTATATATATTACATTTACATATTGGTTTATGTCACCACGAAATTGAATTTTGGTTAAATTCTACCAATCTGAATGGTAGATTACAACCAATCTCTTGGTTACAGCAACCAATATTTTGGTTTCATTTTTAATAATTATAGATTAGTTATATACTAACATATTTAAATTGTTCTTTTTGACAAAGATTTTGATTGATCTATCATGCATCATGGGACTTGGTTAAATTTATTACCAATTATATTTTACTGACCAGGTAGGGTTTCGTTGTGGAACGTAATACTGTGGAATCTAACACTGTGACATGATTGATACTTGTCAGTCTAAAAACTTAACGACTTTTCCCAGACCTAGAAATTTTATTTTAATAAAGGTCTCACAGAAGCGGATCGGGAAGGGGTATCAAATTGAGAAAAGTGACACTAACACTATTCATAATGACTGATATAGATCAGTTCCACCAGTGTTTTGGGTTCATGCCCAAAGTCTCTGCTCCAATAATGTCGACTGCAAGTTTTTTCAGATGTTGTGTCTCAAAATTTCTACTCATTTATTTGGGATCTGTCTATTATTTGTAGGTCTATTAGTTATAGGGCGATAATCAATTGTTTCCCACAATGTGTAAAAATTCCTGCATAAAATTCACCAGGTATATATGACAAACATAGACGCAAAATCAATTTACAAAAAAATGTACATTTATTTATTTTGGTAAATATTTTGAAAGGAGCTTTCCTGTCAGATGTTAATTTATTAGTCAACAGATAACCACAAAACGAAAACTTTTCAAATTGCTAGTTACTACTAGTAATGAATTTAACCAGTTACTTTCATGCAGTAATTAATTTACCAAACAGCTCAAAACCGTAAACTTTGATAATCTTTGTGACAGAAGGCTAAAGTGTGAATAACATATAGACATTTTGGGATTCCAGTCATGGTCTGAAGTCATTTTCGAAAATGAAATGTACACATTTCGACAGAAGATATTGTTACGGGGTGACATAAAAGCGGACCGAACTGTCTCGTTAGCGAAGCTTGCTTTTCTGGCGAAGCGGTTGGTACGCCGGACTTGTGCGCCACCAACATGGGTTCGAATCCAGGATCGACCCAATGTTTTCTCCTGAGCAATTTGTTTTCGTAACAAAATGTTGGAAAGACCCAAGTGTTTTGTATGGGCAGGTTATATCTGCTCATTACTGGACAAAAATATAAGCAATCTGCTCAACAGTCAGTAAATGTCAAACAGGGTATGCATCTTCTTTAAACAACGTATTAAATGTATATGCAATCATTATAGCCCTACCAATTAATTTGAAGTATTTGTTAAATTTAATTTAATTTAAAATATAATTACCAGGTAATCAGCTTAAGGCAAGCCCTAATACTGTATATAATATCCTTTGAATGTGTGTGTACTGCAGTTGATGTAATATTTAGTGCTTACTAAAGATTTAACAAATTGTGCAAACGACATTCCACCCCTTGGACTGTGTGGACACAAGTTGAATTCATCTTAATTGTTCAACTTTAGACAAGTCCCCATCTCAACTAACATCCCTTGACTGAGCGGACACAAGTTGAGTTCATTTTAATATAATCGCTAAACTAAAGACTACCAATGTGAGCCCCACAGTCACGTCCCAGTTGGTCTCTGAGACACCCAGTGTTTGCCAACCAGTAACACAATAAAGGGTAGGAAAACAAACCCTCTGATTTGTACGTTTTGACAGGCCAATCTATCATTTAAAAAATGCCGTGTATGTTATGACTGTATTTCTTTCCATGGGGGAAAATGGTGGGAAGAAAAATGCTTCTTTAATTCCTCTTCCTCTGGGAATATTGTGCCAACTCTGTGTCCTTCACATTGTTGACAATGATGGCTGCATATGTTCACGTGAATCATTGATCATGTAGTCTGGTGCACGATTTGTGTTTTTTTAATTATTACAAACATTCATAAAATGTACCCTAAAATATGCATCACATTTACGTTTGTGATGTCATAGATTCCATGAAGTGAGCCATGAAGTTGTCATCTTCTTTGAACCAATAAACTAATGAGTAATAAGTCAATACCAAATTTAGAGACCTACAGCATTTATCTATAAATGTGGAATGGGGATATGGCTGTTGAATTAAATTAAAATAAATGTATCTATGAATCCCAACAAATGCTGCAATGATTTTACAATATAATGTATGAACGATATGTGTATTGCATACATGGATTCAGTTTCATACCTGAATTGTATATTCCACTGATGGAAAGATCCTGGTCAATCTTGATTGTAAAGGAAATATAACAACCAGAAAAGATAATGCTATTAAACAATAATGAGATAACTAACACAACAGATCGTACATGCATAGAATTGCTAAGATAATTATTGAAATTTAATTCGTAAAACTTATTTTAATTGTATGAAAATAGGATAAATAGATATCAAACAAGGAAAGTTGAATGAATATGATCATATTAGATTTCTTTTTAAAATTGCAGGGTTCTAAATTTTGAGGTAAATAAGCATTTTTAGGTTGGTGAGAAGTCCGGAGTATGTCACGGTGTGATAATTGTACATAATTATACAACATATAAGTCAAGTACTCACTAGGTTTTATACCTGTACTCACCAGATGAGCCACTTCAATATAAACGATGTAGAATCTATTATTCATTTAGTTGTTTGGTGATCAAAGGAGCAAAATATATACTACCATAAGATGACCGGTACATGACTAGTGGCCAAAGTTAGATACTGGTACTTCAGCTATACATTGCAGCCATTTATAACAGAAAGGTTAAAAAAAAACAAGTCTCGTAATGCCTGGCACACAATTGTTATTGCTTCATTCCTGGTCGATTTGTTTAAGTGATGATACACAGGAGGTTCCATTCTGTCTGGGACATGATAACCTATACCATTACACATTCCCTCGTCACCATATCAATACACTCAAGTTATATTTCTAGGTAATTTCAGTCTGGTGGATTCCTTAAAAGGTGCACATTCACCTTTTGTAAAAGAATTTATGTGAAATTTGGCTTCCTCTGTTGTATATTAAACATAAACTTTCTAATAAAAATATAAACTTTATTTATTTTACATTAATTGTACAACTAGTTATTATAACTAATCTGGGGCACTCTCCATGGCTCGGATGTTGGCGCTCGGTAGTCGATAAGGTGGAAGAAAACGAAGGACCCGGAGAAAACCACCGGCCTTGGACGGTCAACCCACTCTCATAGGCACGCCGGGAATCGAACCTGGGTCGCAATCGGAGAATGCCGAGCGTTTTACCACTCTGCTGTCAAGGTCCTGTACATATAGTAATGATCTAAGGGTAATTTTGGTTGTGAAAAGTTCTTAAAACGCCTTCTAGAGGGGTGTATGAACTTGTTTATCAACAACTTGTTTGTAAACACAGCAATGTTGACAAACGGGAAAGACATGTAACCTAATTTGGTAGGTTGTATATATGCAAAGGTAGAAAGGTCACTTGTTGCAAAGCTCCGGTTTAACTGACTTGCTGCCATATGCACTTGATGAATTTTTTTTTATTATTTTGGCGGACCCCACATATTATAAACACGTTTATATAAACAAAACAAACAGCCTGTGTGCCGTTTGTTTATAAAGTTCAGTTCGGTGACTGGGCCCCTTTAAGTTTAGTATGATTTCCATTCATGCACAAAGAATACATTTGGGTCCAATGATACTGTAATGTGACGGGCGTGATTTTGATGTACGGGGACGGGATTGGCGCGATGCATCAACATAGCGATCGATGTAGCTGGACCGGTGAGATTATCGATGGCCGGACATAAATTTATGCATAAAAACTGTTAATACTCATGGACTGGGACAACAGAGAGAAAAAGGTTTTTGTTCGTTTGTTGTTTGTATGATAGTTTTACTGGGTTTTTTTTCTTTCACAAAATTACTCAGAATGAAAGATAATTGTTCTAAAATAATAAAGATTTAATTAACATTTAATTTATTTCATAAATCTTACTTTTAGATACAAAATATCGATATATTTTACATCATAGCACAGCTTCAGGTTTCATGTAATCAAAAGCGTCCATTTTGCTTAATTCTGGTTCTTGTAGAAATAATTATGTAATCATATGAGATGTAAATGTTATATATGATGTCAGGGGTGCAGTTTCCTTTTGCACTTTGGGAGTGGGTGTTTCTTTCCTGAGCGCAGAAAATTGTTCCAATTTTCATTAAAATTTCACTAATTTTGAAGTATAAAATAACAGGGAATACTCTCGCTTGACCTAAGGGACTTGGGCATTAAACTCCCCGTGAACCTTTCTCCCTAACCCTTTGATTCGCCGCCGGTCATTTCACATAAAAAAATCTCGAGTCCTGATCTGAATTCTCGAAATCTGCATGAACTATTTAATATATGCTTTAATACCTGGGCTCCAAAATATCACGGAAACGAGTGAATCATGCCATATTATCAATCATCGTTTAAATTTTTATTTTCAGGATGCTGTGGCACATTTTTATATATAACTCATATTTTACGGATTGAAATCAGAGAGCCCATGGCAAAATGATATTCTTTTATTTGACAAAATCAGGATAGGGGTGTAATATTGTATGTCCACATTGGTTCGAGAAGTTGGGGAATATCCACGCCTCGCGTGTAAATTGACTGATTTTACACATTGACTGTCACATAAATATACACAAAACTCACAGGCTTCGGCCACTTATTGCAATCCCACTGCGTGTTAATAATAACCTAGGCAAAGTTTAACAAGACCAGCTTTACAAAAAGACATTCTCTTGTCCCTTAAGCATTTTGTTTTTCGTCAGTTATTACCAATAAGGATGTCATACTTCCGTATGGGGGGGGGGGGGATGAGGTTTATTTAACTTGTGCTCGTCTGAGAAGGTTCGTTAAATTATAATTATTGCCTCTAATTGCCATTAAGAAATAGAGATACATGTCTTATTTTTTTCTGGCATAGGTGTAACTTTAAGCTATGTTTTAAAAAGAGAAATCTTATATTATAATATATTATATTATATTATATTATATTATAATTTTATGCCAGTCAATATAAGGCGTGCTTTCTTACTAATTCGTCTGCTTCATGAACTATAATAGTTTGTGTTTGTGTGCCCGTGTGCCTGAGCCATACCTTCGAAAGTATGGAAGAAATTTTTATGATTTTCTTTAGAAAAACATAGGCCATGTGCGAAAGACAAAACGCGAAAATTCCTCGACAGTTCTGGGTCTGGGTTCATCCAAAATCGCCGATTTCTGCCTGCCCTCGTTTGTTTGATCCAAATATAGCATCTCCAGAAATTAACCCCAAAAATCCAGTCACTCCTTTCTTAACCTTATGGTTCACCCAACCACATTGATTCATTTAAATTCATAGTATATAGTATGTAACAGACGTGGTCTCGTCGTCATGGAAACGTTGGCATCATGGAAGCTGGATGCAATGGCAATGACTTCATAATAAGGTCTTGCTGCCCCCGCCTTCCTTGGCTAGGTTTTGCTGGTGGTTGATTTAGCTGCCCTCCGAGTGACCTCACTGACCTGACTTTAATTTCTCAAGATAGTCGAATTAAAAGAGTCTGGGGAGTGGGGGTTCAGAACGCACAGCTCAGGACTTTTTTATTTAGCATCAGTCAGTCAGAGCCTGTATAAAACGCGATCTATGGTGACGGGGGACTTTTTCATTGAAGCCTTTCGGAGCGATATTTACTTTCAAAGTAAGTTCTATGAACTTATGGTTTTAAAAGTCTATGTCAATAAAGAGATTATGTCACCAGTTATACACTAGTTGACTCGTTTTATCGAACTTTTTATTGACTTTAGATATATAAACCATTTTAAAGTTTGCAACAAGGATTCACCATTTATCGCTCATCAACTGTTTATAGCAACCTGCTGTGTTGCCAACGTGTCCAAGAGCCTTGGGGAATCCCCTTCCATTGCATCCACAAGGGATAGCTTATGTCTTGCGTAACCGGTGACGCCAGCTCGAGTAAGCTTGGTCACACTCTGATTACCATTCACATAAACAAATCGTCTTCCCCGTGACTTCAATCATGACAAAGCCAAACAAACATAGCAAATGTGTGAACTGTAATAAGAAAAATGCTAGTGTTCGAATAAGAATCGATGATGATCTATACTGTTCACAGTGTGCAAATAAAAAATGGCCAAACGTTTATGGCAACAAAAATTACCAAACCTCTGCTCTGTCACAAAATGTTGACAACCTCTCTCCTCAGTGCAAGAGCAGCGATATTACCACTGATACGACAACAGATGACTTACAAAACAGTCTTATATGTGATATTCGCAACTGTAAATACAACAATATCTCACAGGGAGAGATGATCAGGTGTTGTTCTTGTAACAGCTGGTTTCACTTGACATGTATGAACATACAGCCTGGGGATGAAGGCCTGATATGGAATTGTAAAAACTGCCGAAACATCCCAACGCAACATAAACATATTCTTTGTGAACTTCAGTCCCTCAGACAGGAAAACAAATTAACGAAAGAAGAATTACAAGAATGTCTTAAAGTACAGTCCACTACTGAAAAACTCCTCCGAGAATTGTCTGACAAATCCTGTAAATGTGCAGAATTGAACCATCGTATATCCAAAACCTCCAGTGAGAGACCTAACATGTCGACAACTCTGCAGGATTCATCAAACAAACAAGCCTGGTCTGAAGTTGTATCATCCCACTCAAGACGTCACTCTACTGGGACTATCAGAAAACGTGACAATACTTCTGCTAATGGAACGAACAGTTCTTGTGACGATTGGCCATCTTTGAACGAGACCTTCCCTGTATCTTATCATGCAGAGAAACAAAAAAATGGTGACACTAACAAAGCAACACCTACAGAAAACCTTGGTCTACAAAGCTCAGCAGAGTCAGGTTCTTCCGCTTATGTCAATACAAATGGACTTATTGATATTCAATCAAAAAGTCGTGTCTTAATATTTGGCGATTCCTTAGTGAGAGACTCTTATTCCAGTGTGGCTAACCATTTATGTGACAAGAAAATTTCTGTGTTAAGTACTAGTGGGCTCACACTTGATGATGCTTTGTCCAAACTACCAAAAACTGCAAAAGATTTGTCAAATGATGATTGTTTAGTGGTTCAAGTAGGCACAAACAACGTTTACCGTGATGACACCCTAACCTTTGTTAACAAATACACTGACATGCTGCAAAACACTAGAAGCAGCACCAACTGTAAAATTGTCAGTTTGGCGATCCCTAAATATTTACATGACAGCATTGTAAATAGAAAAATCACCATTATAAACAATGAACTGAAAAAGGGATGTGTATCTCTTGAGAATATCATATTCTGTGACTGCTCACCACCTTTGAAAAGGTCATACTATCGATATGATGGTATACATTTTAGTAAATTCGGCACAATTGCAATGACCGGACAAATTGCCTCTAGCGTTCGATATTTTCAAAAAATCGATGTACACTAATGAAGACAGCCTAATGGAATCTCAAAATTTTCACGGAGATCAAACAAAAACATCCATATAACAGATGATTATTTACTAAGGAATTCAGTGGATGTGTACTCTGATCAGGTTATAAGTCCTAACGTTAGTATTACAGCACAAACAAGCTCTCATACAGATATTTATCAAGCATTACCTAGTACCAAACCAATTACACCCGAGAATGAAATTCCATCCTCTCTTCCTTCTATTTTGTCTCAAAACCCAAGTATATATTCTGATTTTAAGCAACATCGACTAGCTAACCAGGGTACCATATTAGGTCATCTAAACGTTCTTAGTTTGCTACCCAAAATAGAGGAGATTCGCCTCTTGTGTTCTAGTTTAAACCCTCATGTTTTATCATTAACAGAATCATGGTTAGATAACCACGTTTTTGATTCAGAGATACAAATTGATGATTATACGATTTTTAGATAAGACAGGAATCGGCATGGAGGAGGAGTTCTCACGTATGTGTTTTCGTCGTTAAAACCGGAGTTGGTCACTTTAAACTCAAATCTCGTTGAATGTGTATGGGTTTAAATAATTTTGGGGAGAAAACCGGTCTTAATCGGTTCTATATATAGACCGCCTAATTCCAGTTCCAGTTACATTGATGAATTACTCGATTTACTTGCTTCTGCCCTTTAATTCATTCAAACATGTTGTATTACTTGGCGATTTCAATGTAGACTGCTTACGCTCTGAAACTTATATTGCTAGTAAACTGGACTTGCTCGAAAAAATCTTCGGTCTTAAACAACTTGTAACAGAGCCTACTCGTATTACTCAGCTCACCTCTACAATGATCGACTTGATATTTTCTTCACATCCTAGCATGCATTTGTATGTGAAAGTTCATCCTTTATGTATAAGTGATCATTTTCTTATTACTACCGTTTTGAATAGACCACCTAGGGTCACAGTTACAAAATCCGGATATTACGGTACCCTTCGTAAATTCAATGAATACAAATTTATCGATGAATTATCGAAATCCAATTTTTTTTCAAGAATTATGCAACTTTCTGATGTAAACTTAGCCTTGGAAATGTGGCGCTATGAATTTCTGAGAATTTCTAATAACAACGCGCCTTTTATTCGACGTCGCACCAAAGCTCGCGAAATAAATGGTTCAATAATGATTTACTTAATGAGATTCACTTGCGTAATTATGCACATCGGAACGCATTAAGAACAAATCACAGTAATGACTGGTCTGCATACCGACATCAGCGAAATTATGTTACAAATCTTATCAGATCCACTCGTAGCCAGTATTATGCCACGCTGATACAAAAAAATGGCTCAAACCCTGGTTGTGTGTGGAAAGCTTTAAAACACATACTGCCTTCGAAAACCTCCTCGAATAAAGAAAGCGGAAAGATTGACCCTGATAAATTTAACCATTACTTTACTTCTGTTGGAAAAAATATTAACGATAAATTTCCAAAAACAATATTTACCTGCGAACATCTTGTTAACCCGAATTTGGAATCTTTTGATTTTAATTCAGTTTCAAGTCAATTTGTTTTATCACAGTTGTTGAAAGTAAACTCCAGTATGAAAGAAGATATACTGGGAATGTCAGGATTTTTCCTTAAGATAGCCGCACCTTATATTTCAGCTCCATTAGCCCACATATTTAACATCTCACTTCAAACCGGCGAGTTTCCAGCAGATTGGAAGACCGCTAGGATCACTCCTATATACAAAGGATCTGGATGTAAGGATGATCCAAATAACTACCGACCGATCTCAGTTATAGGCCATGTGCCAAAAATAATAGAACAGTTTGTTAAATCGCGCCTCATTACGTTTTTTGAAAGTAATAATCTGTTTTCGGATAAACAGTTCGCTTATCTTCCTAATCGTTCAACTTCATTTGCCTTGCACGGCATAATTGACGAATGCTTAATCAGTCTTAATAACAATAATGTTACCGCTGCATGTTTCCTCGATGTAAAAAAGGGTTTTGATAGCCTTGATCATACTGTCTTACTTACAAAAATGAGCAACTATGGCATAAAAGGTATACCGCTTTTGTGGTTCGAAAACTGCCTGATAATCGTAAGCAAGTGGTTTATTCTAATGGATTGCTTTCAGAACCACGCACCTTGGACATAGGTACCCCACAGGACACTGTCCTTGGACCTTTATTTTTCCTTTTTTATTTAAATGATCTTCCAATGTTCCTCAGTGAGAAATGCGTCATTTATGCTGATGATATTTCAATTTATTCTTCAGCGAATTCAGCCACTAAAGCTATAGAGTCATTACAAGTAAATCTCGGAATTGCACTTAAATTGTTTAGAGAGAATCGACTTAGTATAAATCCCAAAAAATCATCATTCATATTATTTGGCCCTAAGTCTAAAACCAATGGAAATCAAATGAACATTTCCATGGATAACATTACAGTGATGCCGGTTGAACACACAAAGCTTTTAAGTGTTATCATCGACGCTGGTCTTACATGGAAAAAACATATACAACTGGTATGCGAAAAAATAGTATCAAAACTAGGTCTCCTTTTCAGATTAAGTAAAACCTTAGATATCTTTAGTTTAAACATACTTTACAATGCCTTAATTCAGAGTCACATTGATTATTGTATATCTGTCTAGGGTAATTCCTCCAAAACGTATTTATTACAACTCAAAAACTTCAAAATAGAGCTGCTAGAATCGTTACTAAAACTTATGATACCAATATATCCTCTACATCATTGATTACAACATGGGGTTGGATGAATGATAAACAGAGATACCAATATTTTGTTTCTTAAATGGTCTTTAAATGTTTGTCTGGTAATGCCCCTCCCTCTCTCACGCATACGTTCAACCGTGTTAATAGTGCATATAATACTCGTTTTTCTCAGGGCTTCAATTTATCATTACCTAACCCAAACAGAGAATCCTTCAAAGCAAATCTTGCAATTCCAGTGGTCTCATCCACTGGAATTCTTTACCTGTAAGTGTCAAATCTGCAACCAGTCTCTACCAGTTTAAAACATTGTACAAGCAATTTATGCCATATGATTTTTCATAGCTTGTTCACGGGTGCCTTTTCGTCTTTGTATTCATCACCTATATTACTGTGTCATTATGTAATATATTTATTTTGAAATCACGATCTTACATGGTTTAATTTTTAGTTAGGCCTTTTATTTAAATTTATTTAATCAATATTCGTGTATATCATTTAAGAATTTTTTTTTTCCGTGATAATTTTAAACCATGTATGTATAACTGTTTTTATGTATGCATGTATTTTATTCTCAGTTCTTTCATATTTGCTTTTTTAACTGTGTACTTATCGATATCATCTTGACCAGGACCCTATAGAAAAACAGCTTTTGCTGAATAGGCTATCCTGGTTAAATATGTATTATAAAATAAAATAAAATAAAATATACACTGTACATCCCTAAAAGTTTTGCTTCACACAAAATCTCCAAGTTCTAGATTATTTTCATCAAGCGTTTTTGGAAGGATTGGCAATAGGCATTTGTTTCAAATTGTGCTAATAGTTGATATCACCTATATTTTTTTCAAATTATTAAACTGAATTAGTTTAGAATGGCGGAAGTATGCGCTCTGTGACAGCTCTCTAGTTGTGTGAATGTGTCAGTTGGGTTATATATCGCATGCGTGTATTGACAGGTGGCTTCCGACACATTCCTATTTCTGCACACGGCAGTATTTGTATAACCATATGGTTCGTGGTCAGTAAGGGTTAATCCGACCACGTTTAGGTAACCCCACAGTTAGTCCTCCACAACACTCATTTATACATTCAGTAGGGGTAATCTACAAATCAGAATTTATTCTCGTTTAAATTTGAAGTCATGTTGTATACAGTTAATAGACATACGACAAACCAGAGTAAATTAATATGTCTAAGAACAGTACATACATCAGACAGACTAAAACTTAAAGTTGCGATATCATAATTGTATGTGCGCAAACGATTTACCCTTCAAAAATGAAATTCATTAACAGAATTGCAGTGTGTTATCAGAATAAGAAATTCGAGACCGGTAAGTTAAAGCATATAAATCAATTTAAAAATGATCGAAATGATGCCCAAAACAGGAATGAAATCTCAATCAAGTCAACGGCACTTGGATGTTATTAGTAAATTAACTGGTCTTGGGAAGCAGTGACTCAATGTAAAATGTTATATGTTTCGTTTTAAAACCTGAGAACAATTGTATATACATGCCAGCTTGTTATGTTCAACAGGTCTATGGTATCTTCATGCAATATAAGTTGAGGCTGTTATTGAGATCACAATATGGCTGGTTTATGTTACGTGGTCGGTACTCAGGCAGAAAAATACGTCATGAAACCGTACTGAAACTGATAAAGTGAAGAGAAAAACTCTCTATTCATCAGTACAAATGATACGAAGGGGGTGGGTGTTGATATGGACTAAACAAAATGTGACGGATGCGTGAAGCGTAAATTGACATTTATCGTGTATAATTATCCCCGAACACTAGAAATAATGTGAAGATTTAAATGGCAGAAAAGTCACGTAGGCGGACACAGTTAAGGTACAAATTATTCCACACCAGAAGGGAATCCTACCAGTAATTATTAATTATGTGTCTATATATCTAAACTATTGGTGCGGCGATATGTTTATTTTATCGAGTATTACAAAGTTTCCGTTACCCTGCCCATACAACAACCAGATCACGTGACCAGTTAGATTACGCTGCGGGCTGAGCAGTTTACAGACACCGCCATAGGTCCGGAAAAACAGCTAGCACACTGATATAATCAGCTACTTTAGAATAATAAAATAAGTTATGAGAACTAACAACCTAATATTAATATATATATATATATATATATATATATATATATATATATATATATATATATATATATAACTCTGATGAAAGACAACACTGTAAATTCACTACAGTCTGTTTCACGGGATGCGACCCGATCATGAGGTGAATGTTGTTAGAATGAAGCTAACGGCGTGGTTTGAAAAGCCGAGACTTTACGAGATTACGAGATTCACCTGATGATCGGGTCGCATCCCGTGAAACAGACTGTTGTGAATTAACAGTGTTGTTTTTATTCAGAGTTATACCGCTCTGGCCTAGTCTGTAGGCCATAGAGCACTTTACATCGGAGGGTAACACTACCTTCTATATATATGTATATATATATATGTGTGTGTGTGTGTGTGTGTGTGTGTTCATGTGACAAAGCCTGGTAAAACACATTCATTCAAGGCGTTTGAGAAATACACTATTTCTTTCTTGTTATAAAAATTAACCATGTATAATTATTTCAAAGCTCTGATAACGATGATTTATCTAGTCCACTCCCCAAATGTAATCAATTCACCATTGTTCAAAAGATGTCAGCATCAGTGTAAGGTGCTTGCAAAGTCATGAACGGTAGATGTACAGAGAGAAAAAAAAATGACCTATCACATAAATATAGACTGAGTAATAAAGACTTAGATAATGATAATAAGATTATCTTGAAACATTTTGCCCACACCTGCGTGTAATAAAAGTGCATATGAGATATGCCGGACTAGTTTCTACATACCAATGTACAAGCGCCTCTGAACCAAACCACACTGATCTCTCCCTGGTGTATTATACGACAACAGCTGAGAGCTGGACCCCAGGTACTCAGGTTTACTCGACAAACTTTTTTAGGAATCAACGAGGACAAACACGGAGGCAGAATGAGTGTAAATTGAACCATTCCCTGGTAATCTGCTTTGTAACGCTCTCTAAAGTCGAAGACAAATGTAGGCACCAAAGAACCGTTAATGGTGAATCATTCTGGTGTTTAGTAACAGAGCGTGCTGCGTGAAACACGCAAAGCCTCGGCAGAAGATCACTGCGTTTCACAATTCAAAAGGAATGAGTGAAATATGGCACTTTTTTACCACAACCTTTATCGTCTGTACATTTAACGAATCCTCCCACCGACAAATTGTTTAATCCGAGCTGAGTCCCTAGATCCCCACACACAATACGGCATGAGGTGCCAAGGTGCGTGCTGGGACTTAAAGTGGGATGTTAAGCACGTTTTAAATTTGTGAAGATAATTAATTCCCACCCACTCACTTTCTTTACACGTCAGGTGAAACAAGTCTGGCTGCTATTGATAGTTGTATGGTAACTGTTGCTCATTGTTATAAAATTTCACTGTACTGTGCCCACAATTATCAAGAATAAAATAAACTAAATTACGTATGCAGCTGCTCAACTGTAGTTTAACTTATGACTTAGAGAAGAAATCTACTATTGACGTATAAAGCACTTCCGGCGACCTTTCAGTGGTGCGGGTAATATGAATGTAGTAACACAACGCTTAAATGTCAGGCTCTGTTCGCCTTCATACGGCTAAAAATCCAAAACCAAAGGTTACTTGATACACGGAAAAAACCCATTGCTTATATGAAAGACAGAGAGAAACTATAAAAGTAAATAAAAGGCCAATGTAAGATCTTTATTCTTGGCTTATATATTTGTTTTTCTAATGGATTGGAGTGGTGTTTTTTTTTTCTTCATTTTAATCAATGTTCTCAAGTAACTAATTCTAGATTTCAGAATATATATGCCCATTTTAAAAAAAATTTCGGAACTGACTCATATTAATGTTGATTTAGCTGCCTGCATTGACATTTAATACATAAAAATACTTCGTATACACATATACATACACACACATATATACATATACCGGATGCGTGACATCATATATATATATATATATATATATATATAGAGAGAGAGAGAGAGAGAGAGAGAGAGAGAGAGAGAGAGAGACTGGCAAATCATAGTTTGTAAATGTTTGTAAATCATTGCTGTTTACTAGCTTATAATCTTCATATGTCTAGGCCAACACAAAATAAAATTATAATTCCCCATTTCTGGCGGATCTTTTTTCCTAATATGCAACAAGTCCTCGTAATCTTGCAAGTCGTTGTTCTTGTTCCTCAAAGAATTCATCAAGTTACAAATTAAAAATTATTGAACTTTTTATTCATATGCACTATTTCCCGAACTGAAGCACTTTTTTGCAGGCCGTTCTTAATAAGGGATGTGTACACTATAGGGGGTACCATACTGCTCTGTCATTAGTAATATATTAGTGATGTAATTTATAATATTCATGATAAGGTATATTTTAACACTACACATGCTAAATCAGTTTTGTAACAAGTGTTCATGATGTACATGGTTTCTTTCAGGTCTGTCTTACATAAACTAAAATACACATTCTCCTACTCTTTTGACATAACTTATATCAATTTAAATAACAAAAACATGGCTGTCTGTCTGTTTTCAGTAAATTTGCCAAGAACCTGCGACAGAATCTGCGGCATTGCCCAACAATTTACCATCTGACGTGTCCACCACAAAATGTCAATGTTGTCCCGAAGCGGAACCATGGTTCGGAAAAAGTCGGCGTCCAGTCGACGATCATCGAGGGGAAACGTAGGAAGCCGGAGGGGATCGTCACCCTACCGGAACCCTTCGGTGAAATCGTCAAAATCGGACTTTGGATGGCCGGTAGAACTGCTGGCTACGTCATCGTCTCTTCAGCGGGTTCAGAATAACCATCTTTACCTGATACCTCCCGAACCTGATGGAAAACAAAATCTCCGCCAGGTGTCGTCCTGTCCACTACCATCAAATAGCACCCGACCATTACTTAAATATAGGGTAAGTTAATTTAATTCATGTTTTAATATATTCCGTTAGTTTTATCATATTCACAAAGAGTTAGTATATATGGTTGTGTTATTCTGTCGAATTTCCATATAGATTTTTGCAAACATACTTTTTCTTAACTTTTGATCATAATGTAAATTATGTGACTAAAACACTTTTTCTTCAGCAACCTTGGATAAATGAAGGCCATATTAAAACCAGGGTTATATATCCCTCGAAACAGGGGTAACCCAAGAACAATTTGATAATCCTCAATAGAAAAATTTACTTTGGTAATTTTGGAATATTTTTCCTGTAGAATCGATATCTGCTACCAAAATGTTGTATTGCCCATGTTTAATGAGATAGTTTGCATAAATTTGTATATCTGAATGAATTAGTGAAATTAATTATATTGAAAACATATAATTAAGTAAATTGATTATTTGGCTTTTTTATAGAAAGAGTAAAGTATTTCGGGTACAAAATAATCAAATTTGATAAGCTATAGCGTATGTCTACATAAAATATTATATTTGTTAATTAATTAAATGCAGATAAATTATAGAAATTAGACAAATTATTGAGATTAAAGGTAGTGGTGTTTTCATGAGAACATCATAACTTATAATATAAGTGCTTATTATTTTATTTTACGATTATTTCAATAATTGTTATTTCAGTTATTAACCCCAATATGTATTTTTTCATTTTTAAAGTTAATTAACATATTTGAGATATTTATCAACTAATGTTCTCATATGAATATGTATATGCCATATGGTATTCGCGATATTTAATTCAATGTTTTTAATAATATTATTTGAAAGCATAATTTTCACTGTGATTAAATGGCTTGTCTGCTTCCAATCCAATTGTCTAGTTAATATATAATTTACTGATTTGCATATGTAATCAGCAGCTGGTCGAACCATGATGATCAATCGTGGGGTGTTTGGTGCGAAATAATACATCCATTGGTTATTGATGTCAAGGTGTGAGAGGCCAAGATTTTACATGTACTTAATAAATAAATAAACTTGATGCACCTATGTAAGGTAATATTTTAATGTATGCATATCAGCATAAATTAACAGAAATAAGAAACAGAGGATGTCCAACTCATGTTCGTGTGATGTTAAGCTGAAAGTAAGTGAATACGTTATTCCTTCAAGGTGTATTGACATATTGCTATTGATATATTTACAGAGGTTCATTTGCAAACAATAAGAAAATTTAACGAAAATGTGGGTTTCAATTCAATTAAACACAGAGCGTATACAATTGATCACTACGGACAATATACGCACTGGACAATGCTAGTTCCGCGTCAAACTAATAAGCCAATATGGTCAAATAATAATAACAATGTGAACCATGTGAGCAAGAATATTACAGAACTCCATGCGGTTATGGTTGTTGGATATGGGTAAATCTTTAAGCGTACAAATTGCAAAAAGAAATGGACAGTGTCTGAGTAAGCATCATTGACAAAGGCTGATAAACGGTTGATGAAATTATTATTTTATGAAAAAAGACACAAAAATATATGTGTAAATATAGGATGCCAGTGTTTAAGGATAAAGGACTACTATATCCTCCTATTAGATTCTATTTATGACAGGTCAGAACATATGCATTGAAATGATACATGTTACAGAATTAAAAAAAAAACATTTTCAGTTTACAGCATGTTCTACAGATTGTATTAAATGCATTTAATGTATACCATGCTAATCATACTTAGATTTCAAAGTACCGTATACCCGAGTGCATATTTTATTTTTATTTCTTCATATAAAAGTCCATTCGTTACATGTATATCAGAACATGATAAGTTCAAAGGAGGCAGTTATATAAGGGGTCTCTCTCTCTCTCTCTCTCTCTCTCTCTCTCTCACCCGCCCAAGCCCTCTTACATACAGGTTTACATGGCATTTGCGATCTTCTATTGTTAAATCTCAGTTAACTTTCTTACATATACCAAGTATATTACGGGGAACTTAATCCAATATAATTTCTGCTGTATATCCCAACAATTGTCCCTCCATTTTGTAGTTTAATAATATATATGTCTAGCCACTTGTTATAAAAATAATATATGATATATCATGTAATTCGAACAATATAATAATAAATTTATAATAATGTAATTTAAAAGTACATTTTCATATAGGTATTGTGTGCGTAATTGCAAATGTGATCACATCATGTATCAATGTGTATCAAATAAAACATTTTCCTATATCGAAACTTATTGCATAAATATTACTGAGAGAAGTATACTTCGTGAATAATAGAAAGCTGCAAACTTGGACTATATGGACATGTATTTGATCATTTATCCAAAATATTTCAGTTTCAACAGATAAACTATAAGGATGTACAAAATTCACACCCTATAGCACATTCAATATAAGCTATTTAGACAAGAATTTGAAATGGAGTAAAGAAAGTCAGGGTAAGGAAACAAAATATATATATAATATATCACATAAAATATTTCACAGTATGTCCCTTTTTAACATTATTCAACAAAGTAATATTTCATCATTTTTTAACATATATGCCGGTTTTTGTTCATTTTTTTAACACCCTGACAGTTTGAAATGTAAGATTTTTGGCATGATTAAATTTGCACATCCATAAGTGAATCATACACATGGATTACTGTAAGGGCTGGCGTGGTATATAAACCCAGATATCTCACTCGGTGCAAGAATGCACATATTATAGTCCATAGCTTTTACAATAGTCAATATGATTTTTGATTATTGGTATGATTATC